>BTPG01000005.1:73773552-74138552 GCA_036245525.1 Semisulcospira habei
CGCACACACACACATTTGAGCGTGCAAATATGATGCAAGTTGAAAGTATGATAGCAGATCAAAGTAGCATGATACGGAATCAGAATTAATGATCATCTTTATGATACTATTAATAAAGTTTGTAGAGTACATCTAATCTGTTCGATTATTTCTGAGTAAATATTGTAGTAGTTGGGCTTTGAAGGAGCTCACAGACTGTGCTGATTTAATCTTTTTGGGGAGTGCGTTCCACAGTATTGTACCCGAGTAAGAAAAAGACGTCTTGAATATGTCTATTCTGGGCTTTGGAACTACCAGGTCGTTTTTACGTGTGTTGTAGGGTGTGCTACAAGTCTTGAAAAGATTAGATATGTAAGCTGGTGTTTTTCCTACTGTGGCCTTATATACCATTACTAACTTATTAAAAACAAAGTGTTGACGGAGAGGGAGCATATGAAGTAAAGCAAGTTTTTCGTCGGTACTGCTTTGTTGTGGAATGTTTTTATCTAGAGAGAGTATAATACTGGTTATTATATATTATTATACCAGTTATTAATACCGGTTATTTTATATGCACTATTTCCAATTCTACGAATCGGATCATAGCTCCGCGAACTGAATCCAACACGCACGCGCACGTGACACGCACATGGCATACACTCTGAAGACAAACACAGTACAAGACAAACACAGGGCATTCACGTGGTGCAAAGGGTCCTGAGCTCAGCTACTGAGGTTTCGGAAATTTTGATCGCTTGTATTTGAAATTTATAAAGTGGCCTGAAACCGGTACCAAAATGGAGGGAGAGGAAGAGCTGGAGTACCCGGAGAAAGAACCCAGTTCAGCCGCTATCAACCAACATGAATATAGTGATGATTATGCAGGCTTTCCGTTAGCATCCAAGAATCGTCCGTCGTGGGGACGGACAGCAGAACATCCGGCCCAAGCCTCTGCAGGCCGTCGCTTACTTGAAACACTGCAGGGATAAGTTTACTCAGTTTTCCCAAGATCTGTCCGTCCCGGGGACCCTGGACGGCCTTTCGTCTTTCCGTCTCTGTCAAAATTAATTATATCCGTCAAATACAGAGAATTTTCGGTTAACGGAAAACATGATTATGTTGCCATATAATGAGGTTTTACACAGCTTACTGTTCCAAGGTGTCTTCCTCTGTCGCTTCCATTGATGAAAAGCGTTAATTATTCGAGAAAGTCTCAGTGTTTACACACAAATTTGCAATTTTCAACGAACTTCATGCTTTCGAATGTCGTCTGTATCAACTTCCGGTTACACTGGTAAAATCTTTATTTTTCTCCCTCTTGTATAAGGACCCCAATGCCAAAACGATTAGTTTGGTACTGTTCGCGTACAAAACACAAACACAGTATTTGATAATGTATTAATGTAAAAACGAAATTGTATTTATGTGTGTGTGTGGTGCATGCAGTCTTTTGAACCAGACATCTGAGACAGTTTTAGAAGGGGTTACAAAAATGCCTGAACACACAACTCTCGTTTGTTATCGCGGTACTGAGTGAGACAGCTGATCCGAATGAAAGTCCTTTCACATTTTCATTTCGACTTGCCAGAGAATAATTTTATAATCAACCTAGTGGGAAACGAAGAAAGGTAAGATAATGTTCCGATATTTTTTAAACAGATTTGTATGTTGTTACCTTTGCCATTTACCTGGGGATTTGTGTGATGTAAATTGTAAGTAAGTCGAAATTCTGTGTAGAGCTGTCGATACCCTGCTCATTGACACAGAGCAATTTGCGCGTGTAATTTAGAAACCCCGGAAAGTGATTGATTTCAGTACCATTTGATAGTCTCAGCTTAATTTTGAACGTAGAGATGCCACTGTGACGATTGTATTCTGGATACAAAGACCCTAGAGGACAGTACACACAGTGTCGATATGAACGTATCGATCATGTCATTTATACTAGAGACCAATCATAACTGGGCAAAACCAGCAGGAGTGTATTTGCACTACCCAGAAGACCAATCCTTATATGTAAATTGTTAGCATACCTTAATTTAACATTTTTGTGCTCTCTTGTTGGTTCAACAGTGTAGTGCAACATCTGTCCAGATGTGGACGAAACATCATTGAGGGTGCAGCATAAGGCACAGTACAAAACATGTCAATCAGTGTGTGAAAAAGCACTTGGCACACATACAAAACCATTACATTGGTTCAGGCTGTTACAGAATAATTTATAATTTATTAGTAAATAATTAATAGTAGACTGTAATACTCCTCCTCCCCCCCCCCCCCCCCCCCCCCACAGTCTCTTCCTCTAGCTCCCTTGATCCCCACACACACTTGCAGTACCCTTGACACACATGTACAACAGTTCATTTGCCACCTGGTTGGGGACTGTGCTACCATATCTTCTTTCATTTTAAGCTATGGCTGTTTATGCTTCCCGCTTTAATTCTGCCTTCAGCCTGTGTACATTTTATACTATGAGTGAGTATGTCATGTGCTATTATGATTCATTAATTGGTTTTGTAATTTTTTTTAATTGTTGTTTCATTTTGTAATTGCCATCAGCAAAGTGGAAAATAATTCAACTATGAAATGTAGTGGTTTTTTCTTTCTTTCAGGAGTCTATTTTAAAAGCCCACTACTGCTGAAACACTTCTGCAACACATGGTTATGAAACACATACACTATAGTTACGCTGAAGTGGTCACTATAGTATACTTTTTAGGACACCGTACCTGTGTACACTGTCCGAGTGTTAAACTGTCCAGAGGTACACTGTCTTGTGTTAACTCTGCTGAAAAACACTGATGAGTGGTTGTGTTTGTTTGCAAACATTAATCAAAATTCAGCATACACCATACAAATGTAAGAATACACCCGCAAATACTTCTGGAGTCGCAATGATTGTCATGAGCCCTTACGCCATGTTTGGGATAATGTGGATCTATGCCAATTCTCCACACGGCCGGTGGTTCCACGGCATGTTTAGCGAGCCCTCTTGCTGGAAGCAAGATTTGAATAACTTGATATAAATTGACACAGGACAGCGTTCACCATGTAATGATGTACAGTTTAACACAAGATGGTGTATCTCTGGACAGTTTAACACAGTGTACACATGTGTACGGTGTCCTAAAAAGTATACCATAGTGACCACTTCAGCTATAGTTACAGTTCGGTCTACCTGTGGTTTTTAGACACAGAAGAGTCCTGTCAAACACACATCTTTATGTCCAATAATTTGACAATGTGACGGCTTGTACAGTTATTTTCTTGTATTGTAGATTTATATAAATATTGATTCAAAATTACAAAGTAAACATAAGCATATTAACCCCTTTCCTGACACTGTACGTACATTGTTGTTTCTGAAATCTTTGTTCGTTCAATTTCAATGACCAAAAGCCAAAACTGTCCAAGAAACATAGATACAAATTGGTCCCAGCAAGTTGTAGATCTTTATGAGCCCACACAGTCACAGGAGCTCATGAGGATCTATGTCTCTTGCACTGTTGCAGTTGAATCGTGTTTACTTTTCTCAGCAGTGAAGGGGTTAATTTAGCCATATCAGTTTATGGAGCATTGAAAGCTTATTATCTGTGTAACTGGAAAACCTCATGTCTGGTGCACATTAATCAATGTCAGATAAAACGTTTTCCAGTTCCACTGATATTATGTCACTTGTCAGTGGTACAGTGGTTAACAAGGTACACACTGTACAATGATCAAACCACCAGGTCATTGCCCTATCAAGTATAGCTTGTTTGTCTGAGTGACTGGAAAGACCTCAGATGGTTTGGGCCACAGTAGTGGAGTCACCTAGTGTTGAAAGTACAGTAAACTCCTGATATATATTCAGACATGCCTGGCGTATGAATACTCGTATAATCACGTTCTTCAAGATGGCGGATGTGTTTCGAATGTTTAAAAGGGTATATAGTTTGGTAAAAGCTTTGTCCTTCCTGTATTTTGAGCTTCAAAGTTGGACGTGTGCTTTCGTTTCCTGTTTTGAATGTCAAACTGAACAAAACAAGCTCAGTTAATACTAAGTGCTTCACTTTTGGGGACTTTTTCTTGCCCTAGTTTTCGATGTGTATCGCGGAAGGATACTTGCACACACCGTTGTTTCCCTTGCTTTGAACAGAGAAAACCACGTGTGTTTTTGTTTTCGCTTCCGTTTTTCCGAGCGTGTTACGCGAAACAGAGCAAACCGTATCGAACCTTCAAGATAAGCTTTCTTTAAGTACAAACTTATTGACAAGTCCAAAATCATGCAGTATACTTAGATTTAGATACTGTTATCTTGTGCATTGACTTTGAAGGACGTTTATTACGATTTATCGTACAGAAATTTTGCTCCTTGATCAAGCCCGGGTTTTTACTCATTCTGATCGGACGCTTGCTAAACTCAAATGAGACCACCATAGACTTGTTCCGACCTTGATTATTCCACTATGTAGTCATGTATGGCCCACGGAATACTGTTTTCGTTGAATTTATTTTCAAACACTTCGTTTGAAGTGTAATTGTCCTCACTTATGTTGAACGTAACCGGAATACGAATGACCGTCCGACATGTTTGATTCTTGTTACGTCAACCGCATGAAAATGGTGATTTTTCCGATTAAACAGAGATATTACTGGCCTTTATTGTTTCTTGTGCCAGTAAGTTCATTCTTGTTACTTTGCTATTCAGCATCACTACGTTTACAGAATCCCAATGCCTTTAAAATAAGATGTCCAAGTATGTTTTCTGGTGTTTGATGTAACCTGAAACTTCAGATAGTTACTTTGGTATCTCGTTATACAAAACTATACACATAATAAAGGATTTTAACTATTTTTAATGGTTGATCTCTCTTATCATGCTTTTCTAGACTACAGAGACGTGATTCCCTGCAAACCTATCTTTCATTTCATACGAGAGTTCACCAATTTCACTGATGAAGAAAGTTGGTTTCTATGTTACATCAACTACCATTTTTAAAACATATGGTTCTGAGCAACTGCAAAAGTCTCTATTTTCAAAATGTGCTTCAGCATCACTACATTTACGGAATCCCGATGCTGTTAAAATAAAACATCTAAGTATGTTTTCTTGGGTTTGATGTAACCTCAAGATTCAGATCGTTACTTTGTCATCTCGTTTTACAAAACTATGCACATAATAAAAGATTTTCACTATTTTTAAGGTTTGGTCTCTCATATCATGCTTTTCTAGACTACAGAGTCATGATTCCCTGCAAACTTATCTTTCATTTCATATGAGAGTTCACTAATTTCACTGATGAAGAAAGTTGGTTTCCATGTTACATCAACTACCATTTTTAAAACAAATGGTCCTGAGCACCTGCAAAAGTCTCTATTTTCAAAATGTTCTTGTCAGTGAATTTGCTGCATGTTACTTATATTGTTTCACTACATAGAAATGATCTACATATCTTAAAACTTCTTGTGGGTAAACTAAATGAGCTGCCGAGCGACTTTTCATTTTCACTAAGTGCTTGGCACAAGCTTGCTTCCAAAACTCATTATTATGCTTTTTTTTTTTTTTTGGTGGTTTGTCTTGAAGTGTTTCTAAACCAAAATAAACCGTCTTGTTTGATCCTGACTTTCATTTTTGTACAGTATTTCCATGTATTTGGTTTCCGTGTTACATCAAACAAATTTCGTACCACGTAACTTTACCATCCACATCCATGCAAACACATTTATATATTATCTTTTTTTTGTCAAAACATCATACTTTGGACATGCATCTTCAAGAAAAATGATAAAAATAAGTATCCCATTGAGTTTGTTTTTTCATGGTTGGTGTCACACTTTTGCTGCACAGCTTTGTAGAGTGACCCATATATTAGATCGCCAGGGGACCCAATTTTTCCTGTTATATCCGATGTTTGTTATAAGGGAAGTAATTTATGTTCAAAAACTGCTGTTGGGACCTTAGAAAAGTGTTGTTATATATCCGACCTTGTTATAAGCGGAGTAAACTGTATTTATTTTCAACAGTTATAATTTTTTAATGTACACACCTCAAACTGAGTCTAGGGTAGGACACAAGAAACTCACAGCATCAACCTATCAGCATTATCATGTCAACAGTTCTTGAAAGTGTTGAAATATATATAGATTAAATTATGCCTGACCTCCCATTGCACAAAATAAATCTTGAGTGCTCAGTGCAACTGATAAAAGGCAAGTTTTAGTGAGCATTTGTTTTGATCAAGCTGAGTACAGGTGATTCATTTTCATAAGGGAAGGTCACGCATGTATTTAATTTATTTATACAGCTGTTGAAAGTGTTTTTACCTTGAATCGACATTAAAAAAAAAATCCCTTCAGAGACCTTCAAAATGACTTGAATAGTTTTGAGTCACTGCCGACTTACATTCTGCCACAGTACTGACCATTGTATGTCTTACATTCTGCCACAGTACTGACCATTGTATGTTGCAACAAAATGGTCAGTAGTGTGGCAGAGGTCTCTTGGCTTGACTTCGCGAACGAAGATTTTATAGGAGGTGCCCACGACGTCTGCAGGCTTGTTTGTGGCTGCGGAGGCCAATCTGGGACAGGCAGGTTCGACCGCAGTGGCTGCAGGGGAAGGTATGGCCAGGGTTCCGAGTTGCGGCATCTCTGTTTTTTCTCCTGAGCCGCTTGTCCTTAAGGCTAGCTCTGCGAGAGTCCTCAAAGGAGACAGCTGCCTTGTAAATGGTGGAGCGCCAGGTGTCACGGTCCACAGCAAGCGAGGACCACTGGTGGTGGTCGATTTGGCAGGCACTAAGTGACTTCTTGAGACAGTCTTTGTATCTCTTCTTTGGTGCCCCTCTGTCACGGTGTCCAGTAGCAAGCTCGCCGAACAAGGTGATCTTTGGTAGGCGATGATCCTCCATCCTGGAGACATGCCCCGCCCAGCGGAGCTGTGTCCGCAGCAGCAAGGCCTCGATGCTCACAGTTTCAGCCTGATCAAGGACCTCGACGTTGGTGACATAGTCACTCCAGTGAATGCCCAGGATGGTACGCAGGCAGCGCTGGTGCAGGGCTAGAAATTAACTTTTTTCTTTGGGGGCCACCGGGCCCCTTGATTAAAAAATTTGAGGGCCCACAAGCAACTTTCGGGGCCCAACTTTGAAAAATAATGCAAACAAAAAGCAAAAGAATTATTGACAATATAATAAGTAGAAAGTACAATTTGTCTGATAATCTAAAATAAAAACAATTGAATTTCCAATTTTGCTGAGTGATGTCATTTTTATTTGCCTTTTCTTTCACTTTCAAACATTACCAACAAAAAAGGGGAAAAAACATGTACACACACACATTCAGTGACACACATATTCCAGTGACTAGTGAGCCTGAAATGGCCATTAAACAAAATAGAAAAAAATCAAGTGAGTCTCTTGTATAATACTTTTCAGTTTTGTGACTGAGTATTGCACAATACACATCATTAAATTTTTAATATGAGTAACCTAACAAAAAATCTGACCTCAATGCACAAAAGTTCAAAACAAAACCATGAAAGGGAACTAAACTTAACAGTACTCTTCCTGATAAACTAAAGTTAAACAAACAGATTTTGCCTTTTCTTTTTTTTTTTTCAATCATCTATTCATATTACACTTATGTGCACTTGAGTTAACAGAAGTAAACTAAAAATACAATAACAAAAAAAAAAAAAAAAAGAACACAATACTATTACTGTGAGTGAGTGAGTGGGTTGCTTCCCTTGGCCCAAATACGAAACTGCCGAGTAGAGCTAGCTGTAGCAGACGAATTATTTTGCGGGCCAAGCGGGCCCTTCGTTTTTCAACTTTCCGAGCCCGAAATCAACTTTGCGGGTTTTTGGCCCCGGGCCCCCGCTAATTTCGAGCCCTGGCTGGTGGAAACGTTCGAGGAGTCGTAGTTGGCTGAGGTAGAGGGCCCAGGACTCGGAACCATACAGCAGGGTGGTGAGGACCACAGCTCTGTACATGCTGATCTTGGTGCCTGTTTTCAGCTGTTGATTGTGCCACACCCGCTTGAAAAGTCGCCCGAAAGCGCTGTTCGCTTTTGCCAGCCTGCTATCAAGCTCCCTGTCCAGCTTGGTGTCCGACGTGATAATGCAGCCAAGGTAAATAAACTGGTGCACTGACTTTAGTTCAGACTCGCCAATGGTGATGTGAGGAGGGCAATACACTGTCTTGGGTGCCGGCTGATGGAGGACCTCTGTCTTTTTCAGACTGACCTCGAGTCCAAAGAGCTGGGCAGCGTCTGCGAAGCAGGATGTGATGCGCTGCAGGGCTTTCTCTGTGTGTGCAACGAGGGCAGCGTCATCAGCAAAAAGCAGCTCACGAATCAGTTGGTCTAGGGTTTTCGTGTGGGCCTGCAGTCGTCTGAGGTTGAACAGGCTGCCATCGAGACGATACCTGATGTACACTGCATCGTCATCATCGAGGTCTACTGTGGCCTGCTTCAACATCATGCTAAAAAAGATGGTGAAGAGGGTCGGTGCCAGCACGCAGCCCTGCTTTACGCCGTTGAGAATAGGGAATGGTTCTGAGAGAACATTGTTGAGTCTGACCTGGCCTTGCTGGTCCTCGTGTAGCTGGACAGTCATGCTGAGGAACTTTGGGGGACAGCCAAGTCGCTCCAGGATCTGCCACATGCCTTGCCTGCTCACAGTGTCGAACGTTTTTGTTAGGTCGACAAACGTTATGTACAGCCCTTGGTTCTGCTCGCGGCACTTCTCCTGAAGCTGTCTCAGCACAAAGACCATATCGGTGGTGCTCCTGTTTGCTCTGAAGCCACACTGGCCCTCTGGGAGGTGGTCTTCAGCGATGGCAGGTACCAGCCGATTCAGGAGCAGCCTTGCAAGAATTTTCCTGTACAGCAGGGTAATTCCCCGATAGTTGGAACAGTCTGACTTCTCGCCTTTGTTCTTGTACAGGGTGATAACGACAGCATCACGGAGATCCTTTGGTAGTGTTCCTTCCTCCAAGCAGCAGAGAAAGAGGTCATGGAGCTTGTTGTGCAGTGCTGTGCCTCCATGTTTCCAGATCTCTGGTGGTATTCATCAATGCCTGCTGCTTTGCCACTCTTGAGCTGGTGGATGGCTGTGAGGGTCTCTTCAGCGGTGGGCGGTTCGTCCAATTCAACCTTTACTGGGAGTTGTTGGCTTTGTAGGACGACTGCTTCTTGAACAGTGCGCTCAGCGCTGAAGAGGCTCTGAAAGTACTCCGACCAGCGGTTCAAGATGGAGGTATTATCTGTGAGGAGTGCCTGGCCATTCGCGCTTCGCAGGGGACTTTGTACCAGGTGTCTGGGGCCATACACTGCTTTCAGTGCTTCGTAGAAGCCCCTGTAGTCACCATTGTCAGCGCAAAGCTGGGTCCTCTGTGCAAGTCTGGTCCACCACTCATTCTGGAGATCTCTGAGCTTGCGCTGGAGACTGCTGCAGACGAGGCGGAAGGCAGACTTCTTCACAGGGCTTGAAGGCTGGGCTAGGTGGGCCTGATGGGCGGCTCTTTTTTTTGCTAGGTGTTCCTGGATCTCTACATCGTTCTCGTCAAACCAGTCTTTGTTCTTCTTTCTAGCGAAACCCAGGACTTCTGCAGAGGATTTTGCAATAGCAGTTTTCAGTTGTTCCCAAAGTGTTTCAGGGGAGGAGTCTGCTGGGTCCGCTGTGTCTTTGAGCCTGCGCTGTAAATCTGTCTGAAAGGCAGCTTTCACGTCGTCACGCTGAAGGCTGGCAACATCAGGCTTTTTCTTGGGGGGCCCCCATTTCTTGGGTTTTGGCTTGACGTGGAGCCTGAGTTTGCAGCGGACAAGATGGTGGTCAGTGTGGCACTCTGCGCTGGGCATCACTCTGGTGAGGAGGACGTCACTGCGGTCCCTCTGACGCACTAGGACATAGTCGATAAGGTGCCAGTGTTTGGAGCGAGGATGCATCCAGGTGGTCTTTCGACTGTCCTTTTGCTGAAAAGTATTGTTGGTGATGACCAGTTGCTGCTCTGCACAGAACTCCAACAGTAGGCGGCCATTGTCATTGCAGTTCCCGACGCCATGCTTGCCGAGGACTCCTTTCCAGGCTTCAGAGTCCTGGCCCACTCTGGCGTTGAAGTCGCCAAGGATGATGACTTTGTCGTCTGCAGGGGTGCTCTGTATGAGGCTGCGCAGGTCAGTGTAAAACTTGTCCTTTTCAGCAGGCTCTGCCAGGAGGGTTCGGGAGTACACACTGTGAAGGGTGACGTGTTGCTGGTGTCTCAGTGGGAGGCGCATGGACATGATGCGGTCTGAGTGACCCGTTGGTAGGTTTTCCAGCTTAGTCGCAATGGAGGTCTTGACCATGAAACCCACGCCTGAGAGCCGTCTTTCTGATTCAGGCCTGCCTGACCAGTAAAGGGTGTACCCAGTGCCAAGTTCTTGAAGGCTGCCTTCGTCCGGAAAACGTACTTCACTGAGCGCGGCGATGTCGATGTTTAACCTCCGCAATTCATGGGCAATGAGGGCGGAGCGACGTTCAGGGCGTCCGCTGTCTGCTTTGTCGAGCATGGTTCGGATGTTCCAGCATGCTACGTTGAGTCCGGTCGTGGTCGTCATGAGAGTGGATCCGTTATTCTTTCTTGTTTTTTGACCGCAGGAGAAGATGCCCGTTGACCGCGGCTAGCCAACTGTGGCAGAGGTAACGCAACCTGTATCACCACATTTAAACTGAGACAGCCTGTTAACATGTGGTCCGGAAAAGCATGTGAGTTGTATAAAAAGTGTTATTGTATAAATTGTGGCTGTAAAGACAAGTGTGCATTATATGTAGCTGATACTAATTAAGTCTCTTGTACACACATCCATCAGTATTGTTAACAGTACCGGTGGCTTCATGTGCAAGAGGGTTAAATTAGCTTCAGCTGCTGATAAATACTTGTCTTGCAAGATAGGTCAGCCTTAATATAGCTCTGGTGTCCGCTGATCATGCGTTGACTACCTTTTATTATTATATCACCAATCATTTGGCAGCAGAAGTAATGTTGAGTAAAGATATACACGGGTGACAAAAGGATACCTAGATTGAAAAGTTAGACAATATTCAGTTGCCAATCAAATGGAAATGTTAATTTTGAGGTCGACAGCTGGGTTACTGTCATGGAGTTTCAAGTCATGCAAAGCTTTTTCCAGTCAAAATGGTGACCCTTTTTAATACCCCTATATATATATGGTGACAAGCAGGGGGGAAAAATGACATTTTTAAATCATCAGAAACACTAAAACTAAAGTCTTTTTTGTGTTGCATTTCTTTTGCTCGTCACTATAGATGCTACATGACTTTGTAGTTTTGTGTAGGTGATGGACTTTCCACTTGTATAAGGCTTCAAAATTTCATGAGCAGATATTGCATGTCATTGTCAGTCACTGGCAATCAGTGTGTTAGGCTTGGGTTGTTTTTTAATTACACCTTACTGTGTTGTCAGCACAGTTTTTATTTAGCTGCAGATTCACACACCTTATAAGCTTATATATTATGATACAAGTCCATGTGAAGTGCATTAATTACCGGGTATGCGACAGATAACAGTTATTCTTTGGTGTCTTTGAACTGGTCCATTGAGATATGAATGACACATGTGATGCAGATAAATGTGATAAAGCCGGTCATAAATTGACTTCATCGGGTCCTTGCTTTTCATTACTCTGTGGGTTGATTGAAAGATGGAATGTGGCCGTACTTTGGCTTTGAGTTATAAGCTGTGTCATCTGTGTCCTCCACTGTTTGGTGGCTACACATTGTTGACCGGAGACGGTAAGGAATTTTATTAGCCCTTTTTAAGTCTCTTCTATTTATAGAAGAGACTTTTTAGGACTGGACACGGTGGAGCAATTTCAAAAGAACACACACAACATCATAGGTAGGCTGGACTGAAACTCTCACTGAGTGAAGTAAAATGATAAAAATTACGTCATGTCTAGTTACGCAAACCTTGCTGTAGAACCAGCCCTGAAAGTCTAAAATTTTGCCCACCAGCCTTTGGCTAGTGACTTGCAAGTTTTACTAGCCAAACTGAAAATGTTACTAGCCAAAACTGAAAATTTTACTACTGAAAACAGCCCCCCAACTCAACAATATAATGCACCACAAGTGTTTGACGCCCAATGTTAGAGAGTGTTTTCTGCCCAGAGGCATTGAAAACAAATATTTGAACAGACAATCATAACCAAGTTAATGTTTATGTCCTGACTTCAGGCTTTTGATAGTATCAAGTGGAGAAATAACTGACAAAATCCCCATGTGAACTGTGGTGGGATTTTTTTATTTATTTATATTTTGTATGTAGAGCTGGGCTTCTGTTTGCACAACAGGTTAAAGGGTCTGTAGACCCCCAGGTATAAATTTTAGAGGGTATACAGACCCCCAGACTAGCATTATAGAGGGTACACAGACCCCCATCCTAGCATTATAGAGGGTACACAGACCCCCATCCTAGCATTATAGAGGGTCCGCAGATTTATTTAAGAAAAACTGCATCATCTGTATGTTCCTTAAAATAAATTATCCACACCCGGGTCTGCCCTGGGGGACTTTGGTGGGATTAACTACATTTTAGTTCCCAGGGTCACCCTGGTCAGCCCCACAGACAGTGTGTGTTTTTTCTGGGGCATGTGTTTCTGTCTACCCTTGGTCCATTCACCTGTATTTCTCTTTTTAAAATTCTCCCAACTGTCTGCACTGCCTGTAGCTCTTGATATTGGATGTGTGTTGCTAAATGGTCTTAGCTTTATTTAGGCCCCATGGCGTAGGTTTATTTAACGTATTGGACCGGCTGGCGACATACATTCAATATTCTGTTTCTTTTTTTTTTTTCACAAGCAGTGCAGGCACGTCCTGAGAAAGCCTTGTTGCTGTCGGGACGATAAACAATGTACAATCAATCAATCATTAAAATAAATTATCTCATTTCGCTCTCTCCTCTTTAAATGTGTTGTGACAGTGTGTGTGTGTCCTTTCCATGATCTGATTCTTTAACTGGTGAGCTATCGCGCAAAAGCCTGTCTCCCTAGCTCTCTCACACACAGAAAAAAAGATCTCTATTTATTTATTTGTATGATCGTTTGATAACGTATTGTAACAGAGAATATAGCGTTTTCTGCTGAATGCGGCAGATTGACAACCGAAGTGTGACTTGTCTAAACTCTGTGTGTGTTTGTGTGTGTGCTGTGTGTGTGTGTGTGTGTAAACTGATGTACTTCAAAGTTAGTTTCAACCCGTTTAACCACTCAGAACTGAGACGTGTTTCTCCAATGTTTGCCTCAATAACTGTGTACCAGAAGATGGATCGACCACGATTTAAAAAAAACTGACAAACTTATTTCTGTTCAAATTTCTGGACTTGCTTTTTGAGTTTGCCTCAGTGCACATTGCGCATGCCATTCGATGCCATCGAGCTTTAGCCATGGAAATACACTCAGCACAGCCATGGACTCTAAAAACTGTGTCGTAGCGGCGGTGCCACACACGGCCCAGGGGTAGCATTTCTGGTACTGTCGCTTGTCGATGGAGATGGCGATGTCGAAGTGCAACTTTCTTCTTAGCGATTATCAAGATCAGACGGTGCCGGATTAAAGAATCCGAAGCATTCCAGCTCTTCCTTTGCTTTTTCTCCGCCATGTACAACTTCGTTCTAGATCGAAAGCGAAACGCACGATGCCGTATCCCATAATAGTATGTACGGTGACTTCACAGCAAGTAACGCGTTCAACATGTAGCGCGCACTTTGTAATAACATGCTGACACCACACATAAACTAACAGTTTGCCCGCCCTGTTACACTCGCACGGCCGGCGTCGGGTCGATTCTGAACGCAGCCGCGACTGAGCGAGCCGCTAAACGAACCAATTCGTCACTAGAAATAGAACGACTGTCACCGACCACTGTTGGTACGCACAGTTCAAGTGACGTGTTCAGCGTGTTCAGCTACTGCCGCAAAGTGATGTAGGCGACTCGCGGTGCGGTCAGGTCACGCGCCGGCGTACCTGATGTTCGGCTGGCGGTTAGCCGTTGGATTGAAAAACGCACGAGCGCACTCGCATTTGGCGAGTGAGTATTTTTTTTTACTCGCCAAATAAAAAATTCACTCGCCATGGCGAGTAAATTACTCGCCATTTTCAGGGCTGAGAACATACTTTTGGTGTGAAAGGCTGTATTTGTGTGTATGCATATGTAACACAATCTCCGAAGTTTGTTTATGTACAAGCTTGAAATTAGGGGAGGTGCATCATTCAGTGGGAGCCTAGGAGCCCCTCCGAGCATTTTGAAATTGGATGTCATCATTGTTTAGTTAAATGACCGTTTTTAGGAAGTCGGATGACCCACGTTAGAGTCTGCTATTTTCATTATGTTTGCTTGCGGTTTGGGATATAGCTGGATTGGAGAAAGACATTGGATGAGTTTGTTAGCCAGCTTTGTATCTTTTGAACTTTTTCAGTAAAAAATAATTCTATGCAGAAAAAAAGAAGTAAAAAACCTTGACTTCTTGAGAAAATCGGACAGTGATGGTGACGTAAAAGCAGAAATTTCATCATGACGCAGACATTGACACACTCTCTCCAAATATTTCTGACCGACTGATTTTTCTGGAAAATACACAGGGGATGTGACTTTTCATGAGTTGGCTACCGTGCCCTGTCACGTAAATGTGATTGATTTTTGCCGCTGGAATTTCAAACGTAAGCAGCTAGTAACAATTGATTCCAGAATCTGTAGCAAGGAAGTGCGGACTTTTCTCACTGGATTCAAGTGATAGAACTTCTAAATTTTGACCGCAGGACTGCGTGGCAAGCGACTGGATATACAGTAGGTCTGATTTCGTACATGAAGCATGTATTGTTGGCATCTTTTGCCAACCAGTACTGAGCTCATTCACTCATTCAACAATTACTCAGTCTTTACCCAAAAAACTTAAATGTCATAGATCTGTCTCTTTTTCTTTCTTTCTTTCTCTCTTACTGCACGAGTGGCAACAGACTTTGCTTTCTAAACAGCACAATGGAAAGTTTTGAGCTCTCAGTTCAGTTTGAATTGCGCCACACATTTGTTGTGTAGCACTTGTGTAGTGTGCTCACCGCTTGAGTCATCTCAAAATTAGGCACATTTTTTATTTCCCTGTTGTCTGCCACCATTTGATCTTTGCGGTTTTTGTTTTTTATGATGTAAGGTGCCGGACAGCCCTGATCTAAGCGCGCAGACGAAAGACCTAGGACAGATTTGTGCGCAATACTAGAACTGCAGATTGGCCAGCTGATTAAAAATTACAGGTACCACAATGGTTCTAGCAGGTAGACAATGGGGCATTGCACCCCCTGCGATTTTTAGGTGCTGACCATTCACAGTGTCAGAAAATGGAGTGACAGCATGACAATAGGAGATATTTCAACATCAGAATCGGGTCAAGATGACAGGTAGCAGCCCTTGACAGTGAGGACAGCTTGCTTATAAGGGACTTTGTGGGTTATGGCTCTTCTATAGAAGAGACTTTGTGGGTTATGGTTCATCCCATCTTGTTTCATCCTGATACACTATTGCAAGAAATAAGTTTATGATTATGATATAGGGTGGTGATAGAATAGCTTGGACCCTTGGGTGCCAAGCTATTCTGGCACCACCTTTGAACTATCATAATCAAATTTATCAATTAATTTTCTTAACCCTTTTCATCCTGGTACACTATTGCAAGAAACAGATCTGATTATATTTCAATGGTCGTGCTAGAATAGCTTGGCAACTCAGGCACCAAGCTATTTTAGCACCACCCTTGAACTAAAATGGTTGATCTATCTCCTAATTTGTAATGTAGCCTTCATAGGACTAAACAAATTTTAAAAAATCAGCCTCAGCCTCATGTATGAAACCCCCTTGTGCATACAGCCATTAACACTGTAAACAGTACCAGTGGCTGTAAGCATGAGAGGGCTAAACCATGCACAACACCCTCTACTTGAGGAACGTCTGGAACCGATCTTGGTCAGCAAGAGGCATAAGGCCCCTTCATATGGGCGAACAAAACATGCTTGCAACCTTTGGTGTGGGAAGCACTAGGGTGGAGGGGCATCAACAAGGTCTGTCGGGCCTAACTTTCATGGTCAATAATCAAGAAGCGATCTGGACAGATCAAGCGATTGTTTTACCAGACTTCAACCTCGAGAACCACGGCTGTGTTTTGGGTAGTCACCCAGCAGAGCCTGGCATGTTGGTTGACAGGGAGCGTCAACAGAACTGGCAAAGTTAATTGGCCGGTAAGCCCTGGTTCGCCCCTGTGAACCCAGAAATTGGCATTGGCACCTTCAGCTGCTTGGGCATAATGCAGGTGGAAATATTTAGATGAGGGACTGTGTGAAAGTTTGATTTCAGCACCAGCTGTTACAAAGAAACCAAGCTTATGAAATCTGGACAAAAATTGTGACTGAATTTGACTGGATGAGTACAAAACAGTTTATTAAATTTACGGTTTAACTCATTTAACCCAATGGATGCATTTCCCAAATTTGGTTATGACTATGATATCAGTTTAGTTTGTCGCCATCAGATGATGAATATCATCATTTTGTTATTTATTTGCATATTTTTCTGTGGGCTTGTGATTGGGTGCCTGATAGGAAAATGTGAAACGTTTAGAGCTTAACATCTTCTGTCCACCACGAAGGTGATTTCAAAGATGGGGCACCGAATAGGGTCTGAACTTATTTTGACCCCAGCTGGATTCAAACCGGCAACCTTTTGGATGAGAGCCAAACATTCTACCACCAAGCCACCCAGCTCAGGTGGCAGGGGATCTAAATGATTCTGTCCAGCGCTGAGTAATTTTCCTTGATATGTTTACTATTTCTACCAACGCTAGCCTCACCTACTTGATTTGTGTGGCTCTGCCCTTGAATAATAATGGTTGATCCATCTGCTGCTGTAGGGCACCAGGGTTAAATGGGTTAACCCATATACTGAGGCTAAAAGCTTCAAATTTGTACACTGCCATATGCAAGCTACATTATTGTACTTAATAATAATAATAATAATAATAATGTACATTTATGTAGGGCTTAACCTCCAAATGAATGGTGCTCAAAGCGCTTTACAAGATCAAAAATCACAAAACAAAAAGTACAAGAAAGAAAACACTACAATAAATGTTACAAAACCTGAAGTGACGCATATCAAAAGCTCACACATTACACACACACACACACACACACCCTTACAAGAACAGTTACTGCCAAAGATTGGTAATGTCTTGAAATTGCATCCAACTATACGCATAAGAAAATAGATAGGTCTTGAGCAGTGATTTGAAAGCAGACAGAGTTGGAGCATGTCTGACATGGGCTGGAAGGTCGTTCCAGGTGACTGGAGCGAAATAAGAAAAGGCACGCTGGCCCTGGCTAGACTTTCGCCTAGGAACCTTGAAAATACGTGTCTGATGCTGAAGGGAGAGATATTGAAGGCTTGTAAATATGAACCAGGTCGGACAAATATGGGGGAGCAGAACCGGTAATATCCATCTATCTATAGACTATATCCTGTAGTCTTGCCAGCCGTTGGGGCACCACTGATGATTGGCAACCAGCTCCCTCCATTCCTCTCTGTTCTCTGCCATTCTTAGCTATCGCCCAGCCTCAGTCCTGTCCACTCTGAGATATTGTCTTCCCATCTTTTCCTCTGTCTGCCTCTCCATCGTCCTCCTTGCACAGTGCCTTGCAGGATTGTTTTGGCAAGCCCTGCTGAACGCGTGACATGCCCATACCACTTTAGTTTGCAATTTTTTATAATGGCTAATAGGTCTTCATAGGGCCTGATGGCTTGCCTGATTCTGCTTCCCACTTCCTCGTTCGTGATGTGATCTCTGTATGAAATGCCAAGCAGCCTTTGAAAACATCTCTTTTCAGTGGCTTGTATCCTCCTTTCAAGGTCTGCTGTGAGGGTCCGTGACTTGCAGGCATACAAAAACACTGAGATGACTAAGGAGCGCATCAGTCTGATCTTGGAGCAGAGCGTGATGTTTCTGTCCTTCCATATGGTCTTCAATCTTGTCAGTGCTGTTGTTGTCTGCGCAATCCTGGACAGTATTTCTGGTTTTGATCCCTCATCTGTCACAATGGCTCCTAAGTATTTGAATTTATTAACAGTTTCCAGTTTTTGGCTTCCAATCATGATGTCAGTGCCAATGCCACTTGTGTTATTTGTCATCAGTTTGGTCTTCTCTGCACTGATTTCCATCCCATACTCAATGGCTGTACTGTCCAGCTTTTCCACCAGCTGAGCTAGCTCCTTCAATGTTCCTGCAAGGCCATCAATGTCGTCCGCAACGCGCAAGTTCATGATTGTTCTGCCTCCAATACTGACAATTTCTTCATGATCTTTCAGAGCGTCTGTCATGATTCTTTCCAGGAAGATGTTGAAAAGAGTAGGTCAGAGCAAGCAGCCTTGTCTGACTCCGACTGTAGTCCTAAACCAGTTTCCTATTTTGCCGTTGAAGCAGACT
This sequence comes from Semisulcospira habei, assembly GCA_036245525.1. Taxonomy (NCBI): domain Eukaryota; kingdom Metazoa; phylum Mollusca; class Gastropoda; family Semisulcospiridae; genus Semisulcospira; species Semisulcospira habei. The sequence goes on from BTPG01000005.1 coordinate 73,792,029, forward strand.
GCGCTAGTGGCCTTGTTGTAAAGGTTTGCTATGACTTTGATCAGGTTGGCATTGATGTTGTATAGCTTCATGGTGGACCGAGGGCTGCATGCCACACCCTGTCAAATGCTTTCTTAACATCCACAAAGACATGATAGAGGTCTTGCTGGTGCTGGAGGTACCTCTCACATAGAACTCTCAGGTTGAAGATCTGCTCTGTTGTGCTGCGCCCTGGTCTGAAGCCTGCTTGTTCCTCAGCTATGATTTCCTCTGCCTGTGGCTTCAGCCTGTTCAGTAGGATCTTTAACATGACTTTGCTTGGATGGCATATAAGACTGATCGTGCGATAATTCTGGCATTGATATAAGTTGCCTTTTTTGGGAGAGTTATTATAAGTGATTGGGTCCATGGTGTGGGCCAATCCCCTGACTGCCAGATCTTATTGCAGATTGTTAGTAAGGCGCTTATCATGTCTTCTCCCCCTTCTTGGACTAGCTCTGCAGGGATGTTGTCTGATCCTGCTGCCTTCCCTTTTTTCAGCGACGTTACTGCAGCCTCTACTTCTCCTCGGAGGATGGGATAGTTGCTGTTGTTGTTCGGGGGGGGGGGGGGGGGGGGGGGGGGGGGGGGGGGGGGTTGGTTGACAAGTATGCCTGGGTCCCCTGTAGCTTGGTGGTTGTACAAATCTGAGCAGTACTCTGTCTCTGTCCATCTCTACAGTATGTCTTTGGTCTTGCGTGAGACAGTTCCCTTCACTATCTTGAATGATCGAGGAGCGTCCTTGTTTTACACTGGTCAGGTCTTTCACCAGCTGGTATGCTTTTTTGCTATTATTTTTGTTCAGATTTTCTTCTACGTGTTTACACTGATTTTCAACCCACTTATTTTTTTGCCTTTTTCATGCTTTTCTTGATATCCTGATTAATTTCCCTGTATTGTTTAGCTCCTTCTACCTCTGATTTCTTTTTCTTTAATTTTCGACGCTTGTCACATAGAGCAAAGATGTCGGCTGTAACCCAAGGTTTCTTTGCTTGTCGGAATTTGCCAAGGATCTCACTGGCTGTTTGGGTTGCAGCAGTGTTAAATGTGTCGATCAGTGTGTCCACATTCGTGTCTTCTGCACCTAGAAGTAGCAGTGGCGCAAATTTTCCGCCTTTCTTTGCCTGAAAGGCTTCCGCTACCTCAGGGTCTTTCAGCTTCTCAAGGTCAAACTTGATTCTGGTGGGACCCTGCTTGTTGACCTTCTTTAGGTGGAGTCGGAAGGTCATTATCACTAAGTCATGGTCGCTTCCAATGTCTGCTCCTGGAAAACTTCTTGTCTTGGCAATGTTCACACTGGTTTGGAAGCGTCTCTTCACCATGATGATGTCAATTTGGTTATGGTGCTCTCCGTTCGGGCTGTGCCATGTCCACCTTCTGGATGCTTTGTGTGGGCCAAACGTGTTCATCAGCTTTAGATCATTTGAGCTGGCAAATTCCAGGAGCCTTAAGCCTCTGTCGTTGGTCTCTGCATTGCAGTAGCGTCAGCATGTGCCTTTCCAGTCCTTAACAGCATCCTCTCCTATTTTGGCATTCCAGTCTCCCTGCACCACAAGAATGTCTTTCTTGGGGGTCTGGTCCAAGACTTCTTGCAGTTGGTCATAGAAGTCTTCTATTTCCTCATCGCCATAGTCTGTTGTTGGGGCGTAAACTTGTACAATGGTGATATTAAATGGGGTTGCCCTCAAGCGTATGGTGATAAGCCTACTGGAGACTGGCCGACAACTCGTGACAGTGTTCACGATGTCTTTGTGGACGAGAAATCCGACACCCTGTTCATGTTTGTCTTCTCTGCCACTCTAATACAGTTTGTGGTTTTGCTGTGTTGATGTTTCCCCAAGGTTCTTCCATCATACTTTGCACAGCCCTAGGATGGTCCAGTGGTATCTGTTCATTTCGTGCGTCAGTTCCTCTACCTTTCCAGGCGTTCTTAATGTTCTGACGTTCCAGGTGCCAGTGCTGATGTTGTTTCTGGCACGGAGTTTTGGTGGTGCACCAGTAGCACACTTAACACCTCTGCCCTGGCGCAAGACAGAAGGCGCGGTCCTTGTTCCGGGCGACGACCGATCCGGTATGGATTGAGGTAAGGTTGTCATTGCATGTGGTGTGTCTTGGGCAAAGAACCTGGTGGAGCCCATCCCTCTCCAGGCTGTTAACCACAACCGAAACCGAACCGGTAATAACATTGTAGCAAATAACAGAAACCTTGTATACAATTCTTTGAGATACAGGCAGCCAGTGCAGGTCAACAAGTAAGGGTGTTATGTGCTCACTTGCCCACTGGGCACCGGCCTCCCCGTGGCGTGGGTAGGTAGTCTCTCCAGTCACTGACTGAGGGGGCTAGCAGAGGGGTGTCATCACTGTCCAGGATAGGTCTTGACGTCAGCAGATATGTTGTTCAGTCTTTTTCTCTGGTCCGGTTTTTAAGGAGCTGTGCTAACCCAGGTCTTACCATGTTGGATTGGTCCTTAAAAATACTCATTATTTTTTGGTCCTTTGGATCCCAAGTGTTTGCCATGCTTGGAGACCCGTGTCGGTGGAGAAGAGGATCCTGGTGGCTGAAACACTCCACTTTGGCCTTGACTACTGCCTAAACGGGAGGATAGTCGTACCGGCCTAGTCAATCGGCTCTTGTCACGTTGAGCCCTATCCCATTGTTGACATGCGGGCTGATATACGGAGCACCATGCTACAGCCGCCGCTGCTGATTAGGTGCTTTACGTGAGTATTCCCCTGCATTCAACGGTGTGATAGAAGGCGGTGGCTCAAACGGTTCAATCGGGCTTACCCCCTTGAGTATATCTTTCGGGCAGTCTCCATCGTGCGTCGGCTGGAGACCCGCCGACAAATGCACTTTGCCTTGTTGGGCTCGGTGGCGGGCAGGGACCCCCGGGGGATGAATATCTAACATACTATAATATGGAAAACCCAAAAAAACCAAAACTAGCACCAAAGCGGCACATAGCCGCCGACATTGTTATTGAGAACGATAGTGACTCTGACTGTGAGGAAGCGACGCCTCAGGCGTTGGCCGCCTGGCCTCGCTTTCTCATTATCCACAGCAAAGTTAAAGAGAAGCGTGTTTCCAAGCTGCACCCTTTTCTGGTAGGGGAGACCCTCAGGAGACGTGTTGGCAGGCCTGAGGCCCAGCGCCTCAGGTCTGGTGACCTGCTGGTAGAGTGCCGTTCCCGGGCACACTCCAATGGGCTACTGAGGCTCTCCTCTATCGGAGACACTCCAGTGGAGGTCACTCCCCACAAAACGATGAATTCTTCTAGAGGAGTGATTAAAGATCAAGCATTGGCCGAACTGTCTGAAGATGAACTTGTACGGAACCTTAAGTCACAGGGGGTGACCTACGTCGGGCACTTCGTTTCCAAACGAGGTGGTAGGGAGATCCGTCTCCCTACCATCATCCTGACGTTTGGCACCCCCACAGCTCCTACTACCATCTGGGGAGGTTACTACTCCCTAAAAGTGAAAAAGTACGTCCCTCTCCCCCTCCGGTGCTTTAAGTGCCAAAAGTATGGCCATGGGCAGAAGACATGCCGCCAGGCAGAGGCTCTATGCGCCCGCTGCACTAAGCCCGGACACTCTGCTGAGTCCTGCACAGCCATCCCCCTGTGTGTGAATTGCCAGGGGGCGCATATGGCTTCGGACAAGAAGTGCCCTCGTTGGATATCCGAGTGCAAGATTCAGCAGGTGCGTGTGGAGAAGGGGCTGTCCTTTGCGGACGCCCAAAAACTGGTTGATGGCCCTGGTGCAGCTGAGGCTGCGCCAAACTCAAATAACACCTTTGTGTATACTTTTAGTGCTGCGGTGGCAGGCAAGCGCCCCACCAAAGACTTCTCTTGTCAAACCCCAACTTCTTGGTTGAGAGCGGAGCCTCGGATCCTCTCGCCCTGGAGTGTAACCCTCCTCCGGTGATGACGAGGAGCCAGGGAACGCAGAGGGCGGACGATACCGGTCCAGTGGCACCGCCTTCTGCTGTCCCTAAGCCTCAGCCCCCACCCAAGCATGCCAATCTCACTACAAAGACTTCTGGCTCTGGTCAGCCTTCTAGGGCGGCCAACTCTGGCGGCAGGAACGCTGCCCCGGCCCAGAGGTCTAAGAAAGTTATGGGACCGCTGTGCGTACGGGCCCAGAAGGGGGACACTGATGTCCCCCTTCAAAATAAATATGCTGCATTGGAGGAGCAGATGGAGGGGGTGGAGGTTGTTGTGGCTGGTGCTGCGGCAGCTTCTCCCTCCTCATCTCCGAGGAACCAGAGGAGGCCCGGGAGTCGACCCCCTCTGTTTCTTCGACTCCTTCCAAAGCACAGGAAAAGGGGGAAAGAACTGTTCTCCTCCACATAAAACCTAACCATGTACTCTCTGCTTCAGTGGAATTGTCGTGGTTTTCACACCAACTTTGAAGAATTACGCCTTTTAGTGAAGTCCTATAACCCCTCAGTAATATCTCTTCAGGAGACTTACCTGAAGACTTCTGACCCTGTCTCCTTTAATGGTTTTCTTGCTTTCCATAAAGGCTCTGATTCGGAGAGACGCTCGGGTGGAGTGGCTCTTCTCATTAGCAACCAGCTTTTATGTAGCCCCGTTAGTGTTGACACCTGTCTTCAGGCTGTTGCAGCTCGGGTTACCTTAAAGAAGACCATAACCATATGCAGTATTTACCTGCCACCATCCCTGCGGGTCTGTAGTAATGATATTTTTAACTTAGTAGATCAGCTGCCCCCTCCCTTTATTTTTATGGGAGATTTTAACGGTCACGCACACTTGTGGGGTAGTGACCACTATGATGGCAGAGGTCAGATGTTAGAAGATGTTTTTTCTCAACTTAACCTATGTGTTTTTAATGATGGCTCACCTACCTACTGAGTACTCTTTCCCAGGTTCAGGATCTAGTTCTGTTCTAGACCTCACTGTGTGTGATGCTGGACTTTGACTGGAAGGTTCACGACGACCTGTGTGGTAGTGACCACTTCCCAGTAGTCCTGTCATCTGTCAGCTGTGGGGAGGACCCACCGGTGGGGCGCTGGAATCTTAAGAAAGCTAACTGGCCTCTGTTCGCCTCCCTCTGTCAGTCTCGTATTACAGAGGAGGTGGTCATGTCAGCTGAAGAACCTGTTTCTTCTTTTACTACTATTTTGTTGGATGTAGCGAATGAAACCATCCCTAAAACTTCCGCATCAGTCCCTCGGAAGCCAAGAGTACCATGGTTCAATGAAGAGTGCCGCAAGGCCCAAAAAGCGCGCAAAACTGCTCAGCGACGTGCTTTCCGTAATCCGTCGCAAGTGAATATTTTAACCTTTAAAAGACAGAGGGCGAAAGCCCGTTACATTTTTAAACGTGAACGCCGTGCTTCCTGGAGATGCTTCGTTTCATCTTTAACTTCTCAGACTCCGTCCCAGAAAGTCTGGAAGGCTGTGCGAAGAATTAGGGGCAGGGGTGGCTCGGCTTCTGTCGACCATCTTAGAGATGGTGCCAGCTTGGTCACAGATAAAAAAGCTGTGGCCAATTCGCTTGCCTCCACCATTGCCCATAATTCCTCAACAGAGCATTATTTACCCTTCTTCCAGAGATAGAAGGAGAAGCGGGAGTCTCGTATTTATGATTTTAAGTCCGATAACCCAGAAGACTATAATGCCCCTTTTACATTATCAGAATTGCAGCAAGCCTTGCAGAAATGTAATGACTCTGCTGCTGGCCTAGATACCATCCACTATCAATTCCTAACACATCTGCCTGAGAGGTCACTCCTTGTACTTCTTAAGGCCTTTAACCATATCTGGAGAAGTGGCCATTTTCCGCCGTCTTGGCAACAGGCTGTGGTTTTTAGGATCCCCATGCAGGGTAAGGATCCTTCCGACCCGGGCAACTACCGGCCTATCGCTTTGACATCATGTTTATGTAAAACTATGGAGCACCTGGTCAACGCCCGCCTGGTGTGGCAACTTGAGTCACAGGGTCTCCTCACAGACCTCCAGTGCGGTTTCCGGCGCTTCCGTAGTACAACTGACCATTTAGTCCGCTTTGAATCATTTATTCGAGATGCTTTTGTCAACAAGCAGCATGTCTATGCAATTTTCTTCGATCTTGAGAAGGCGTATGACACTACCTGGAAGTATGGACATGGGTTTTAAAGGGCACCTGCCCGACTTTATTCACAATTTTTTGACTAACCGGTCGCTCCATGTCCGTGTGGGCTCCACCCTCTCCGACTCCTTTGAACAGGAGATGGGTGTCCCACAGGGCAGCATTCTATCTCTGTTTTATTTAGTATTAAAATTAATAACATTGTAAAGGCTGTCAAGGATTATTCTGAATGCTCTTTGTTTGATGACGACTTTGCTTTGTGCGCACGTGGTCGAGGACTTGCGTCCCTTGAGAGGCGCTTGGAGCTGTGCGTTGATCGCATCCAGCGGTGGGTGTCTCTCAATGGATTCAAGTTCTCGCCCTCCAAGACAGTCTGTGTGCATTTTACTAACCAGACGAAATTTTTTCCAGAACCTAGCCTGAGCATTGCTGGAGTGCCAATTAAGGTGGCCGGGGAAGCGAAGTTTCTGGGGGTCATCTTTGACAAAAGACTTACCTTCCGCAACCATATTAATTACCTTAGAACCTCTTGTCAGAAGGCTCTCGACGTTCTTCGTGTCGTTGGTCGTACTGACTGGGGTGCGGACTGTACTGTCTTACTTCAACTGTACCGGGCCCTTGTTCGGTCCAAACTGGATTACGGCTCCATGGTGTATGGCTCAGCTTCCAAGTCTGTGCTACAGCGTCTGAACACAATTCACCATCAGGGTCTGCGGATATGTCTTGGGGCCTTCAGGACGTCTCCAGTTCCTAGTCTGTATGCCAAGGCAGGGGAGCCTTCTCTCAAGCTCCGCCGCATCCGCCTCATGCTCAGCTACGTTCTGAAACTGAAGGCCCATCCAGACAGTCCTGCCTATGATTGTGTTTTTAAACCATCGTTTGCAGAGATTTACGATACCCATCCGGGAGCTGTCCGTCCACTTTCTTTCCATTTCCGACCTCATCTGCAGGCGGCCGGATTGGACCTGGACAGAGTTTCAGAATCCCTGCAACACATCACTCCACCCTGGCTCTTACCAATTCCTGACATCTTGCTGGACTTGACTGCCCACAAGAAAGACTCTACTCCACCAGCCATATACCAACAGAGCCTCAATGAACTGCTTTCAATTTTTCCTGGCTATTGTCGTATCTATACAGATGGGTCAAAGTCTGAGGATGGGAGAGTGACTGCGGCTGCAGTGTCCTCTCGCCATCCTAGATGTCCATTTAAGCACCGCCTCCCAGACCACTCAACACCTTTTGCTGTCTTATGCTGATCTAATCGACCTGCACAAGGTATAAACATTTCACAGCAGACTCCTTGAAGGTTTTGTTCCGGGATGTGCCCCCGGACAAGATCTTCAGTTTTTTGAGAGAGTGCCATATTTTTAATAAGATTTGAGCGTTTATAGACTATGTTGTTTCTATTATTTTGACCTTTTTGAGAGTCTGTCGACGTTTTCTTTAAAGACCTGTGCGACTTTTTAGCTCGACATATTTTTAAGGTATATTTACATCATGTCTTAAGACCTTTCTTTTAGTCTGGTTGACCAGATTTTTACCCTTCCCGCCGTGAGATGGCCTTGGTTGCCTGCTCGGCGTTATACCCAAATAACTAACTAATTATGTGCTCACTTACAGATAAGGATATAGACCAATGGCTTTAGTTCAAGGGTGGTGCCAGAATAGCTTGGCACCTAGAGGTGTTAAGCTATTCTGGAACTACCCTTGAACTATTTTGGTCAAACTTATTTCACACACTGGTGTATTCCGAATGATAAAGTTAATATCCGTCATCAAAACTGACAGTACTACAGGTACAATGAGCTACTTTACTTAACCCCAAGGCTGCATTTCCAAAATTTTGTAATGACTGTATACCACTTATAGGAGATGGATTGATCATGGTAATTCAAGGGTAGTGCCAGATGAGCTTGGCTCCACCAAGCTCATCTGACACTACTCTTGAATTATCATGATCAATCCATCTCCTTGGCCTTAGTTGCCTGCTCGGCGTTAAACCCAAATAACTAACTAACTCACTCAATCCATCTCCTGCTGCAGGGCATTGTGGCTAAATGGGTTAAGTATCTTTTGAGGCAAGAGTTGCAACTTTTTGTCTGTCATGATCGATCTAGAATAGACAGTTTAATGGTATCAGTCCAAGATTTACTTATCGGTGTGAGTAAAAAGCCTTTATTATTCCTTGGATCTGATTTGACAGGTTTTATTTATTTTATTCCAATTGATTGATGTCATTTTCATGAGCAAAAGGTTCTGATGTCAGTCTTATTTGGCCCTCGCACAGATATGTGCGGGCCGAATATGTGCAGGCCAGGTACGGCTGACATTGGTCCGAGGACTTAGCTTACCAAGTGTTTTTTCTATTAAGTCTAAGCAGCCGTACAATAATGGGATTTCAAACACATCTAATGTGGTCTGGCTCTAGGGTACTGTGATATATATACTGATGTTGGTCTGTGCTTGCCAACTCTAAGGGTAAACCGAGGTCTGAATTGAGTGTAGTTTTGACCGCCATAACCTTGCTTGCTATTGGGGCATGCTAGCTTTTCATCTGCCCCTTCATCTTGTAGACCTTTCCTATTACCTTTCCCGACTAACTTATTCACAGTACACAATGTACTTAACACATTCAGCCCTGACACACTACAGCAGGAGATGGGTCGACCATGATAATTCAAGGGTAGTGCCAGATTAGCTTGGCGCCTGTTGGCACCAAGTTAATCTGGCACTACCCTTGAATTATCATGGTCGACCCATCTCCTGCAACAGGTGCATAGTCGTTAGATAACGCCTCCAAAATTTGGGAAATACGTGCATCGGGCTGAATGAGTTAAGCAGTTTGTTGTTCACTGATACATGTAATACCACACTGACCTATTGTCAAAATCAAGTGTACATTATTGAGTGGGGTAACACATTGTTGCAGGACCTATGTTATTGAATGAAGGTTTGTTTAACTCCAAGAGGGCAAACCAGTGATACTTCAGATGTGAATATCACCAGTATGTCCTTGTTAAGTAGTTTCGGATGTCATGTGGCCTAGCATCCTGAGGTTCAGCATGGCCACAACACGGTTTTAACTGGGCTTTATGGAATAATTTCATGAGAATGGAACAAACTTAAATTTTGGAATCCATCCAGGTACATGTACCTACCTTGTCTTTTAATTTGTGTATTTGGAATCATATTTTTCAAGAACTGCTGCTGATGGCAAAAGGGTTAGTGTAGTCATTTCAGGTACCTTTTAGTGCAAAAGTAGACATAATACCTCATGGGTCAGTCATATTAAAGTACATGTATACAGGTCAGCCGTAGTAGTTTTTTTCAGTCCAGTAAACTGCAGAATTGATTATGATGACAGACAAGAAAAGAAAAAGAAGAGCAGACAAATCTTTAATTTTTAGTCCTTCAAACCTCACATTTTAGAGTTAATACTAATAGTTGTCCTTTTATGAAACATTGTGTGACAAAGCAAGAACAGTTATGAACTATTGACCTTTTATTGCTCAGAGCAGACCTCATTGACTTTTCAATAGCAGACTTATTCAGTGTTTGATCTGGGTTTAGATACGGGACTTGAGGGGCAGCTTTGTCACACCTCTTTAGGTTATGAGTTATGGCCTCCTTGGGAAGTCTAACAAACGTCACTGATATATTCACGTAGCCACCCATTTAACCCAAACTAACGTGCAATAGGCATAGATTCTCATGAGCCCCTGCAATTGCAAGGTCTCATGCGAATTTATGCCTCTTTGTAGACAGAAGGAAGTGGCCGAGAGAGACTTAGAGGGTGCTCGTTGTAAACAATTTAAAATGCTCTTTTGTTGACAGAACACCCCCCCCCCCCCCACACACACACACACACACTATGATTTAGACCATGTTCCTTTCGGGCGATGAAATTCCTATTATGCGTAGACCTGAGTGTTGGGTGACAATCTTGTGTACCCATGTGGCCTGAGACGGCCTTGCTAGATAAGACCCACCGACATAAAAAAGCTTGATTTCTTTGGATGGTCACAGTTACTGATACCAAGTTAAAAGGACACTAACCATGGAAATAGCTTAGCAGAAGTCAAGAATTGTTGTGAAGATGATTGCTGGTGAGATAAAAAGGTATAGATATTTTCTTTGCTTGTATAATGTTATGAAAGCAGTAATAACTATCTTATGGTGAGGTTTAAAAATTGTGGTGAAGTCAAAGTTAAATTATGAAACACACACACACATGCACACTTACACACAGAATGAGTGCTTAAAACCTTACACACAGAATGAGTGCTTAAAAAATGCACAGTTCATATCAATAAAGGCAACTATTTGCACTTAATTTACTTCTTTCATTAGTCAAAATGCTTATTAACTTGTTATTTTCCACTGTGAGTCAGCCATGACTTTTAGGTTGTAATGACATAACCTTACCTTTGACTTTTGCAGTTAGAGTATATTTGGGGATTCACTATCATGGACTTGGTGGTCCACTGGAAAAACACAAGCGGTGTGTCTGTCTGATCCCTAACATTTACTGTAGCTGCAAATACCACAGGCACAGGTGTATGAAAACACATCTTTCTATTAACCAGCATCAGGCAGTGTATTTACAGATGTGGTGCATTTCAATATTCTTTGTTGTATGACTATGGAAGGGTGTCTTGCAGTGTGGGAAATAGCGTAAAGGTTTTAAACTTGAAATATGATTTGATTAAATGGACAACAGCACATGGGAGGATTGTCATAATCTTTGTTTTGGGAGGTGTTTCTGTTTCAATGGCGCACCTTTTGACAAAGAAGCAGGTAATGTTCATCAATGAATGCATGTTACCAGTAGCATTTTACCATAGTGGCCAAATACAGCTGCCTGGTTGTTAGTGGCCTCTAAAAAAATGATGCAGAGTGAGCTGGCAACACATTTTTTCCTTACCCAAATGATGATCGAGGTGTAAACTGCCAAGCTGAGCAAGTGCCACATAGGGTAAACTTTGTTCTGACCCCTTGCTTCTTTTTTGCTTTCCGTGGTTTTAGCGTTACTTGGTTATGAGCCCCGTTGGCCACTAAGGTCTCCATTCCTCCCTCCACCCACCCCTCTGTTTTTATGATTCAGCTCAATGTCCATTTTGAAATATTGTAGACACCTTTTTCATTCGGGTTGTCAATGTTGCGTAGATGTGTGTTCGTGACAATTACCATTGAGATTTAATAATTGTATGGATGGGAAAAGTGCAAATATTTTTCTTTTATGAGGCATCTGTCCAATTAATTGATGAACAGTGGCTGCAGGTTATATGTAGCATTGCCGCTAGCTGCTCCTGTACAATGTCATCTATGTACTGGTATTGGAGAAGTATCAGTAGTGAGACCACATACACACTTAGTATAACTAGCGGCTAGTAGTAGACCAATTTGCGCTCAAACTTATGTGTCCATTTCGTCAGTATTAGGGTAATTTATTGCATCCTGTCCACTCCATCCACAAGAGGCTTTAGTTCTCGTATCCTCAGAGCTCACTGGAATCTATGCCTCTTGCTAACAAAGATTTGCACCACTTAGCATCCAACCCATTCCATTTGCAAGAGACATAGATTCTTATGAGCCCCAGCATGCTGCACGGGACTCATAAAAATCAATGCCTTTGCTAGCTGGAATTGGTACATGTCACATTCACAGATAACTTTTAGAAACATGGTCTGGGCTTAACACCTGAACTGCTAGTGGATGCTGATTGTGTTTTTTAAGTCTTGGCAAATTAACCCTTAAAGATATCCAGCGGTCACATGCATACAAAGTGGTTTGAGCAAGGGGCATAGATGCTCATGAGCCCCCGCAATTACAGGTTCTCATGAGGATCTATGCCCCTTGTAGTTGGTGCATGGTAGTCACATGTTCTCGAAAGCAAACGGATTATGTCCAGGACTGAACAGGCCAGAAATTAGTGGACCTGATGACAGTCCCATGTAGGTGGCCGCTCAGATTTGTTAGACTGTAATTGCTTGCTAGTTGAGAGTGCCCTCATGTTCTCAATTTTCACTTGCCCCAAGCAACAGGAAACCATGAATTCTGTGCTCACTTCCTGTAATAATGCCAACTAATTCTCACGTTTGGGGTTGGACATGTGCGTTGTCTGCATGCATCAGGGTGATGTGACACAGTGTGGAGCAGCAGTGATGATGACAGTATTTTTTCTTTTCTTTCGCAGGCGGTGAGGAGAGCTTTGTGCATGTGGCAGGCAGCAGAAGCAGTGTCACTAACAAAAGTGTGTCCGACATGGCGCAGTTCAAGGCTCGCATGCTATGGGAAAACATCCGCAAGGGAGATCTGACGGCTGTCCACAGTCTGCTGGAGAGTGGCAACATCAACTTAGAGGAACGAGATGATGTCAGTCAATTTTACATTATAATTTTGGATTTTTTTTTTTCTTTTGAATGAATATTCATGCATAAATGTTACTTTGATAAATATGAGTGTGTGTGTGTAAAAGTATCAGCTATGACTTAGTTTAGCTTAGTTGCAGGTGCATTCAGTAAAGTTCAGATTGGTAGTCTCAAGTGTCCCAAAGGGTTAATGCACACTGGTTGTCTTCCTTGATTCGCTGCGCTGATCAGCGCTGTGAATTGAGAGAGAGATGACCAGTGTAGGGTTAGTGTTGTAGTGCTCACAAAAACAAGAACATTGTGGCCAAGCATCTTTTTTACTTGAATAAACAAAATCTAAAAAAAAGTATGAAATCTTAAATTACACTGTGAATAACAGTGTTATGTGTGCACTGTGTTGAATTGGACACATAAGCGACTTGTGCACTTAATTCTTTGATATTTTGCATTGTGCAATTCACATTCATCTTTTTTGTTTGCAGAGCGGACGGACATTTCTTATGGTGGCCAGTGAAAGGGGAGAGCTCAACATTGTACGAGAACTACTGGAGGCTGGGGTTGACCCAAATGCTGTTGACAATGTGAGTTGCAATAATTTTTCAAACAGGTGAAAAAGAAAGAGGGCAAAGGGGAAAATGAACAAAAGTGTGTATTTTGTCAAGGTGAAAAAGAAAGAAGTATATAGAAAAGGTTTAGGTGCATGCCTACATTTTGATGATTTTTGTCTAAGTAAGTAAGAGATGTAAGTAAATGGGACCGGCTAATACCGACAAAAAACATACATTCTCATGGTCTCCTGCGTTGCAGGGGCCCATGAGAATCTATGCCTCTTGCAGATGGTGTAAGGCTGACTTAAAGACTGTATGTATAGTGCATGTTGTGCATAGGTAGTCGTGAATTGTAACAGGATCCAGGGTATGTTGTAATACATGTGTGTAGTCTTTGCCCGTGTCAGCACAATGTACTTTGCTGTGTCAAGAATATTTATTCAGCTCTTCAGGCAGACTTTAATTTTATGGGTTCCCCTTCATTTGGCCAGAGGCAGGGCCATAAACTTACATGTGTGCTTTCATCTTAATCTTTTTTAATGCTAATTTATGTGTTTGATTTAATTAAATTTTTTATAAGATTGTTTTTGCTGTATTTTTCTTTTGTCGTTTTGTCATGTGCATGTATATATAATATATTCAGCGAGCAGCAACAAAATGTGCATGTGTCCGTCCAACCTAAATATAGTTGTTAATGAGGGGGATTGGTACAGAGGTAAAAGGGTGGGAGGATGGGGGGGGGGGGGGGGGGTATTCTCCCACTGGCTGAAGGTGAAAACGCTAGTTTCATGTATGGTGTGTGATTTTTGTTCCTATCTCTATTTGTGTGCCCTTGTTGGTGTATGGTGGGTGGTTTCACCTGCGATTCAAAATATTGATTATCATCTGTCATTATAATATACAGTCTATTCTGCTTATAACAAGGTATGATATAACTAAAGTCAGATATAACAGCGCATATTTTTAAGGTACCCACAGCTATCTTTCTATGTAAATTACTTGACTTAACCATTTAGCCCCACGGGTGTATTTCCCAAATTTTGGAAGTGTTGCTTAACAACTATGTGCCAGTTGCAGGAGGTGGATTGACCATGATAATTCAAGGGTAGTGCCAGATTAGCTTGGCGCCCTCAGGCGCCAAGCTAATCTGGCACTACCCTTGAATTATCATGGTCAATCAATCTCCTGCTCTAGGGTGTTGGGGCTAAATGGATTAAAACAATTTTGGGATATAAACAAGAAAAACTGGGTCCCCTGGTGATTTGTTGTGTCTAGAGTTTACTATTGTGTGATCTATGGAATGGTCTTCCCCATGATATTCGCCATGCACCATCTTTGGTCATTTTTAGGGCTAGATTGAAAACGTTTTTTTTTTTTCAATTTGGCCTTTTGAAAGGGATTGATAAACCATACGTTTTCCCATCAACATGTATTATATGTCTGATCAGGCTCTTGAAATGTTATGTTTATTATTTTAGTATTGTGTCAGTGTGCATTTGGACCTATGAATGATTGCGTTTTTGTGCATTGTCGGTACCTTAGTTAATTTCAATTAGTTAGATTATCTAGATGTAAAATCTCTGAGCCTTCCTTTGTGGGGATATTGCGCTATAAAAGAGTTATTATTATTATTATTATTATTATCTACTAAACATCTAGCAGCTGTTGAAGAAAAAAAAAAGAGCTTTATATAACTTCCTGCTGTTTTTATTGTCCTTTTTTATATCAGCAGCTACACAATGTTTAGCATAATTGTTGTTCAGGATGGCTGGAGTGCATTGCTTTGTGCTGCCAAAGAAGGCCACTTGGAGATTTGTATTGAGCTGTTGGAGCATGGAGCCGACAAAGAACACAAGGATACAGTAAGTAATTGTTCATTTATTTTGCTCGTGAGCCCCTTCGCTGCTGAGAAAAAACTGAGTAGGGTCCAGGTGCAAGAGACATGGATCCTCATGAGCCCCCGCAGCCGCAGGGGCTCATGGGGATCTATGCCTCTTGCTGGCACTACTTTGTACCAGCATTACTTGGTTGGCTGGAACTCTCTGGTGTTGCATTAACACAGATTTCAGAATGAACAAATATGCACCCACTGGCACTGAAGGGGTCTGTGATTTTGGACTGCCCAAAGCAGGTTTATCTGCAGGAGCGATGAGATGCTTTCTGTTCCTTGGCCTTCACCAAGAGGCATAGATTCTCATGAGTCTCTGCAGCTGCAGGGGCTCATGAGAAGCCAACATTGGCTCTGTGTGTTCTGGAATGGAGGGTGTCATCTGAAGTCTGTGTGTGGCCGTTACAACATAATTGTTGACGTCTTGCATACATTTTCTGCTCTGCAGTGTGGGTGGACCGCCTTGATGTGGGCCAGTTACAAGGGACGGATAATTGTCGTCCAAGAACTGCTGGACAGGGGAGCCAATCCTAATACCAAAGCGGATGTGAGGAGCTCTTTTGCTTTGTTTAACACTTTTTATCCTGATATGTAACCTATTGCTTGAAATAAATTTGACTATGATAGTTCAAGGGTGGTGCCAAAATAGCCTGGCGCCTCAGGCGCCAAGCTATTCTGGCACCACCCTTGAACTAAAATGGTTGATCTGTCTCCTAATCTAATGTAGCCTTCATAGGTGCAACGTGACTTATGGCAAGGCTTACAGAAAATTACCAACTACAAGCAAGCATCTAAACCAGCAGACACACAAGACCCCACATTACCAGACAAACTGAATGTGTTTTACAGCAGATTTGACAAGCAAAATGACCACCCCCCTGTGCTGCACACACTCAGTGACGAGGACACTCAGCCTTTTGTTGTCTATGAACACGATGTCAAGCAAATGCTTGAGAGGTTGAGTGTCCGCAAAGCTGCAGGCCCGGATGAAATTTCGCCCAGCCTGCTCGGTCACTGTGCTAGCCAGCTCTCAAACGTTTTCACAGACATCTTTAACTGGTCCCTCAGAATCTGTTAAGTTCCACTATGCTTTAAAAAATCTGTTATCATTCCGGTCCCGAAAAAATCCGCAGTTTCCTCCCTTAATGATTACAGGCCTGTTGCCCTTACGTTTGTCATTATGAAAACGTTTGAGCGTCTGGTTCTGCAACACATTAAAACTGTTATCCCACCCACCTTAGATCCCTACCAGTTTGCCTATCGGGCGAATCAGTCAGTGGAAGATGCCATATCCCTGGGTCTGCATCATGCACTGGAACATCTTGAGAAGGCCAACACATATGTTAGGGTGTTATTTGTGGACTACAGCTCCGCATTCAATACTATTGTGCCACCCAAGCTCTATGAGAAACTGATCCAGCTAGGTTTTGACAGTTCACTATGCCAGTGGATCAACGATTTTTTGTCAGGTAGACCTCAGGTAGTCAGAGTTGGTCCGTGCAGTCAGCATTTAGACCCAGGGAGTAGACAGTCAGGTGGATGTAACCACTCGTCTGGTTCATGCAGTCGCGTTTCTAAGCCCGTCACACTGAGCACGGGTGCACCCCAAGGTTGTGTTTTGTCCCCTATGTTATACTCTCTTTTTACCCATGATAGTACATCAACCGATGATACTCCCTTACAGTTAAATTTGCTGACGACACCACTGTTGAAGGTTTTATTTTAAACAACAATGAAACAGCATACAGCGAGAGAGTAGATGAACTTGTTGGCTGGTGTTCTGACAATAACCTTGACCTGAATGTGTCCAAAACGAAAGAGATGGTCATGGATTTCAGGAAAATCAAAAGTGACATTGTTCCCCTCACTATTCATGGTAGTCATGTTGAAATTGTTGATTGTTTCAGGTTTCTCGGCACCCACATCTCAAACGATCTTAAATGGGAGAAAAACGTTGATTCTTTAGTGAAAAAATCACAGCAAAGACTGTATTTTCTCAGACGTCTTAAAACGTTTGGCGTCAGACAAATTTTGACCAAATTCTACCGGGCAGTTATTGAAAGTCTTTTGACCTTCTCCCTGACCGTTTGGTTTGGTAGCACCACACAGAAAGAGCGATCCAAATTAAACAGAGTAGTAAACACTGCATCGAAAATCATAGGTATCGATTTGCCCTCGTTAGAGTCCCTCTTCCATGAAAGAATGCTAAAAAGGCTAGATCCATCCTCCGAGATGTTTCCCACCCAGCCCATGAGTTGTTTGAGATGTTGCCATCAGGGTGCCGTTACAGAGTGATCGGAACACGCACGAATCGTTTTAAAAACAGTTTTTACCCAACTGCTGTCCACAGGCTTTTAATGATGCAAACAAACGCCAAATCTCACCCATCCATCCCAATGTTTAATGTAATGTGTATATATATATATATATATATATATATATATATATATATATATATATATATATATATATATATATATATATATATATATATATATATATATATATATATATAGTATTGCCCAGCTATCAGCACAATACTTCATCTACACAGCTGTGCAGAACACACTTTTAGTTACGGAGCGGCCCGTCGGGTGAAACTGACTCGAGTACAAGATTAGCCATCGGTGGCAATTAATCGGCATTAGCACGCATCTAGTCATACTGACTGAAAAGACTGTTTATGATACTAGAAGAGAATGCTCTTCCAACGGCATCCTACTACTAAGTGTATCTGCTGTCAAACATCCCTCAGGGTATGTAGATAACTGAGGAAGCAGAGTTAGAGAACATTGCACACAGGCACAACACACACATCATCAGTCCCGCAACATAGATTATAGAAGGTATAGTTGATGCCGACAGTGACCTAAATAGCCTGCTGATAGCGGGAAGTGACTGCATACCACAGCAGCAGGTGGCTGGCCAAACTAATGTGTAAGCCTGGAAATAGGGCTAACTGCACTGCTGTGTCTATGATGCAAGTGATGTGTTCAGTTTTATATTACGATATGTCCTATGTAATTTGTGTTACTGTGAAATTGTGTTTATTGCCTTTATGTTTAGACCACAATAGTTACTAAGGCAAACGGTGTGCCAGTGTGTGTGTGTGTGTGTGCACGTGAGTAGCTTAATTATATTTTAATGTGTTTAATGTTCTTCCTTTTATGTTGCGCGGCACCGCAACGATTTCCTAATGTATTGTTACATATGGCAATAAAGTTCTATCATCATCATATCATCATAGGACAATAAGCCAATTACAAAAAAAAAAAAAAAAAAATCAGCCTTCAGATGTAATGGGTTAACTCCTCATCTTCTTGTCTGTGTTCAGCTCATCTTTGCTGTTGACTCTGTAGGTTTTAATCAGGTTTACCTACCTGCCTAGAATGAATTAAAGGCATTCCTGACAGAATGTGTGTCTTGCCATATTCCACTGTACATGCTTCATGTTTTCCACACAGTGAAAGTGCATACAGCCAGAATTCTTGCTGGTCATAGTAATTGTCATATATATATATATGTGATGGTTTGTGATTTTGGATCGAACACAAGTTCATCATTCTGTAGGCTGTGAGAACAAACTCAAAGACCAGCACACATATCAACCCTCTTGCTCATGCATCCAAACAGTACTGGTGGCTGCACGCAGAACGGGATAAAGGTTTTTCTTTGTATTGTTAATGTTACTTAAAAGCCTTTGTGATGAATGTGTTATTGCTTACAGCACAACATGACGTCACTGTCATGGGCAGCGGGCCGTGGACACACAGAGATTGTACATATGCTTCTCAACAAGGGAGCAAAAGTCAACACAGCTGACAAGGTTAGTTTTCTCATTACTATTAACAGAATTATTCACATAGTTATTCCTGTGAGTGAACAACAGCACCCTAGGCACTCTTGTACAGTCATCATCATCCAGTCACCATTATCTGAATCACTCAGGAATGCTAAAACCAGAGTCTACTGTATAAATTATGGTCAGGACAGGACCATTGAAAAGCCTTGTTATGTCCAACCTTGTTTTAAGGTTGGATGTTGTCATGAAAAAATTAATGATATGATTAAATTCTTGGTGAGCAGAGACTACGTACATTTTTGGCTTTCTATATGGCAGTGTAAACTTTATGGTTTACTGCTTTCACATTTTGACAGTGAAAATGAAATGGCCTTGATAAACCCATTGTGTCCCAAGGTCAAAATCCCCAAATTTTGGAGTTGTCCTCTAAGGACAGTATTACAATTCAAGAGACAGATTAACCATGATTTCAAGGGTGTTGCCAGAATAGCTTGGCGCCCATCGGCGCCAAGCTATTCTGGCACTACCCTTGAACTATCTTGGTTGATCCACATATTGCTGTGGTGTGTCAAGGCTAAAAGAGTTAACCCTTTTCCTGTCAGTAGTGGTTTTTGTTGCAATGATTCCTGTAGGAATCATCATGACTAAAATCGCTACATACACACAAAAGGTTTAAAAGCATGTGGCCGTGATTATTGCCATATGGTGCAATGGTTTATTATTGTGTTTTGTTTGTTCTCAGTATGGGACCACAGCCTTGATCTGGGCCTGCAGGAAGGGCTATGTTGAAATCGTGGACGCTCTGCTGGCAGATGGCGCTAACGCTGATGCATCTGGCATGGTGAGGTTTACTAACCCCTGATGTGCATGCAGACAGCGGTGTGCTTCTAGGGGTTAACCTGAGAGTATTACTGATGATATTGCTTGGCGGGAAAAATGCATAATAATGTGTCATTTTCTCTGATCGGCATGGTCAGTAGCAGTCAGAAGGTTAAATAAACAGTGTGGGGGGTGCAGAAAATGAGTGGATTAAATTGCTCCAAGCACCAAGTGTGGGAGACGGATTGACTGTGATAGCTAAAGGGCATTGCCTGATTAGCTTGGCACATGGACATGGATTTGAGTTATCATGTTGAATTTGCCACCCATGATTTGTGTATTGGTTATTGCTTTTGACAATTTTTGGTTCACGAGTGATAACAAAGTCAGTGTAAGCCTTTTGTTGTCTGTCTGGCATGATGTAAAAAAAAATTATGCATTTGTCTGTGATGAGACATCTGAACTGATTGATTTTGATTTATTAATTTTTTCCATGTCATCATATATAATTTTGGTCTCATTCTGAATGTTGATAGAACACTGGTGTCCTGGAGTCGTAGATTATATGTGATGAAATTGCAAGAATAAATGTCTTGTGCCTGAAAATATAAATGGAACACTTTGTATGCATGCACCGAAAGCATCCCACTCACATTTTTAGATATTTTGGGTAGTAATTTTAAATTGATGGCAAACTATTTCCTGATGTATGTTATCATGGTTCTGTGCTGGGCAGAATTCCTGGACACCACTTCTGATTGCCACGAAGGGGGGCCACCACGACGTTGTTCATGCCTTGCTTCAGCATGACCCAAATGTTAACGCAGTAGACAAGGTGAGTGGGGTACTTCAAGCCTGAGGTAAAAATTCACAAATTGAATGAAGACAACATTGCAGTTCATGAGATAGATCAGACATGATAGTTCAAGGGCATGGCAGTTTAGTCTATGCTCTTTAGTTCTCAGCTGCACTGGCGGGCACTCCCTGGCAGAAATGTGTCAGATCGGCTTCCGCCTTCGCGAGGGCACTGAGATAACAAGGCAGCTTTTTTTCCCCTTACTATCATCGCGCTAAATACCATCACTGATAAGGCACCGGCTGTGCGATCTCGCTTCAGCTTGGGATAAGAATAGCGCAGCAGCTGTCTTCGTTCACAGTACTGCTGCGCTTTCCCCCGATTGTCTCTTAGCATCTGCTGCATACATCGGCGAATAGGCTGTGAATTACAGATGTTGTATTTAAACCGGAATTAATTAACCTGCAGTCGTGAGCAATTCCTTGAAGATTAGTCATCTTGTAGAGGAGAAATTGTACTATCTTTGGACACCAAACATGCTGGGGTAATCTGCGTGGATGTTTTTTATACACTGGCTCAAAGTATCACTAGGAGATGGATTAGATTCAGCCTTCCGTTAGTTTATCATACTTTTTATCGCATCACTGTTCAAAAACAAAAGTTGCTGGAAAGTTCAGACAAAGTCAGTGCTGTCAACAGATGTCTTAACTGGCATAAACCATGCTAAAATCTTCAAAACCACATACCTGAGTCCTGCTAAAGCTGGTTTGGTGGGCTAAGTGAAAACGGTAATCCATTCAGAGCATGCCGACATGAAGTATGCAACCTTCACCGATACAGTCAATGTTTTTAACAATATCACAATTTTAACACAGTTGAAAAACAATACACAAAGCAGAGGTTTATTGTTTGCTGTTAAGAGATTCAATTCTGGCTTAGTGTCACATTAAAATGGCTTAAAATGAGTGTGTCTACAGGATCACTATGATGCTGTGTCTAAACTTGATAGGCCGATCAGTTTCATTTTTTGGCTGAGTGACAGTCTGTGAATACCTGATGAAAATGTGGAGAAACCAAAGCCAAATGCTCTGACACATGCAACAAATTGATTTAGAATGCTTCCCTTCCTGGTCATTGAGCACATCAATGTTGTAACACAAAAATATATCACTGGTGTATTCAGTGCACAAAAACACGGGTTTGTTTTTGTCTTTGACTGATCGCCTAGACCTTTTACCACAAAGTCTACACAAAGAATTCACCGCTTCCAAATGTCTTGGAAAGGAATGTTTATTCTCCATGGCTTTAACACGCTATACTGTACATATATGCATCAGATAAGGGCACACATAGGAGTGATACATCCGGCACTGAAAACACGTTTTTTACACACCCGCACTGTCTACAGCCAAAGGAAAGTTCCTTGAACTACACACGTTGTAATCAAGTAATAACCACAGAATTCGAAGAGGTTTTCAAAACAAACTTACATGAGCTTGAAGAGGACATTTTCAAGCATAGTATTACATAATGATATTTACGATTGTAACTTTTTAGCCACGGTAATAATAAGTTATAAATAGGCTAAACTGATCACATGCCTGACAGCCTTCAACAAGGAACAATGAGCGCTACGCTTCCCGCCTGCAGCTCGGCAGAGTCTGCCATCACCCGCGTGCACTTATCAGTGAAGTGGGTCACAGCCGGGTCACAGCCCAACTAAACAGAGCAATTCAGAGAAGGGTAAACTGCCGTGAGGGTGGTGCCAGAATAGCTTGGTGCCTCTTGGCGTTAAGCTATTCCGGCACCTCTTTGAACAACCAAGCACACACACACACACATACTCCAGTTCATGGTCATTGGTGTGCTTTCAGATTTATTGCATGATATTTCTGCCTTTTTCTTTCCATACAGGATGGCTTGACGGCATTAGCCCTTGCTGCCAAAGAAGGCTATGTGGAGATCGTGCATGATTTGTTGGCGAAGGGGGCCTATGTCAATGTGGGGGACAGGGTGAGTTCATTGTACAGTTCAGTATATGCCATTTACATTTACAAGCATGTCGGATGAAAAGAAATATTGATGATATAATAACTTGTTACTGTACTTCACATGAGCGTGCTTGTTGGGTTCAGTTCACGGTGGCACTTTGAGCCGATTTTCAATTGGGATATAACGCCTATTTAATGCGCTGATTTATTTATTTATTTACTTGTAGTGATGTACACACCTAGCTGATTTAACCCTTTTAGCCCCAAATTCTAACATTTTGGATGTGTTGCCTAATGACTATGTACCAGTTGCAGGAGATGGATTGACCATGATAATTCAAAGGTACTGCCAGATTAGCTTGGCGCCTTCAGGCGCCAAGCTAATCTGGCACTACCTTGAATTGTCATGGTCAAACCATCTCTTGCTGCAGGGACTCGGGGCTAAATGGGTTAAGCACATCAAGAAACAAACAAAACAAAAAAGATCGTATAGTCCACAAAGTTCCTGTTATTCAGTCTTTCATCATTGTATATTAGAGACTAAAGATGCTTTGCAATTCATTTTGTTTTGGTTTGATGCCTTAACTCTTATATGTACATGCAGCCACAAGTACTGTAACAGTACCGGTTGCTATATGGATTGTATTTCAGGATGTAAGAATGGTACATGCATTGTAAACAACTTTTCAGCTAAGTCCCAGACAATCTGTACAGTATTTGACCTGCATGTTCTGCAGAGAATTTATTGTCATGTAAATGTTTCTGTTTCAGGCAGGGGACTCCATCTTGATTCATTCTGTAAAGGGTGGGCAGGTGGAGGTGGTCCGAGCTTTGTTGAACAAATACGTAGATGTGGATGTCCAAGGAAACGTAAGTTAACTTTTGTTATTCTGTCTGTCTGTTGGTCTGTCTGTTTGACTGTATAGATGTTCAGAAATCATAAATAAGTCAAAATTGTATGTTTCGATAAAAACACTGGATTAAAAGCCTGGTCAAACGTGGCATGTTTGTACAGGCTTGTTATCCACTGTTTGCATTGTAAGACCTGCAGTTTTGACCTACTTCTGATTTACCTCTATTCTTGCCCGCCGTGAGATGGCCTTAGTGGCCTGCTCGGCATTAAACCCAAATAACTAACTAACCTCTATTCTTGCTCATTAACACATACCAACATATTTATTGAACCAAACTAGGAATGGTCATAATTTGTATAATTAAGTATACAAATAATTGCAAGTTCTCCCAAGACAAATGGATCGTAAATGGCTTAACTCTTTTTGCCCCAAGGTCCCATTTCTCAAATTTTGGAGGTGTTGCCAAACGTCTGTGTACCAGTTGCAGAGATGGCTTGACCATCATAATTTAAGGGTAGTGCCAGATTAGCTTGGCGCCAAGCTAATCTGCCACTACCTTTGAATTATCATGATCAAGCCATCTCCTGCTATAGGGATCCAGGGCTAAAAGGGTTAAGAGTAGTTTCTGACTAGTTTGGTGTCTCTGGATACCATACTGAATGAGCACAACCCTTGAGTCTTTTTGTTTTTGGGAAGAGACACAGTAATTTAAAGGGCTCACATTTTAAACTAGGCTTGAAGTGCTACATGTAAAACCGTATGGTTTTCTTTGCATAAAAGCTGAATTTTCTCAAGTTGGTACTGCCCTGTGAAGGCAAAAACAGTTCATTCTGGAGAAAAGCAAAAGTTTTATTGTATTTACAATGAAATCTGGCTTCTCGCTAAAATGAACTGTCTTATGCCATCATGTGTACTAGTATTTTGTAAACTAAAATTGTTTTCTTTATAAGTTTATATCTTAATAATTTCTTCAAATTGCAGGAAGGGAAAACAGCACTGTACTGGGCTGTAGAGAAGGGATACAATGATATTGTGCGTCTACTGCTCGCCAGTGAACCTGATATGGAGCTTTGCACAAAAGTATGTAGGAATTAATTGTCCACTTTATCTTTCTGCCCTAACCTCTTTGCTGCTGAGAAAAAGTGAACTGCAAGAGACACAGATCCTTATGAACCCCCCTCCCCCCCCCCCCCCCCCCCCCACCCCCCCTGAGTTTGGGGGCTAATGAGGATCGAAGCATCTTGCTCATACCATTTTGTGTCAATGTTCCTTGGAAGGCTTTGACGTTGAATTAACCCTTATCATTTGGAATACACCAGTGTGTGAAATAAGTTTGACAACTAAAAGAGTTCAAGGGTGGTGCCAGAATAGCTTGGCGCCTCTAGGCGCCAAGCTATTCTGGCACCACCCTTGAACTAAAGCCATTGGTCTATATCCTTATCTGTAAGTATTATGATGTAGCTTGCATATGGCAGTGTACAAATTTGAAACTTTTAGCCTCAGTATGATATGGATTAACAAAGATTTCAGCATCCAATGGCACTGTGGCAGAGAAGGAGTGAACAAATTTATTATGTTTGTGCAGTTGGCAGTTTTGTTTCCTGAAGTCAGATTTGCATTGCATTATTCAATTATTGATGGCAGTAGTCAAATTTGATTTGACTCAGACCATGCTAGTTCAAAGGTGTTGCCGAAATAGCTTGGTGCCAAAAAGCGCCAAGCTGTTCTGGCACTATCATGGTCAATCTGTGTAGTATGTCATGGCGGAGTGGGTTAAACATACTTGAATCAAAGAAGTGTATGCTTAGTCTACATCTGACGCAGACTTTGGCATATTTTGTCTGTTTTTAACTAGGATGACGACACACCTTTGCTGAGAGCTGTCCGCAGTCGCAATGAAGAGTGCGTGCGAATATTACTTGAGAAAGGAGCCAAGGTCTCAGCCTGTGATAAAGTGAGTAGCTAGATATGTTTGGTTTCCTTCTCAATAGGTTGGATCAGTGTGTATCCACAGAAACATCACCTACATGCAAGAAGCATCTTATCCTTATGAGTCCCCGCAATTGCTTGTTCATTCATAACTGTCTGCAGAAAATCTCTGTAGGCATGGGCCGGCTATGTCAGGCTGATGATCCTTTTGCTCACCAGACATCCATGTGGGAGCCAGAGACATTTGCATGCTTATATCACTTTTATCAGATACCATGGTATACTGGAGAGTGTAATGCTGAGACTGACCTGTTTTGTCATTTTAACTCATTGAGTCCGACGGCTGTATTTTCCACATTTTGGAGGTGTCATCTAATGACTATGCACAAGTTGCAGGAGATGGGTCGACCATGATAATTCAAGGGCAGTTCCAGATTAGCTGTCGGCGCGAAGCTAATCTGGCACTACCCTTGAATTATCATGGTCGACCCATCTCCTGCTGTAGTGTGTCAGGGCTGAATGGGTTAAAGATAATTATGCTGGTAGTTCACAGTCAAAATTCAAGATTGAATAAACTTTACTCATCACATTTATTGATGGTAAATGTTCAGGTTCCTTAATCCTTTGGGTATTGGTAGCGATTTTGGTCAAGGTGATTCTTGCAGGAATCTATCTATCTATATCCCGTAGTCTTGCCGACCGTTGGGGCACCACTGATGACTTGGCAACCAGCTCCCTCCATTCCTCTCTGTTCTCTGCCATTCTCAGCGTATCGCCCAGCTTCAGTCCTGTCCACTCTGAGATATTGTCCTCCCATCTTTTCCTCTGTCTTCCTCTCCTTCGTCCTCCTTGCACAGTGCCTTGCAGGATTGTTTTGGCAAGCCCCTTGCACAGTGCCTTGCAGGATTGTTTTGGCAAGCCCTGCTGAACGCGTGACATGCCCATACCACTTCAGTTTGCGTTTTCTCACAATGGCTAATAAGTCTTCATAGGGCCCGATGGCTTGCCTGATTATGCTTCCCACTTCCGCGTTTGTGATGTGATCTCTGTATGAGATGCCAAGCAGCCTTCGAAAACATCTCATTTCAGTGGCTTGTATCCTCCTTTCAAGGTCTGTTGTGAGGGTCCATGACTCGCAGGCATACAAGAACACTGAGATGACTAAGGAGCGCATCAGTCTGATCTTGGAGCAGAGTGTGATGTTTCTGTCCTTCCATATGGTCTTCAATCTTGTCAGTGCTGTTGTTGTCTGCGCAATCCTGGACAGTATTTCTGGTTTTGATCCCTCATCTGTCACAACGGCTCCTAAGTATTTGAATTTCTTAACTGTTTCCAGTTTTTGGCCTCCAACCATGATTTCAGTGCCAATGCCACTGGCGTTATTGGTCATCAGTTTGGTCTTCTCTGCACTGATTTCCATCCCATATGCAATGGCTGTACTATCCAGCTTTTCCACCAGCTGAGCTAGCTCCTTCTCTGTTCCTGCAAGGCCATAAATGTCGTCCGCAAAGCGCAAGTTCGTGATTGTTCTGCCTGCAGGAATCACCTTCACCAAAATCGCTACAAACAACCAAAGGGTTAACCACCTTGTGCATGGAGCCAACAGTGCCTGGTACTGTTCACAGCACCATTGGCAGCAAGCCCTTGGGTGTTAATAACAATTTTATTGACCATTTTCTTACATTTATTTTTTTCAAGAGAGGGGACACTGCTCTTCACATAGCAATTCGAGCCCGTAGTAAGCGCATTACAGAGCTGCTGCTGCGAAACCCTCGTAACAGTCGTCTCTTGTATCGACCAAACAAAGCCGGCGAGACACCGTATGCCATGGACACTTATCACCAACGTGGCATCTTGCAACAGATCTATGGCCATCGTAAGTACACGTTAAGTTTTGCATGTTTATAAAATCATTGATTTTTATTTTTAAAAATTGTGATTACAACTGTTTAGTTTGGTAGATTTGGAAAGTTATTACTTACTGGAGGCTGAATAACTGGGTTGGTGTGATTACGACTGTTTATTGTAGATTTGGAAAGTTATTACTTACTGGAGGCTGAATAACTGGGTTGGTGTGATTACGACTGTTTAGTTTGGTAGATTTGGAAAGTTATTACTTACTGGAGGCTGAATAACTGGGTTGGTGTTTAGTATACAGCTTGAATCACATAGCCTCTTCACTAGATTAGGTTTCTTACATTTTTGCTCATTCTTTCATTGCCATCCAAGGAACTCAGATACAAAGTGGTTTCAACAATAGGAATTTTGTGTGGTGTAGGTGTTAAATAAACATTGCTTCAGAGAGGAACAAGTCATTTAAAATGTTAGACAGTTGCACAGAAGCTTTCATTCTAGACTTGTTTGTCAGACTTCATGTTTGACTGCAATATTTTGATTTTGCTTTCCCACAGGGAATTTGAATGCCAGTGATGCGGAAAACTTGCTTGGATATGAGATCTACAGCAGCGCACTGGCAGACATTTTGAGTGATCCATCTCTCACAACTCCCATCACTGTTGGCCTGTACGCCAAGTGGGGTAGTGGCAAGTCTTTCCTCATCAATAAGCTTGAAAGTAAGTTGGGATTCTGAATAGTAATATCACAATCACAATATTACTAGCAGAATTGCAATATCACTATTGCTAAAGATATCTCTCATGGTGACTTTTGTATTATTGTCTGCTTCTCTTTCAGTGCTCTGTGAGAGATAGATTGATCATAGTATCAATTTAACTTTCTTAGCCCAACGGACACATTTCTAAACTTTTGGAGGCGTTGTCTAACGACTATGTACCAATTGTAGAAGATGGATTGATCATGATAATTCAAGGGTAGTGCCAGATGAGCATGGCGCCTTCAGGTGCCAAGCTCATCTGGCAATACCCTTGAATCATCATGATCAATTCATCTCCTTCTGCAGGGTCCTGGGGCTAAATGGTTTAATTTGTGATTCATTTTTACGTAGGGATAAAGATGTAAAGGAAAGGATTCCTGATTATCTTGTAATAATATCTATGTAGATGCGTGCTGGTCTGTGATTTTCGACCTTACAACTGTAGCCGTAAGGGCCAGAATCATAGACCAACTAATGCATACTGTTTTCCTTTATGTTTTAGGCGAGATGAAGTCATTTACCCAGCAGCAGACGGAGGAGCATTTTATATTGACATGGACGGTAGCTCTGTTGGCGCTTTTCTGCTCCCTGGTGGTGGGTGAGGCCCTGGTCCTCGGCGTTGGGTTCAAAGTCGGCATCGGGGTGGCTGTGGCCATTTTCTTGTTGCAGATTGTCTTTTTTGGTCAGTGGAGGTTTTAACAGTGCTCATTGCATGAACGACCCATAGCCAACTATGTCACAATGCCTCACCCTAAATGGGAGCACCCTCTGTTCCCTATGCCACCCTCCGTTACCTTGATAGCAGACACATTGGTGACAGTCTTCAGTCCTAGGGACTGATTCAGCTTTTTAAAAATCCCATAAAGCTGAATTTTAGCTTTTTTGTTCAAACAGAATAGTCCTTCGGACAGCATTTCCCACGGCTGTGCAGAACCACACTTTTTAGTTAGGAGCGGACGGGTGCCAATGAGTGCAAGATACTCAAGTGGCACTAAGTGCAAGATACCTAGGTGGAAGCATGGAATGTATGCCCCTGTAGACACCACAGTAAAATTCATTTTTCTCTAAAAGGCATTTTTTTCAAAAAATACTTACCGATGACATGACTTTATGGAAGTGTCTACTACTTACTCAATTCTAGCCTAAGAACCCGTTGTGTTGTCACACAACCCGGGAGGCACTCGGGGAACCCCGAGGGGGGCTGAGAGTTGTCTCCCGTTACTGCCCATCCTGTTCCGAGTCACGGTGTGACTAATCAGTCAGGATACTTAGCTCACCAGCGGCAAGCGGGGCAGGTGGGAGGGTCGTCCGAGTCATGTCATCGGTAAGTATTTTTCGAAAAAATACCTTTTAGAGAAAAATGAATTTGTTTCTTCAAAAACATTACCGATGACATGACTTTATGGAAGAATTGCGAACAGGAGGAGGGTGCTGCGCCCCAGCACACCTTTAGGGCCCAAGAGCCGTCCTCCTTGCCGCAAACTCCCGACGACCCTAGGTAGGTGTATACCTACGGCGCCGAGGTGCCAGGAGGGAGTGTTGCGCCACAGTGATGTCCCCCACCAGTGCCAGGAGCCTCGCTGGCCTGCCAGATCCCTGAGATAAAAGCAGGCGAAGGTAGATTCTGCCCGCCAGCCCACGGCCGTCACGATGTGTATGACAGAAGAGTTCCAGTTGAACGCGACGTTCGTGGCCATGGCGCGTACCTTGTGTGCACGTATCCTTAGCCTCTCGCTCCCTTCGGGGAGGGATCCTGGTAGGCGTACCGTATGACTGAGCATAGCCAGGAAGAGTGTTCATGGAGAAGTAGTACCTTTGACTTTTCAGCCAGCAGCGCCTCTTGGGGCAGGCGGGAGCACTGGTCTTCACATGGCACTCAACTCTCACAGCTGGCTCCAGGTCCTTTACCTAGCCACACCCCGGTAACCGCTTCTGCTGGCGGGCGAAACGTTGTGAGGGGCTGACGCGTCTCTCAGTCAGTTGAAATACTTGGAGAGGAGACGGGCGCCGCCAAGTTCGCCTAAGCCCATTGAAAGGACTGATGGACAAGCAACAGAATAAGAATAACATGCCGGATCGGTCGGGGCCCGGATCACCAACGACCGCGCACCCCATTGGAGGTCTCCAGGGTGGGGGCGACAAGTGTGTTACTGGAACCAAACCCACCATCAAGCTGCCCACGCAAGGAATAACTATCGGAACTTGGAACGTTCGCACACTCTACCGGTGCGGCAAAGTGAAGGAACTCACCCACGAGTTGAAGCGCTATCGCTGGGACATTGTAGGACTTGCAGAAGTTCGATGGACAGGCTTCGGAGAAACAACAACAGATGAAGGCCATAAAATCTGGTTCAGCGGAAAAGAAACCAAGCACGAACATGGCGTAGCTTTTATTGTAAGGAAAGAGGTGGCTGGAACTGTCATCAGCTGCACCCCCGTGTCAAGCAGACTAATCTCCATCCGCATCTCCGCCCGACCGCACAACATCACTATCATTCAAGTATACGCTCCAACAGCAGATCATGATGATGAAGAATTAGAAGAATTTTACGAACAACTGGACAACATCATCAAGAAAACACCTAAGAAAGACATTCTGACTGTCCTCGGTGACTGGAATGCAAAGATCGGCCCTGACGCCTACCAACAATGGGCAGGAACAGCTGGCAAGTTTGGCCTTGGAGAAACAAACGACAGAGGCCTGCGACTTTTAGAGTTCGCACAGAGTCACCGTCTCACCGTTGCTAATACCCTCCATCCACACAAGAAGTCAAGAATAGTGACATGGCAATCGCCAGGAGGCCTGGTCCATAACCAGATTGACTTCATCTTGCTGCCTCGACGATTCAAATCCAGCGTTAACAAAGCACAAACGAGGTCCTTTCCTGGCGCTGATATTGGCAGCGACCACAACCTCGTCCTTACTAGCCTCAAGTTGAAGCTGGCATTGAAACGAGATAGCAAGAGCCCTCGCATCAGATTCGACCTCCAGAAGCTAAAAGACCCGGAAGTAGAAGAGCTCTTCCAAGCCCAGGTGGGAGGCAGATTTGCAGCCTTGGCTACTTTGGACTGCGACGTAGACACCCTTGCTGGAAATATAAAAGAGGTGTTACTTTCTACAGCAGAAGAAGTGCTGGGGAAGCAGAGGAAGCGCAAACAGCCCTGGGTCACCAATGACATCCTCGATCTCTGTGATGAGAGGAGAGCCTGGAAGAAAAAGAGAGGCCAAGACCTCACATCAGCAAACAAGTACAGACTTGTCAACAAGAAGATCAGGAAGAGGATGAAAGAAGCCAAAGAAGATTGGATTGAAGACCAGTGTTGTAGCGTGGAAGAGGGCATGGCAAACGGCAACAGCAAGAAGGCTTATGAAACGCTAAGGACCCTCACCAAGACTCAACAGCGAACAGCCACAGTCATCGAAGACAGCAGCGGCCAACTCCTTACGGAAAACACTGCTGTACTAAACAGATGGACTGAGTACTGCCGAGACTTGTATAACTACAAGGCTGAGCCAGACACCAGCATCCTCCAAAACAACCAGGCTGGGGCCAGGAAGGCTGAAGACCTGCCAGTGTTAGCTGAAGAGGTGGAAGCAGCCGTACGCGGCCTGAAGGGAGGAAAGTCTCCAGGTATAGACAACGTACCTGCTGAACTGTTGAAACATGGAGGAGAAGTAACAACGAAGGTCCTCACTACACTCTGTCAAAAGATCTGGGAGCAAAAGAAATGGCCAGTAGAATGGACACAGTCTCTAGTGATCCTGCTCCCCAAGAAAGGAAACCTGAAACAGTGCCAGAACTACAGAACTATCAGTCTGATAAGTCACCCTAGCAAAGTAATGCTTAGAATCATTCTCAACCACCTCAAAACTTTCGCCGAGGAACTGCTGGCAGAAGAACAGGCTGGCTTCAGAGTTGGAAGAAGCACTGTAGAGCAGATTTTCAACTGCCGCGTCCTGATCGAGAAACATCTGCAGCATCAGCGCGAACTCTACCACAACTTCATTGATTTCAGGAAAGCATTTGATCGCGTCTGGCACGACGGACTTTGGCAAGTCATGAGATCGTTCAACATAGAGGAGGGACTGATCCAAATGATAGAAGCGCTTTACAAGAACGCCTGCAGCGCGGTTCTACTTAACAATCAGTCAGGCGAGTTCTTCAGGACGACGATCGGTGTCCGTCAAGGATGCCTGCTCTCTCCTGTCCTTTTCAACATATTCCTGGAGAAGATCATGCAGGAAACCCTCCACGACCACCATACTTCAATCTCTATTGGTGGCAGATCCCTGTGCAATCTTCGATTCGCAGACGACATTGACCTCATGGCAGGCAGCAATAGTGAGCTCCAAAACCTGACAGACAAACTTTCAAGTAGCGCAGGGTCTTATGGCATGGAGATCAGTACGGATAAAAGCAAAGTGATGATCAACACCACAAGCGACAGCAGCAGCAATATTCACATGAATGGCCAGAAGCTAGAAGAGGTCAATAGATTCAAGTACTTGGGAGCCACCCTGTCCAAAGACGGTAGTTGCATAGCAGAGATCCGTATCAGGATAGGTACAGCAACATCCGCAATGGCCAGGCTGGACAGGATATGGCGAAGTAACTCCATCAGCTTCACCATCAAGTACAGGCTTTACAAGTCCCTCGTAGTGTCTATTCTACTCTACGGCTGTGAGACTTGGACACTGCTTGCAGACTCAGAAAAGAAAATCCAGGCCTTTGAGAACAAGTGCCTGAGGAAGTTGCTCCGCATCTCGTACCGCGAGCACAAGACCAACGAATATGTACGGAGCATCGTCACTTCCCTGGTGGGCCCACATGAACCCCTTCTGGCAACTGTGAAACGGCGCAAGCTTGCTTGGTTTGGCCACGTGACCCGACACAACACCTTGTCCAAGACTATCCTCCAAGGCACTCTCGAAGGAAGTCGTCGGCGAGGTCGTCAGAGAAAGAGTTGGGTCGCAAACATAAAAGAATGGACCGAACTCGAGATGCCAGACTTGCTTGCCACCGCCCAAAATAGAACTCAGTGGAGAGCACTGTCTGTTGCTGCTGCCTTTCAGTCCCCCCAACGCCCAGTTCGGACAAGGGACTGATGATGATGATGAGCCAGGAAGAGATCGTCTGGGCTGTAGCGTCAGTCCTGCCAGTTTAACGGCAGAAGAGGCGTGCGCGTCCAGTCCGGAGGGCTTGTGTCTGCGTAGGTACACGTGTAGGGCTTGCAGAGGATCTTGTTGCCTGGTCTCCTGGGGGAAGTACGTCCCTCTCAGCGGCCGTAAGGTGATCACCTGTGGCGCGGTCCAAGGAGACGTGGTCATGGCGAAGAAGGCAGGGTCCGTAAGGAGCTGTACGGAACGGTCTGCTCGAAGCTGCAAGCAGGCAGGGCGCGCTGAAGCGCGTGTAGCTCGCAACTCGGCCACCGTGGCGAGGGCCACCAGTAAGCATGTCGGAAGAGTCATGTCCGCAACAGGCCATCCTTGGTCTCCGAAGAGCCAGAGGAAGAAGTCCGCGAGCTGGGGGTTAGTTAGGTCGGTTGGGGTGCGGTGACGGACGCCGCCCAGGAGCACAGTACTCGCCATCTTCCCTCGTAGACATGTTATGTTGAGGGTTTGCGGGCTGTAGCGATAGCTTCCACTACTGCACTCGAGAAGCCTCTACCGGCGAGGGCCTGCCGCACAATCTTCAAGCGTGAAGGAGTAGGCACTCCGGGCACGGGTGGAACAGCGATTGTCGCGGTTGCTTGAGCACCGTGCGGGGTGCGGGAAGCAGCAGTGGGGGGTCCGTGGGGAGGCTGAGAAGGTCGGTGGTCCAGGACCGGTTCCAAGAGAACGGGGCGACCAGTAGGACGCCCGCAATGCATCCCCGAAGCTTGAGGAGGAAATGGGGACGAGGACTGTCGGGGGGGGGGGGGGGGGGGGGGGTACGCGTACGCGATGAGTCAGTGCCACGGAATGGATAGTGTGAAGACTGCCCAGGCCAGAGGGTCTGGGATCGGGGAGACAAGTTAGGGGGAAGCTGGTGATTCCACCTCATGGCGAACAGGTCGACCAAGGTGTCTCCCATTGCGCGCAGATCATCCGAAGGCGTCCTGGTGTAAGGTCCACTCCGTGTGTAGCAACTGGCCGTGTCGGGAGAGTGAGTCGGCCAAGACATACTGTCGGCCGGGGAAGTGTCGAGCATGGAGGGAAATGTTGCGGTCCTCGCACCAGCGCAACAGACGGTAGAGGAGCATGCATAGGTCGGGTGAGCGCGTCCCGCCGTGTTACTGGATGTACGCCACCACTGTCGCGTTGTCAGAGAGGACGAGCAGTTTCTGGTGACTGAGTTGTTCCTCCCACGCGATGCGGGCTTGCAACCAGCTCCAACCCGTGGATGTGCTTGCCAGCGTACTCCGGCGGCCAGGGGCCAGACGTCGTGAGGAACCGCAGTAGCAGGTAGGCTCCCCACCCAGCAAGACTTGCATCGACACACAGGGAGAGTAGAGGAGGCGGAGCGGTCAGGGGGACTCCCTAAGCAAGCCACGGCGTGTCCGTCTAACGCAGGAGGTGGGGGCGAATCAACGGGGACACAGGTACGATGGTGGACAGACCGCCTGAGGAGGGATGCCAGAGAAGCCGGAGGTGCAGCTGTAGCGGCCAGGCATATAGAAGACCGAGGGGGAGTAGATCCGCCGCCGCATTGTTCAACCAAGGAGCTGAAGCCAGACTCTGGCGGAGGCTGCGCCTGCTGGGCTACCTGGCCAGCTAGCCGGCCAACCAAGGATCCGTGGCCCCAGCAACGCACACTGTTGAGGTCGAAGGCGAACTCCAAGCCGAGTTGGATGAAGCAACGAGAGGGGGTGAGGTCCGACTTACCTGTGGTGACCAGTCACCCCAACCGCGAGCACAGCCGTATCAGGGCATCCCTGTCCGAAGTCCGGTCGCGTCCACGGTGCGCAGGAGGAGGTCGTTGAGGTAGGTAGACGTCAGGGAGACGGGAGCTGCGCCTAGGTACCACTGCGTCCATGAAGCGGTGAGGACCTAAGGGCAGATGATGAGAAGAATGGCAACACCCGAACTGGTAACTACTCCCGTCGCAGGTGCACCGGAGATACTCCCTGGAGGCAGAGCGCACGGGGATCTGGAGATAAGGGTCGGAAGTCCAGGCTGAACGCGTAGTCCAAAGCTGAAGGCGGAGCCGAAGACCACACGGCGAGAACCACGGCCTAGCGGTGGCGGGAGCAAAGAGGAGGTGTCTTGCGAAGCCCAAGGTCCTAGAGTATCCTCCAGTCTGCTCGAACGCACCGAAGAGCAGGACCGCCCAGGGAAGCAAGGTGCGGAGAGTCCTCATCACCGGGGGGCAATCCGCGGCAAATCGTCAAGTAGGGGAGCCAGGAGTCCTCGAAGCGACGGATGAAGGCTTGGGTCAGGAGCTCCAGAATCCCACGCAGGCTAGGGAGTTAAAGACAAGCAAGGTCACCTATTCCAACTGCAGAGCCGGGTGCGGGTCCACAGCAGGTAGGGGCAGAGGCACGCCTGGGAGAGTCCCGAGAACCAGGCAAGACGAAGGCAAGCCGAAACCGGGCGGACATCTATGGACGGCGAAGCATACGGAGTCCCGGGTACCCGACAGGAGGAGCGCTGAGCAGCATAGCGCAGGTCACGAAGGCCGGAAGCCGCGGCCGGGACAGGAACTCCTAGCTGTCTTCCAGCGTCCACCAGCGAAGATCCTTCTCGTGAGTGGGGGGTGGGGGGGGGGGGGGAGACGGTGGGCAGTCCACCGCGGGAAGCGTGGTGGCGATGCGCAGGGCACTTCGTTCAGGGCAAGCAAGGAATCCATATGCGATGAAGAGGTTGGCTTGCGTGAGGGTTCCGTACTGCCAGACGTCCTCGGACGCGTGCGTAATGTCTCTCCGAGCCGGACTCAATGAGGCGGGCTCTCTGCCGGCGAGGTGACTCCCCGTAGGGGCCAGCGGGTTTCCATGGAGACGAGCGGGGATCGGCAGTGGACATGGGACGGCGCGAGGCGCGTCTCTCCGAACCAAGACTCAGTGAGGCGGGTTCTCTGCCTGTCAGAAGGCTTTGTCCGGGCATGCTCCGTCCTGGAAGCGGCCGCTTTGATCAATACCCGCTCCGCGCACTAGGTTCCTGCGTCCGGCGTGGCGTCCTCTCCAAGGTCGTCACGGTCTCAAGCGGTCGGTGCGCAGGACATGGTGGATGGCGTCTCGACTGGTCTCAAAGCACACACAGGTGTCGGCCGCTCGCGTCTGTAGAACTCCATAGCTGTGACCAGCGCAGCTCGGGCCAGGTGAAGCAGACGTCGCAAGCGTGGTCGGCGGCACATCCGGCGCAGGGGGGACAGACCTTATGGTTTTGGACGGCCACTGGAACCTCCGCCTTGCTTGCAGGTCATCAACAGGCCCGTGCAACAACTAGCAGCCGGGCTCAGTGCTTCTGCCGACGAGCAGCGTTGTCCTGGTGGGGCTCCCTCCAGGAAGTGATCGCGGAGACAGCAGTCCTGCTCCGAGCGCGAGACTCCTGCGCTAAGTCGTCGACCGCCTGGGCGGGCTTCTGCGCAGATCCTGAGCGGCGGGAGGGTTCCGTACTGCGCGAAGGTTTCGGACGCGTGCGTAAATGTCTCTCCGAGCCGGACTCAATGAGGCGGGCTCTCTGCCGGCGAGGTGACTCCCCGTAGGGGCCAGCGGGCTTCCTTGGAGACGAACGGGGATCGGCAGTGGACATGGGACAGCGTGAGGCACGTCTCTCCGAACCGGACTCGGTGAGGCGGGTTCTCTGCCTGTCAGAAGGCTTGGCCGGGCACGCTCCCTCCTGGAAGCGGCCGCATCGATCAATACCTGCTCCGCGCACTAGGGTCCTGCGTCCGGCGTGGCGTCCTCTCCAAAGGTCATCGCGGTCTCGAGCGGTGGTTGCGCTCTCGTGCGGTTTGTACGCAGGGCCCGGGAAATGGCGCCTCGACTGGATTCGGATCACACACAGGTGCCGGTCGCTCGTGTCTGTACACTCCATAACTGCTAACAGCGCAGCTCAGGTCAGGTGGAGTAGATGCTGCAAGCGTGGTCGGGGGCGCATCCGGTGCAGGGGAGACAGACCTCAGGTAAGTGACAGCCACTTGAACCCTCTGCCTCGCGTACGGGACAGCAACAGGTCACTGCAACACACAACACACCCGAAGGCGCGAGGGCCTGTGGGACCCCGCCCTGGTAAGGCTAGCCTTCGCAACACAAAAGGCACAACAGCGATGTACAAGCCTGTCAGCAAGAGCCCGGGCCTGCAATCCACCCCCGTAAGCTAGTGGGCGCGGGCACGCGGGGCCCAGCGAAGCTAAGGTAAGCACCCTACCTTTGCGACCTACCGTCTGCGAAGAAGAGAAGTCGCGGCTAACCTCTCTGTTTGTCCAGCTTGCCAAGGGCAACTCCCGAAACATCAAGAATGTGCTGTACCCGTCTTCCCAGCGTGTTCCTTCCTCCGCTGGGTACCTCCCTGCATTTCACACGCGTGGCAGTCATCCTTGGTCTGGAGGGCATAGTGCCCGCCACGCTAAGGTGAGCATACGACACATCATGTACAACAAAACTCAAGCATGTCATGACAGGTGAGACATTTACGCACGCGTCCGAAACCTTCGCACAGTACAGAACCCTCCCGCCGCTCAGGATCTGCGCAGAAGCCCGCCCAGGCGGCCGACGACTTAGCGCAGGAGTCTCGCGCTCGGAGCAGGACTGCTGTCTCCCTGGAGGGAGCCCCACCAGGACAACGCTGCTCGTCGGCATGATGCAAGCGTCAGGTACAGTAACATTATCAACATAATGGCGACAGGGCGTGGACATGTGAGGCCCCGCCAAGCCAAGGTGCGCATATGATGCATGATGTACAACAACTCGAGCATGTGATGACAAGAATAGGCAAGAAACAAGCGTCTGGCACAGTAACATTACCACGTAAAGGCGACAGGGCGCGCCAAGCTAAGGCGAGCATACGACGCATAATGCACAACAAAAACAAGCATTTCATGACAGATTCAGGAATGACGTAAGCGTCTGACCCAACCACATCCATCAACGTAATGGCGTCAGGGCGCGGGCACAAGCGGCTCCGCCAAGCTAATCAAACCATGGAGCATAACAATTCTCCAAATCACACAAGGTACAAGTGAGTAGGTAAGCGCCAATAATGCCACACCAATCAACCGAAAGGTGAGTGGGCGCGGGCCCTAGGGGACCCGCCAAGCTAAGGGTTGAGAATTTGGCGTGCAAGCTACAGCGAAGATGAAGACTGTCTTCGTGCCTGCTCAAAACAGTGCCCAGCCCGGGAACCGGCCGAGGGCGAACCCAGCTACCTTACCTTTCCGCCGGAGCGGGAACGGGGGAGAAATGTCCAAAACACCCATGGCACAACCGGGCTAAGTCCCGGCGAAGCTCACCGCCCAGCCTAGGCACTCAAGAGGCCGAAGAGGGCAGCAGCCAACGATGAGGGGACGACAGAGCCGCGCAGTGGCACAGGCAGGGCTGACGAAGTAGAAGCCAAGTGAAGAAGCCAAAGTCCGGAAGACCGGCGAACCGGTCGAAAATTCCCAAAGTCCGTAGGCTAGAGCAACACGCGTCTGAACAGCGTGAGCCTAAGTAGACTGACTGATTAGTCACACCGTGACTCGGAACCGGATCGGCAGTAACGGGAGACAACTCTCGGCCCCCCTCGGGGTTCCCCGAGTGCCTCCCGGGTTGTGTGACAACACAACGGGTTCTTAGGCTAGAATTGAGTAAGTAGTAGACACTTCCATAAAGTCATGTCATCGGTAATGTTTTTGAAGAAACAAATGTGGCTGTCTTTGCAGGTAGGCAAAAGTTCCTGCCTTCCACCAGTATGCCAAATGGTGTGCTGACGAGGTCGCCAAAACCGAAACGGCTGTCCACAACGGCTAAACAATCTGGACCCCTTTGGGGGACCTAGATCTAAATTTCCATGCATCAAGGGGCTGGAAATCTAGTCAATATGCGATACGCCCCCTCTTTGGGGGGGTGGGGGGGGGGCCTTCCATATTCACTACTTCCAGTCACTTACTTAGCGCACCCCCTTTTTTTTTTTGGTGCTTCGATCAAACTTGATCTATGATCATTGGTTGATACTGCACAATCCTCTCCCCTGACGGTGCTTTTACCTACTTTACTCTGTAATCACTGGCAGTCTCCCCTTTTCTTTTCATTTATTACTACAATATCGACTGTAACCCCTTCCACCGTTTTAGTCAGTTCTCTCTTAGGGTGCATGGAAATTTAGCTCT
This sequence comes from Semisulcospira habei, assembly GCA_036245525.1. NCBI lineage: Eukaryota > Metazoa > Mollusca > Gastropoda > Semisulcospiridae > Semisulcospira > Semisulcospira habei. The sequence continues at coordinate 73,831,045 of BTPG01000005.1, forward strand.
AGGTGGAGGCATGGAATGTATGCCCCTGCAGACACCACAGTAAAATGTGGCTGTCTTTGCAGGTAGGCAAAAGTTTCTGCTTTCCACGAGTATGCCGAATGGTGTGCTGACAAGGTTGCCAAGACCGAAACAGCTGTCCACACCAGCTAAACACACTGGACCCCAGTTGGGATACCTAGATCTAAATTTTCATGCATCAAGGGGCTTGAAATCTATTCAGTATGCGATAGGGCCCCTCCCTTCGGGGAGGGGGTGTGGGGGGGGGGGGGGGGCTTCCATATTCACTACTTCCAGTCACTTACTTAGCTCACCCTTTTTTTTTCCCTTTTTTTTGTGTGCTTCGATCAAACTTGATCTATGATCATTGGTCGATACTGCACAATCCTCTCCCCTGACAGTGCTTTTACCTACTTTGTATTCTTCCTAAAATATTATCACTGGCAGTCTCCCCTTTTTTTTCATTTATTACTACAATATCGACTGCAACCCCTTCCCCACTTTTAGTCGGTTCTCTCTTAGGGTGCATGGAAATTTAGCTCTAAGTGGAGGCATGGTATGTATGCCCCTGCAGACACCACAGTAAAATTTGACTGTCTTCGCAGGTAGGCAAAAGTTCCTGCTTTCCACGAGTATGCCGAATGGTGTGCTGACGAGGTTGCCAAGACCGAAACAGCTGTCCACACTGGCTAAACAATCTGGACCCCACTTGGGGGACCTAGATCTAAATTTCCATGCATCATGGGGCTGGAAATCTAGTCAATATGCGATACGCCCCCCCCCCCCCCCCCTCTCTCTCGTCAGGGGGGAGGGGGGGGGGGGGGCTTCCATATTCACTACTTCCAGTAACTTACTTAGCACACCCTTTTTTTTTTCTTTTTTTTTGTTTGTACTTCGATCAAACTTGATCTATGATAATTGGTCGATGCTGCACAATTTTTTTCCCCTGACAGTGCTTTTACCTACTTTGTAATCTTCCATTGATGCTATAGTCAAACCTTAGAGCAACCAACTTTTTGGCTCGTGTGCGAAGCAGAAATGAGTCTATGTTCTGGGCCTGTGGTTGTCCGTCTGTTGTCTGTCGTCCGTAGTAAACTTTAACGTATGTATACTAATTCTATGTATACTACTAATTCACTCATCACAGTTTTTGAGAAAACATGGATTTTGCTGGTGCTGAAGCCAGCCCTTATTGTCACAAAGGTCACACATATGTAGATCAGTCATTCACATGAATTTTCTTGTTTGCAAGAAGAAAGTGGTCTTTCAAGACAGGTACTTTCTCAAGAGAAGTCTGGAAGTGTCACCCGTCATTAAAGACCATCGTTTAGGTGGCTCCAGGCGCCTAAATGATGGTCTTTGATGTCAGGCGATATTCCATAAGGGTGGTAGCCCAAAACCGGTTCTACTGTATCATTTAATAAATGAGTAGACTACTTGAAAATTCCAGTCATCTTTGCACAACTAAATTATTTTCTGTGTGTTTTCTGCCAGGCGGTGTGATGGTGTTCGACCAGCGATACAACATGAAGGTCGCTGTGGGCATCAGCACAGTATTAGGTCGACGCCAGCGACTTTTGATGCTGCTGCTTCGCATGTTGTTCTGTAACCCCAGGCGCGCACCCGGCACAGATAAAATAAAAAAGAATGCTATTAGCACTTATTCTGTAAGGTGAGGAACTGTAACTTCTCACATTGCATTGGCATACACTCATGATTGAGTATTAGTAGCTTATAAATATAACTAACACTTGCCCCCACCCGGGTCTGCCCTGGGGGACTTGGATGGGGTTAATTACTTTTTAGGTCAGCCCTACAATGTGGGTTTTCCCCTCTATTCTGGGGCATGTGTTTCTGTCTACCCTTGGTCCATTCACCTGCATTTTCCTTTTTTAAACTCTCCCTACTGTCTGCGCTGCCTGTAGCTCTTGATATTGGATGTGTGTTGCTAAATGGTCTTGGCTTTATTTAGGCCCCATGTCATAGGTTTATTTAATGTATGGACCGGCTGGCGACATACATTCAATATTCTGTTTAGTTTTTTTTTTTTTCACAAGCAGTGCAGGCACGTCCTGAGAAAGTCTTGTTGCTGTCGGGACGTTAAGCAATGTACAATCAATCAATCTCTCTCTTGGCTGGACTTCGCGAACGAAGATTTTATAGGAGTTGCCCACGACGTCTGCAGGCTTGTTCGTGGCTGCGGAGGCCAATCCGGGACAGGCAGGTTCGACCGCAGTGGCTGCAGGGGAAGGTGTGGCCAGAGTTCTGAGTTGCGGCATCTCTGTTTTTTCTCCTGAGCCGCTTGTCCTTAAGGCTAGCTCTGCGAGAGACCTCAAAGGAGACAGCTGCCTTGTAAATAGTGGAGCGCCAGGTGTCACGGTCCACAGCAAGCGAAGACCACTGGTGGTGGTCGATTTGGCAGGCACTAAGTGACTTCTTGAGACAGTCTTTGTATCTCTTCTTTGGTGCCCCTCTGTCACGGTGTCCAGTAGCAAGCTCGCCGAACAGGGTGATCTTTGGTAGGCGATGATCCTCCATCCTGGAGACATGCCCCGCCCAGCGGAGCTGTGTCCGCAGCAGCAAAGCCTCGATGCTCACGGTTTCAGCCTGTTCAAGGACCTCGACATTGGTGACATAGTCACTCCAGTGAATGCCCAGGATGGTACGCAGGCAGCGCTGGTGGAAGCGTTCGAGGAGTCGTAGTTGGCTGCGGTAGAGGGCCCAGGACTCGGAACCATACAGCAGGGTGGTGAGGACCACAGCTCTGTACACGCTGATCTTGGTGCCTGTTTTCAGCTGTTGATTGTGCCACACCCGCTTGAAAAGTCGCCCGAAAGCGCTGTTCGCTTTTGCCAGCCTGCTGTCAAGCTCCTTGTCCAGCTTGGCGTCCGACGTGATAATGCAGCCAAGGTAAGTAAACTGGTGCACTGACTTTAGTTCAGACTCGCCGATGGTGATGTGAGGAGGGCGATACACTGTCTTGGGTGCCGGCTGATGGAGGACCTCTGTCTTTTTCAGACTGACCTCGAGTCCAAAGAGCTGGGCAGCGTCTGCGAAGCAGGACGTGATGCGCTGCAGGTCTCTCTCTGTGTGTGCAACGAGGGCAGCATCATCAGCAAAAAGCAGCTCACGGATCAGTTGGTCTAGGGTTTTCGTGTGGGCCTGCAGTCGTCTGAGGTTGAACAGGCTGCCATCGAGACGATACCTGATGTACACTGCATCGTCATCATCGAGGTCCACTGTGGCCTGCTTCAACATCATGCTAAAAAAGATGGTGAAGAGGGTCGGTGCCAGCACGCAGCCCTGCTTTACGCCGTTGAGAATGGGGAATGGTTCTGAGAGGTCATTGTTGAGTCTGACCTGGCCTTGCTGGTCCTCGTGTAGCTGGACAATCATGTTGAGGAACTTTGGGGGACAGCCAAGTCGCTCCAGGATCTGCCACATGCCTTGCCTGCTCACAGTGTCGAACGCTTTTGTTAGGTCGACAAACATTACGTACAGCCCTTTGTTCTGCTCGCGGCACTTCTCCTGTAGCTGTCTCAGCACAAAGACCATATCGGTGGTGCTCCTGTTTGCTCTGAAGCCACACTGGCCCTCTGGGAGTTGGTCTTCAGCGATGGCAGGTACCACCCGATTCAGGAGCAGCCTTGCAAGGATTTTCCCAGCAATGGACAGCAGTGTAATTCCCCGATAGTTGGAACAGTCAGACTTCTCACCTTTGTTCTTGTACAGGGTGATAACGACTGCATCACGGAGATCCTTTGGTAGTGTTCCTTCCTCCCAGCAGCAGAGAAAGAGGTCATGGAGCTTGTTGTGCAGTGCTGTGCCTCCATGTTTCCAGATCTCTGGCGGTATTCCATCAATGCCTGCTGCTTTGCCACTCTTGAGCTGGTGGATGGCTGTGAGGGTCTCTTCAGCGGTGGGCGGTTCGTCCAATTCAACTTTTACTGGGAGCTGTGGGATTTGTAGGACGACTGCTTCTTGAACAGTGCGCTCAGCGCTGAAGAGGCTCTGAAAGTATTCCGACCAGCGGTTCAAGATGGAGGTATTATCTGTGAGGAGTGCCTGGCCATTCGCGCTTCGCAGGGGACTTTGTACCAGGTGCCTGGGGCCATACACTGCTTTCAATGCTTCGTAGAAGCCCCTGTAGTCACCATTGTCTGCGCAAAGCTGGGTCCTCTGTGCAAGTCTGGTCCACCACTCATTCTGGAGATCTCTGAGCTTGCGCTGGAGACTGCTGCAGATGAGGCGGAAGGCAGACTTCTTCACAGGGCAGGAAGGCTGGGCTAGGTGGGCCTGATGGGCGGCTCTTTTTTTTGCTAGGTGTTCCTGGATCTCTACATCGTTTTCGTCAAACCAGTCTTTATTCTTCTTTCTAGCGAAACCCAAGACTTCTGCAGAGGATTTTGCAATAGCAGTTTTCAGTTCTTCCCAAAGTGTTTCAGGGGAGGAGTCTGCTGGGTCCGCTGTGTCTTTGAGCCTGCGCTGTAAATCTGTCTGAAAGGCAGCTTTCACGTCGTCACGCTGAAGGCTCGCAACATCAAGCTTTTTCTTGGGGGGCCCCCATTTCTTGGGTTTTGGCTTGAAGTGGAGCCTGAGTTTGCAGCGGACAAGGCGGTGGTCAGTGTGGCACTCTGCGCTGGGCATCACTCTGGTGAGGAGGACGTCACTGCGGTCCCTCTGACGCACTAGGACATAGTCGATAAGGTGCCAGTGCTTGGAGCGAGGATGCATCCAGGTGGTCTTTCGACTGTCCTTTTGCTGAAAAGTAGTGTTGGTGATGACCAGTTGCTGCTCTGCACAGAACTCCAACAGTAGGCGGCCATTGTCATTGCAGTTCCCCACGCCATGCTTGCCGAGGACTCCTTTCCAGGCTTCAGAGTCCTGGCCCACTCTGGCGTTGAAGTCGCCAAGGATGATGACTTTGTCGTCTGCAGGGGTGCTCTGTATGAGGCTGCGCAGGTCAGTGTAAAACTTGTCCTTTTCAGCAGGCTCTGCCAAGAGGGTTGGGGAGTACACACTGAGAAGGGTGACGTGTTGCTGGTGTCTCAGTGGGAGGCGCATGGACATTATGCGGTCTGAATGACCCGTTGGTAGGTTTTCCAGCTTAGTCGCAATAGAGGTCTTGACCATGAAACCCATGCCTGAGAGCCGTCTTTCTGATGCAGGCCTGCCTGACCAGTAGAGGGTGTACCCAGCGCCAAGTTCTTGGAGGCTGCCTTCGTCCGGAAGGCGTACTTCGCTGAGCGCGGCGATGTCAATGTTTAACCTCCGCAATTCATGGGCAATGAGGGCGGAGCGACGTTCAGGGCGTCCGCTGTCTGCTTTGTCGAGCATGGTTCGGATGTTCCAGCATGCTACGTTGAGTCCGGTCGTGGTCGTCATCAGAGTGCACTCCACCAAAAAGCTCCACCGCGCAGGCTTTAGGAAACGTCCGCGGACTATGACACTGACTATTCCAAGTCCTGTAGCGATGGGCGAGGGGCGAAACGGCAGGTGAAAGATGTCACTGGAAGCCGCAGTCTCAAACCTGCATGCAGGCGGTTCAGGATATTGGTCGCCTGATGTTGACCTGGGGATGACAACATCACTCGGCACACCCTGAACGACCAAGCAGCCTTCTCTAGGGACAGCACTGCTTGCTCCACACGGAGAGGGGCCTAGAAAAGGTGGCCTAACCAAAGCTCGTCCCCTCGCAACCCCAGTTGGCTAGCCGCGGTCAACGGGCATCTTCTCATGCGGTCAAAAAACAATCAATCTATAACTAACACTTAACCCATATCATACTGAGGCTAAAGGTTCAAATGTGTACACTCCCATATGCAAGCTACATTATAGTACTTACAGATATGGATATAGACCAATGGCTTTAGTTCAAGGGTAGTGCCAGAATAGCTTGGTGCGTACAGGTGCCAAGTTATTCTGGCACTACCCTTGGAACTATTTTAGTCAAACTTATTTCACACACTGGTGTATTCTGAATGATGAGGGTTAAATACTCTCATGGCTGATTAAGTCAGCCAACTAGGCTATTGAAAAAGTGACCACCTTTGAGAAATAATCGCCTTACACACGTTTATCTAGTACATAAAGATGTGATCGGTGACCGTTTTTGCATGGTAGCTTCATTTGTACAGGTTGTCATAATTATTGACTGGTTAGACAATGACTTTTTAAAATTCGCGCTTGGTATAATAGTAGTCACATGGTGGTTAGTTGATTCACACATCTTTAAGATACCATCAGCCATTATAGTTAGAGTGGTGCCAGATTAGCTTGGCACCTTCTTGGCGCCAACTAATTTGGCACCACCAGTAACCTTGTCCTTTCTTGAACGGTGTTTGTTTTTCTTTCTTGCAGGTTTCTGTTTTCTGATTGCACCCGCCTTACCAGCGTGGGAGGAGAAAAAGCTTTGGCAGCCATGATTGCCACTCTTTGTCAGGCTGTGGAAAATGAATACGGTTTTATTGTCACTCGTCTTTTCCGAGTCTTCAAGCCACATGATGGTATGCCAGTTTTGTCAAGTAAATTGCATGTGGTGTTATGATATCCTGTGATGTTAACTTACTCACCGTATGTGCATATGGTCTTGAATTAGTGTGAAGGCTGGCAGCTGTTTTACTTGTAATGCCAGCTATGGAAGATGGATCAACTTTAAATTTCCATAGTGAAATAGTGTGATGGATGTATGTGTCATCTAATATTTTAGGAGGTCGCAGTTCATGTTCAGTCAGGAATCTGGTAGCATCTATTCTCGCAAGTGTCCAGGCATGTGGTTTTGGACCTCACGGCCTGGAGCCATAGGGTCCAAAGTCACCGACCAGCACCTTGGCTTCTCTTTTGGGCGATTGACTTCAGGTGAGGCTAGGGCTGGTAGAATTGTACACATACCAAGGGGAATTACTCAGCGCTGGACAGACAAACAATTAGATCCAGCTGCTGACTTCAGCTGCCCATGTCAAAGTTTTTCTCTTTAACTCCTTCCCTGCCATTGGACACAGACTGTATTATGTTAGTTCAATGCCAGTGAGCCATTCAAGGAACATGGATACAAAGTGGTTTCAGCAGGAGGCATAGATCCTCATGAGCCCCTGCAATTGCGGAGGCCCATGAGGATCTGTGCCTCTTGATGGACATTTTCTCTCTAGAAGATAAGACAAGACAACAGTTATTTACATATTTATTTCCATAATCCTCTCTTTGGCATGTGACTTCAGCTGCCCATGTCAAAGTTTTCCACTTTAACTCCTTCCCTGCCATTGGGCACAGACCACAATTATTTTGTTAGTTCAATGCCAGGGAGCCATCCAAGAAACATGGAGAAAAGTGGTTTCAGCAAGAAGCATAGATCCTCATGAGCCCTGCAATTGCGGGGGCTCATGAGGATCTATGCCTCTTGCATTTAAGTGGTGTCTCATTTTTCTCGACAGGGTTAATTTGCACATGGTTTTGAGCAGATGATTTAAAAAAAGACGGACGTTTTCTCTCTATAAGATAAGACAAGACAACAGTTATTTCCATATTTATTTCCATATCGAAAGACATGCATTAGGAAGTAAAACATGTCTGAACTGAGCTTTCTGCTGCCTGATTCCAGGTTCAAGAAGAAGTCGGTTCAAGTCGATGTGCTGTGTACCGTATTTTGTCATCGTTTTGCTGGTCCTGTGTTGTATTGCTGCGGGGGTTGCCTTGCTCGTTCAGTTCCGCATCAAAGAGTACATTGCCGTGGATGGTGTGCTGATCGGCATTGCCTGCATCCTGACACTTACTGTTGTCGGCAATATTTACACATGGGCTCAGAGCGTGATGGCACTGGTTTCCCCGCAGAAACGACGTGTACTTAGAGCTGCAGAAAAGGTTTGTTTCTTCTTTTACATCGAAGTATAAACCATGCCTTCAGTGTGAGTTGCATTACCATTCTGGATTCCTTAGTTAATGATTTTTAATTTTGGAAGTCATGCGACCATCCTTGTGAAAGATCACCTGCGCATCATTAAACAGTCTTCCAACAAAGTCCAAGTCAGCAACTTGCCGCAAGTTGAAGGCACAGCTGTTTAATATCGCGGGAGTGAGGCACTCAACTGAAACTTAACCATGCCATATACCCTGACACCGTCGGAGTAGACAGACTGAGAACAGCCCCCTCCCATTTGCCAAAGGGCATACTGCAAACGCAGGAAGGGTTATGCACTCATGACGTTATCTATGCATGTTAATGTAACAGAGGAGTAGAGTTCGCCATTGATGTGTGATGTGAGTGATACAGACAGTTCGTAATCTGTGTCTATAGAAGAGCGTCCCCCTTCCTGGTTATCGACATAAATAACAAAAAGTATAAGCAGGATTCAAGGGCTTAAGGGAATATTTAGAAGTAAATGTACTGTCATTTACGTCTGTATTCCTGAAGCTGAAATATGCCAACAGTAGTTTCAAATACACTTGTTTGTTAAATCTCAAAAAATGATGTAGCGTTATGTTTCACAACTGCACAACATTTTAGTCTGAAACATTGTACTTGTTGGTGAAGTCTTTGCGTTTTCTTTCTGAAAGAAGCTTAAGTTGAGACGTATTTATTTATTTATTTATTTTGCCCTTTTCTCTGGTCATCTTCTCTTTGTTTTACAATTTTAATCAGTCTAAAACTTTACAATAAATTTCAAGGTCTCCTTGTGAAATAAAGATTGTAAAATAGTGGAGAGAGAAGTGTGCGCGGCGAGGTTTTAGCTCTTCACCTCCCATGCTGTCTTCATAAGTACTGAACTGAAAAATCAACTCAGTCTGAGGAACACAGCTGCATATTTCTAGATGCAATAACTGTGAATTAAAATGAACCCTCATGAGAATTACTCATATGCCTCGTTCATTTCAGAAAGCTTTGCTGTTTTGTACAAGGCAGATGCAGATTCAACAGCAATGATTCTCTCACTATAGTGAGCACAGCTGTAAATTCTGGCACAAATATAACAAACGCCCCCTCTATACCTGCTTATGAGAACCTATACTGTTTAAATGTGGAAGGTGATGTCTGTCCGGCAGGCAAGCATTAGTTTAATTAAACTCGACAGGCTGGCTTCATTGAGACGGCTGGTGTTTATTTTAGCTGTCAAGTGTGGTGGGGACTGTGTTGGGGATGAGGGGGGGGGGGGGGGTGCGTTTCCCCACTCATCCAGCTTCAGTACTTTGTCGCTATACTGTAAAGGCCCTCATTCAGGTGACCAGACACTTTTTTGCCCTTCAAGACTTAGCTCTTTTAGCCTTGGGACCTGCAGCAGGAGATGTTGTCGTCGTCGGCCTGAGGACCTTTGCTTACTGAGAACCTGTTTTAAGCAAGCACCTGTTTTTTTTTGCAAGGAAAGCTTGGTCTGGGAAAGCAGGGTGCTGTCTCAGGAGAAGTCTTGAATAGCAGGAAGTGTCATTATTATTATTATTATACCGTTATTATATAGGCGCTTTTTCTCAATTTTGGGGAAATCGACTCAAAGCGCCGCGCCTGAAACCCAACACACACACTCATGAAACAGACACGGATTTACGCCATTTAAGACAAACACAGTACAAGACAAACGAAGGGCCAGTCAGCTACTGAAGTTACAGAGATTTTTGATCGCTTGTATTTGAAATTTGTAAAGTGGCCTGAGACCGGTACCAAAGTGGGGGGGTCGCCTGTCATTAACACTTTTAGCCTGGGACCCTGCAGCAGGAGATGGATTGATCATGATAATTCAAGGGTAGTGCCAGATGAGCTTGGCGCCTTCAGGCGCCAAGCTCATCTGGCACTACCCTTGAATTATCATGATCAATCCATCTCCTACAACTGGTACAGAGTCGTTAGGCAACACCTCCAAAATTTGAGAAATGGGACCTTGGGGCTAAAAGGGTTAAGAGAGCACCTGTCTTTTAAACTACTGTTTTTACCAAAAAAGATTGTTTCTCAAAACAGGTTTTACTGTAATGGCTTTCACAACAATTGGGAGGTGTCTGCAAAGAGATAAAAGATCAGATGATACTTTATTGTCTTGGGGACCGTGAATGCTTTGTACAAGCTGTGAGAGAGTCATCAATCATGATGGCTAGTTCAAGGATGGTGGCAGATCAGCTTATGAGGATCTATACCTCTGGCAATTGGGTGGCGTTCACATTTTCTCAGCAGTGAATGGGGCTAAGAAAGTTGTTGTTTTCATAATGATGTTTGTTTCTTCAAAAACATTACCGATGACATGACTACCAGGGAGTGTCTACTCCTTGCTCAATTGAGGGGATGTATTGCCCAGCAAAATGCTCCGATTTACGAATTTTAAAAAAATTTCATGATTTTGAGATAGAGGCATTTTCATCACTTTTATTCAATTTTCTTTCACTTATCATGCTTCATTTCACTCAAAAAGTAATGTTTATTGAAATAAAACACATTTTCTGCACCTACCCTGTCTATTTTGGGCTGTAACAAATTTTGTTTGTTAGAAAATTCGTCATTTTCGATCGTTCGATACAGACCGACCGCTTCGCTAAATGCTGGAAAGTTTGGTATGGTTGGAATCAGCATTCTCTCCCCTTTCCATCCCATAATATGATCAGCGGTCTTCGGGAATCATCGGAACACATTCTTGCATTTTCCGAACCCACCGAGAGGCCGATTATCACCATATAAGGATAACGACGTCATTGGTTTCTAAAAATAGTAACATTACCACACCATTCTGAATACTGATTGGCTGAGTTACAAACTGTTCTTACTTCCGGTGACGCTTCGACTTTGTTTATAACGCGTGCTCGATCGTGTTTTTTAGCCAATTTTCTCGCTTTTAGAAGTAAAATGACGAAACCAAGGCCAGCAGCCTCGAAAAGAAAGGGGTATAAGTCGAAGGCTAAAGCAAAACAGTTGACGGAAGCCCGTTTATCGAAGCAGACGCGGAAACGCAAGATCGGCGACGGACAGGAGACGACCGAAAACAAAACGAAAGCACATGATATCGTGGGTGTTGCTTCATGTAGCCACTTAGAACCGGGGTCTCCATGGTCCTCCGACCTTTTAGGCTCTAGTGCCAAGAAGTTCAGGGTGTTTCACGGAAAGATTTCTGAGAATGGTGACGGAGACAACAGCTGTGACATCAGAAGTAATGTGCCTCCTACAGTGCCACACCTCTTCCAACAACAATCTGCGACCTGAACCAAGTTGCAAATTTATTTGCAGCTTGTGCTTGTCCTGAATGTGGATCGCCATCCGTGCAACTTGTATGTAATGATGAGAAGAAGATGGGGATGGCAGTATTCCTGCGAGTGTTGTGCACAAACTGTGAAGCTGTTATTGCAGCTGGCTATACATCAGCTACACTATATAATGAGTAAATACTGTCAGGCATGTGAGACCACAGGCAAAAGAATGAGACAGTGTGGTGAGAATGCCTACCAGGTGTGGATGGAGAGCCACAGACCAGACTGCCAGAAGAATTTTAATGGTTCTTCTGGCATGATGGAGGTGGAGGGGGCCAAGACGCAGTGGCTGCGTTCGGCGAAGAAACACAAGCTCCGTTACACAATTCTGCTGTCTGACGGGGACTGTAAAACTTTCAATGTCTATTATGAACTAGAAAATTAAGCCTTATGGAGATGAGGTGGAGATTACCTCCAAAGGAAGAGTGTATTAATCATGTCTCCAAAAGACTGGGCACTGCACTTACAAATCTTGTCGCAGACAGGAAGAAACGGGGCGTCACACTTGGGGGTAGGGGCGAGGGCAGGCTGACTCAAAATACAATGAAGAAACTCTAGGCATATTACACCAAGGCTATCAAGAGCAGCACTACTGTAGAGGCCATGTCAGATGCAGTGTGGGCTTCATTTCTCCACTGTACTTCTACAGATACTGATCCTCATCATGCTCGCTGCCCAAAGGGATGAGACTCCTGGTGTTTCTTCAACCATGCTCAGGCTCGTGAAAATCCTCCCCCATGACACTAGGGAAATATTACAACACCTATTAACAGACAGGTGGCAAAATAGCTTGTTCCTGTGTACAGGAAACTTGCTGACCCTGCTCTGCTGAGGAGATGGCTAAGGGGCAAGACCCAGAATACAAATGAGTCCCTGCATGGAGTCATCTGGAGTCCGTGTCAAAAAAACACCTTCGCCTCCTGTGACAAGGTTGAGACAGCCACACTGGTGTATGTTGGAGAATTCAACATGGGCTCCACAGCTAGCCAGAATTTCATGACTGCCCAAGGTCTGTATGTTGGAGAAAACACCAAAAGGCTTGGCAAACAGAAGGACAGGGTCAGGGAATTCAACAGCAGGCGGAAACTGAAACTGAAGCAACAGCATCGCAGAAAGAAGGTTCGGCAGGCCAAGGAACAGGAGAGAAAAAAGCATAATGGAAGAAGAGGGTGGTCCTGTTTATGCTGCTGGTGCATTCTGAGGTACATCAATAACTAAATTTTTCAATCAGCAGCTGTGCACAGATGATTCTTCTTCTCATCACTTTAAGTGCAGGGGACCAAAGTTTCAAACGCGATTTTCTAAGTTTTCCATATTGTGCGGTTTACTGCATCCATAACTTCTCTAATAATTGTCATAAACACATGAAATTTGGCATGCATGTAGCTGAAAACATTAATAACAACTTTACAGAAGCTTTTTATGGTATCTACAAATGAAAAATAGTTAGTGCCATGTGAATATCATAAATGTTTGGAATTTCGTTCACGACAAATGTTCAGTTTGTGATGCCCTATAACATTTTTAATAATAAAGATATGAAAAAATCCCTCTGAAAAGTTGTAGTTCTTATCATCAAAAACACAACAAAATTTGTTCTGGGTCAATAGCTCTCTTCTGAAGGATTTTACGGAGGAACAAAAATATGTTGTTTATTTTCAATATGGCCGCCATTGCCCTTGGCAACCAGCATGAAATTTTTCAAAATGTGTCTTAAACATCTTTTTAGACACCTAACTAAATGAAAAACACCAAAATGTTTATTTGTGATTGCTAACAAAGAAGGGCATTCTTGGTGGGCACTATTTCACCTCAATTCTAGCCTAAGAACCCGTTGTGTAAACACAACCCGGGAGGCACTCGGGGAACCCCCAGAGGGACCGAGAGTTGTCTCCCGCTCCTACCCACCAGCCCTATTCACCTGTGAACTCCAGTCACGCTTCTTAGGCTCACGCGTTCAGACGTGTTGTCTCTAGCCTCTGGACTTAGAAGTTTTTTTCGACCGGTTCGGTCTGCCTTGCTTGCTTCGTCTTCGCCGGCCTGGGATTCTACGCGTGCGACGTTGGTCGACTGCAGCTTCGGTCTTGTTCAAGGGTTCCCTCTCTGGCTTTGCCGGTCGGGCTGTGGGTGTCATGGAACTTTCTCCTTCTCGTACCACTCCGACTGACAGGTAAGGTAGTTAGAGGGCCCTCGGCTGGTTGCCCGGGCGGGGCACAGGCACGAGCAGCTTTTTGCGTCGCTTCTCCCTCGTTTGGGTTTTTTTGACCTCTGTTTGGTTGCCTGATTAGCTGAAGAATGTTTGGCGCCGGTTTTGGCGGGCTTTTCGCGCCATTGCCAGATGCGAGCGGTGAGTCACGTTACTGTATCTAGGCCATACCTAACGTTTTTCGGCTTTCGGTTTAGACGCCCCGCGTTATGACGAAGGCTTGGATGCTCACCTGTCCCGGCAGGGTTTGTTTTCCCTCCGCCGTGGTTTTAATTAAATGTTGATGGCAGGTGACCGTACGTTGGTTAATTGGGTGCATAACACCACAGTAGCTTGGGGGCCTAAAGCTTAACGGGGTGATTGGTGGACACTCGCTGAGTGCCTTCATGTTTTGTGTGTTGCAGTGGCCTACTGATGACATGCACAAAATGCGGAGGCTTCCAGTGGCCGTCGGATAAACATGCAGTCTGTCTCCCCTGCGCTGGGTGTGCGTCCGACCATACGTGTGATGTCTGTGCTTCATGGCCGGAACTGCGGTGGTCTAATCTCTGGAACTTTTATAGGAGGGAGCCTCCTACCCTCGCGGGTACCTTGAAGATTTCCGAGACGCCTTCCGCTGTGCCCCCGGCACCGGACGTGCGAGACCAACGGGATCCGACGCAGATAACGCCACTGAGTAATCAAGGGACTAGTGCATGGAGTGGGAGTTCGACCGTCAAGACCGCCTCCGTTCGAGAGCGCGCCCGGACACATTTGGTGGAAAGAACCCGCCTCTCCCAAGAGCCTGGTTGGTGGGACGCTCGTGGCGTCCCTCCTCCACCGTCGTTCCCCACTCGTCTCTGAGGAAGCCGCCGGGATCCCGCTGGAGGTCCCCTGGCCGGCCAGTAACCCGCCTCTCCCAAGAGCCTGGTTCAGAGAGACATACTTGCACTCGTCCGGAGCCTCCTGGTGGTGAAGAACGTAGATACAGGGGTTCTGCTCGACGTTTCCGCTCTCCTTCGCATGATCGTAGGAGGAACTTCTCGCCTCATCGCTCGTCGCACCGGGACTCCCCTCGCCGCAGACGGTTTTCACCTTCGTCGCGTTCCCCCTCTCGGTTGGACTCCCGTTCGTCCCGTCCCTCTTCCCAGCGACCGGCCACTTCCCCCCCTCCTCGTACTCACCACTCCGTTCCCTCTCGTCGCAGCCGTTCTCCTCGTCGGGATCCGCCTTCGGCACGCAGGAGGTCCTCACCGCATCGTTCAGACTACCGCTCTCCGCTGCGGAGGGAGTCTTCGTCCGCTGCGGTTCTCCGACGGGATTCCCGGCCTCGGAGCCCTCGTCGCCCTCTTCGGTCGCCGGTTTCCGGACAGCGGGACTTCGACACCCTTAGTTTAGCGCCGGAGGATGCTTCGGACTGGTTACTTGGAGGTCTAAGCCGTTCTTCAGCTTCTCCCTCTTCGGCCTCCAGTGTGTCAGCTTCCGTCAGACAGGTTTCTTCTTCCCGGATGGACACGCGGCTGGCGCTGGACGGAGCGGCCAAGCTCATCGCCGCCGCCTTACCGGAGGATGTTTGTCCGACTTCACCGCCTGTGAAGAGGAAGATTTCCGCCTTCGTGGACGCGGATAGGACGGTTAAGAGGTTCAAGTCCCTCCCACAGCCGGCTAGTTTTTTTGATCTGCGGGACGCCTTCTCGTCTCACCTGCTTTCGGAGACTCGGAACTCGGACTTTTTCGCGGACGGGAGATGGCCTTCCGCTCTGGACATCGCTTTTCAACAGGACTGGTACGCCGGCCATTCGCAGCGTTCCTCTGCCCGCTTCCTCCAGTGGATCCCGCCGCTCTGATGCAAGCCGGAGGGGCTTCTATGTTGAAACGGTCCTTCCCACGGGGACTGGATAGGACGGCGTCGCTGGTCCGGAACACGCTCGCCTGCTCCGGTTTCTTGGACTTGCTGACTCAGGCTTTCATCCGACGTCTCGAGGAAGCTTGGCAACCTGCGTTGTCTCCCCTCCTGGGAGACCTACTACTCATGGCGGAGGCTGGTAACCGCGCTGCTTATCACTCATCGGTCAACGCGATGGCGGCTGCGGCTAACTGCGACCTCATGCGACGAGACGCCGTCCTACAAGCTTGCAGTGGAATGCCGGTCGACCTGAGTACTCAGTTACGTCGGGCCCCTCTGGGAGGGCCTCTGCTCTTCGGGGATACTTGGCTGACGGTGAAGGACTCCAACACCGACCGTTGGCCTCGCAAGGCTGTCAAGCAGCGCCGCCCGCATGGCCCTGGGGCGCTCTTTGCGGGCCCGGAAACGTGTCACCTCGGACCCGTCTGCCCCACCTCGAGCTGCGCCGCGCCGTCGCCCGCCCTTCCGTCGCCCCGGCCCAGCTAGCGCCCCTGCCCCCGCCTGGCCCCGTCCCGCCCGTCGCCCTGGGCGCGGGCGGGCCACCTGACTTGTCCCCAATTCCGCCCCCGCCGACCGTCGTCGGGGCTCCAGTCGGCGGGAGGCTAGCACGATTCAGCGAGGAGTGGCGCTCGCTGTTTCGAGACGCGCCCTGGGTTTTGGACGTAGTCACCAGAGGATTACGGATCTCGTTCCGCTCTCCTCCGCCCTTGCGCTCCTTTCCTCTTTGGACAGAGGTTCCGTCCGACGCCCTCAAGGCCGCCGCTCTGCGAGGAGAAGTCGCGGCTCTCCTTTCGAAGGAGGCCACAGAGATAGTGCAGCGTCCGGACTCGCCCGCCTTTTACAGCCGACTGTTTGTGGTGCCCAAGCCCGGCGGCAAGTGGCGGCCAGTCATAGATCTGTCGGCGCTGAACGCCTTCATCGCGGCCCCTTCCTTTCGGATGGAAACGACCAGGGCTCTTCGTGCGGCAGTTCAACCCATGGACTACGCGGTCAGTTTAGATCTGTCCGACGCCTACCTACATGTCCCCATGCACGCTTCTGCCAGGAAGTACCTGCGCTTCGCGTTTGAAGGAGTGATTTACCAGTTTCGCGCCCTGCCGTTCGGTCTCAACCTCAGCCCCTGGGCCTTCACCCGCATCATGGATGCTGTAGTGGCCAAGGCGAGGCAGTCGTCGTCAAGTCCGACCTCGAATTATCTCGATGACCTACTCTTGAGAAATCAGGTGGAGACCGCGCTTGCGGCAGACAGGGACGCTCTTTTACAGCTGCTTTACCGGTTGGGTTTCCTGGTCAACACCGGAAAGTCGGACTTCACCCCGGCGCGCCACTTCATCCATCTAGGCATGGAGTTTGTCACGGACCGCAACAGGGTACTCTTGCCAGAGAAACGGATTGTGAAGTTGTCCGCTCTCGCCGCGTTGGTAGATCAGCAACAGGCAGCCCCCGCCAGGGTCTGGCTTCAGCTTCTGGGCCTGATCAACGCAGCGGCGGATCTTATCCCCCTCGGGCGTCTCTACTCCCGACCGCTACAACTTCACCTTCTACTGCTCTGGCGTCCCTCCTCGGGCGACTTGACCACAATCGTCCCCGTGACCCCTTTGGTACGCCCCCACCTTTTACGGTGGACCGACAGAGCCTGGTTGGCTCTGGGAGTCCCCATTTCCTCTCCATCCCCGCACCTCTCCCTGTGTGTTGACGCGAGTCGGGCTGGTTGGGGAGCCCACCTGCTTCCTCAGTTCACCACGACGTCCGGCCTCTGGCCTCCGGAGTTCGCGGACAAACACAGCAACTGGTTGGAACTGCAAGCGGTGTGGCAGGCCATCATCGTTTGGGAAGAGCAACTCAGACACCAGCATCTTCTCGTCCTTTCGGACAACTCGACAGTGGTAGCGTATATACAGAAGCAGGGAGGAACTCATTCACCCGATCTATGCATGCTACTCTTCCGATTGATGCGATGGTGCGAGGACCGCGATCTGACTCTCAGCGCTCGCCATATTCCCGGTCGCCTGAACGTTTTAGCGGACTCCCTTTCTCGCCGAGGACAGCTCATTCACACGGAATGGACGCTACGCCAGGACATTTTCCGGAGGATTTGCTCTCACTGGGAGACCCCGATGGTGGACCTGTTCGCCACGAGGTGGAATCACCAGCTTCCCCTCTTCGTTTCCCCAGTACCGGATCCCCTGGCTTGGGCGGTCGACGCCTTATCCATTCCCTGGGACGGACTCATAGCGTACGCCTTTCCCCCGACAGTCCTTGTCCCCAAAGTCCTCCTAAAGCTGCGAGGAACCAATGCGATCCTGCTCCTGGTCGCCCCGTTTGCTTGGACTCGTTCCTGGTCCACCGACCTGATCAGCCTCGCCACGCACCCTCCCCTACTGCTCCCCACGCCCCGCACTATGCTCAAGCAGCCACGTCAGGCGCTGTTCCACCCCTGTCCGGAACGCTTACTGCTACACGCCTGGAGGTTGTGCGGCAAGCCCTCTCAGCTAGAGGTTTCTTGGGTGCTGCAGTGGAAGCGATCGCTACAGCTCGCAAGCCCTCGACTAGACGTATCTATGAGGGGAAATGGAGGGTACTCTGTACCTGGTGCAGCGACCATCGTCTCTCCCCCACCGAACTGACAAACCCCCAACTTGCGGACTTCTTCCTCTGGCTCTTCGGAGACCAAGGACTGGCCCCTATTACCATTCGGGGATATCTCTCGATGATTGCCGACACCTACCGGCATCTCGGCCGCGCGGACCCCGGCGCGTGTAAGGACCTGGCAGATCTTATGTCACACTTCGGACTACAAAGGCCTGCCTCTCGCTCACTTCTTCCCCGCTGGGATTTACCATGGGTTCTTACCTGGCTAAACTGACCACGTTTCGAACCACTACCGCTGGCCAGTCTTGCGGATGTGACGCGGAAGACCTGCTTCCTGCTGGCGCTCGCCACCGCGGCACGAGTAAGTGAGATACACGCTCTATCAGTCCGGCCTACATGCCTGCAATTTCGAGCTGATCACTCGGTCCAACTGGTGACCGACCCTGCCTTCATTGCCAAGACTAGGTCTCCACTGACGGCGCCACAGGTTATCACCTTACGACCGTTACGCGGGAAAGACTTCCCCAGAGAGACCAGGCAACAAAATCCCGTACGAGCCCTCAGAGTGTACTTGCGACGAACCAGAGCCGTCCGGAGGGGACGCTCACGCCTCTTCCTACCTTTAAAAACAGGAAGAAACGACATTACAGCACAGACAGTCTCTTCCTGGCTTCGCTGGGTGATTCGCTCAGCATATGTCGATCTCTCCCCTCAGGGAGCGAAGAGCCTAAAGATTCGGGCGCACGAAGTACGGGCCATGGCCACGAGTGTAGCCTTCGACAGGAACTGCGCTGTCAAGGCCATCGTGGCTGCGGTGGGCTGGCGATCAGAATCTACTTTCGCCCGCTTCTATCTACGGGATCTGGCAGGGCAGCGAGACAACCTCGCCTTGGTGGGGGACGTCACGGCGGCACAACACTCCCTCCCGGCGCCACAGGCGCCGTAGGTATGCACCTATTAGGGAGTGCAGAGTGTCGGAAGAGAGGAGGGGGCCATGAGCCTAGAGAAAACCATCTGGGGGTGCGGCACCCTCCTCCTGTTCGGCATTCTCCTGGTAGTCATGTCATCGGTAATGTTTTTGAAGAAACAAATTCATTTTTCTTTAATAGGTATTTTTTCGAAAAATACTTACCGATGACATGACTCGAAGGACCCTCCCACCTGCCCCGCTTGCCGCTGGTGAGCCTAATTTCGTGACTGGAGTTCACAGGTGAATAGGGCTGGTGGGTAGGAGCGGGAGACAACTCTCGGTCCCTCTGGGGGTTCCCCGAGTGCCTCCCGGGTTGTGTTTACACAACGGGTTCTTAGGCTAGAATTGAGCAAGGAGTAGACACTCCCTGGTAGTCATGTCATCGGTAAGTATTTTTCGAAAAAATACCTTTTAAAGAAAAATGAATTTTTTTGTCCTGTTCGCAGCTGGACACGCTCAAGATGGATGGATTCCTGCAGCGGCTGAAGCGCGAAGTGGAATTAATGAGCCGCATGGTGACATGCATGGATGCCTTCACCACGGACCAGACGCGGCTGGTGGTCATCGTGGATGGACTGGACACCTGTGAGCAGGACAAGGTACACAATTAAAAAAGTACTTTGAATGATAAGAAAAGTAAGTGAGGGTATTGGTAGGTTATTAGTTGCTTTGTTTATGTTGGTTATAGCTTTGCTTATGCTGGTTATCAGTACATTTTTCAGTTGGAAAAAAAATAAGACAGTGGCAGCTTCGGTTATGTTTGTAACCATCTTGTAAATTGGTTTTGATCATTTCTCTTTTGATTATAGTTGACATATAACGTAATTGGTTAAAACAAAGGTCGCATATGACATTTTTCAGTGGCCCCAACAACACTTTTTCTATGCAGGTCATTCCACTTTTAACCCTTATAGCCCCACAGGTGCATTTCTTAAATTTTGGAAGTGTTACTTTAAAGACTGTGTACTAGTTGAAGGAGGTGGCTTGACTGATAATTCAAGGGTAGTGCCAGATTAGCTTGGTGCCTTCAGGCACCAAGCTAATCTGGCACAACCCTTGAATTATCATGGTCAATCAATCTCCTGCTATAGGGTGTTGAGACTAAATGGATTAAAGCACTTTGGATAGAAAAGGCGCCAAGCTAATCAGGCGCTGCCCTTGAACAAACCTAGTTTGTACCTTGCAGTCGGTGTCTCAAGTTGTGTTAGTTAACAGGTTGAGGCAGTGCACAATTTGGTGTTGCAAAATTTCTCAGTTTAAGCATGCTGTATTCTCTGCACCAACTGATGAAAAATGTGCTAGCCTGCTTTGTGGTTCCGCAGGTGCTACAAGTGCTAGACACGGTCAAGTCGCTCTTCAGTGATGAAAACTCACCCTTCATCACTATCCTCGCTGTCGACCCTCACATCATCATCAAAGGTATCGAGCAGAATTTGCGATCCACTTTTCAAGACACCAACGTCAATGGTTTTGACTACCTGCGAAACATAGTGCACTTGCCGTTTTACCTGCAGAGTCAGGGAATCCGAATACAGAACACCGAGTCCATGACTGACACTGAGAGGACCATACCCAAGCTTGGCCCTGTAAGTTTTTTTTATGCGTGGTGGTGGTTTGCACTTATGAAAAATATTGATGTTTGTATAGTATATTAACCCCTTCACTGCCAAGAAAAAGTGAACAAGAACCAACTGCAAGAAACATAGATCCTCATGAGCCTCTGCAACTTCAGGGGATCATGAGGATCTATGCCTCTTGCTGAGGCCAATTTGTATCCATGCTTCTTGGACGGTTTTGGCTTTCGGTCATTGAATGAACAAAGATTTCAGAAACAGTAAGTACTTATTGTGGCAGGGAAGGGGTTTAGCCCTTGACTGCTATTGACCATACCGCTCGACAGAAAAGATGTTTCGTGCCGAGCTGTATTTTCAGTAGCAGTTAAGGGGTTAAAGAAGTCTATGTTATTTTTTTCATGTCTTAAGCACACCATGTTAAATCTCTATTTGCATGTAATGAACTATTACATAATCCCAGGGGTGTTGAAAATGGTCACCTATGGCGACTCTAAAAAGCTTTGGACGACTTGAAAATTCTTCAGTGCTCTAAAAATATTGAGCTCAGAAATACACTTTCATTTGATGGACAACTGAATTTTTTTCTCATACTGCATGTACTAACTTTTGAGTCTTGGTAGCCCGCCTGGCTGCCTAAAACTTTAGGCTTTCATCTCCTGATAAGCCTCTTATACAGCCACTTGTACTGCATGCACAAAGGGGTTAATTTGTTCATTTG
Source organism: Semisulcospira habei (assembly GCA_036245525.1). Classification (NCBI taxonomy): domain Eukaryota; kingdom Metazoa; phylum Mollusca; class Gastropoda; family Semisulcospiridae; genus Semisulcospira; species Semisulcospira habei. The sequence continues at coordinate 73,852,198 of BTPG01000005.1, forward strand.
AGCATTTTTAAGTCCCTTCTATTTATATAAGGGACATTTTAGGATGGGTCGCGGTGGGGCGAATTTAATAGCATGTCCATGATGTCAAAGGCAGGCAGGCTAAACCTCTAACAATTGAAGTAACAAGATAAAAATTACGTCATGTCTAGTTACGCTAACCTCGCTGCTGAACGTACATTTGGCCCGAAGCGCCGTATGTGCATATATATGTTGTATGTATGTATGTGTGTTAATGTAAACATACATACATACACACTGCCCAGTGTGTGTGTGTATGTATGTAAACAAGAGAATCTCCGATATTTCTGTACACACTAGCTTGAAACTTGGCGAAATACTTTCTTAAGTGGGTGGCTAAGAGAGTCTCCGAGCATATTGTAATTGAATGTCTCATTGAAGACATAAACAGCCGTTTATAGGAAGTCGGTTGACCCAGATTAGAGTCCGTAATTTTTGTCATATTTACTTTAACTTTTGCATATAGCTAGTTTGGAGAAAGACATTGGATGAGTTCGTTATCTAACTTTGTATCCTTTCAACTTCTTTAGTAAAAATTAATTCTTTTCAGAGAAGAATTAAAACACTAAAAAACCTTTACTTCTAGAGAATGTCAGGCAGTGGTGGTGACGTAAAAGAGGCAACTCAGGGCTTCCGTTTTCACAACAGTTTAAAGGGTCTGTAGACCCTCAGGTATAAATTTTAGAGGGTACACAGACCCCCATCTGAGCATTATAGAGGGTCCGCAGATTTATTTAAGAAAAACTGCATCATCTGTATGTTCCTTAAAATATTTTGAGAGTCTTCCGACGTTTTCTTTAAAGACCTGTGCGACATTTTAGCCTGACATATTTTTAAGGTATATTTACATCATGTCTTAAGACCTTTCTTTTAGTCTGGCTGACCAGATTTTTACCCTTCCCGCCGTGAGATGGCCTTAGTTGCCTGCTCGGCGTTAAACCCAAATAACTAACTAACTAACTGTTCCTTAAAATAAATTAACTCATTTCGCTCTCTCCTCTAAATGTGTTGTGACAGTGTGTGTGTGTCCTTTCCATGATACTGATTCTTTAACTGGTGAGCTATCGCACAAAATCATGTCTCCCTCGCTCTCTCTCACACACAGAAAAACATATATCTATTTATTTATTTGTATGATCGTTTGATAATGTATTGTAATGGAGAATATAGCGTTTTCTGCTGAATGCGGCAGATTGACAACCAAAGTGTGACTTGTCTAAACTCTCTCTCTCCCTCTCTCTCTCTCTCTCTCTCTGTGTCACTGTGTGTGTGTGAACTGATGTACATAAAAGTTTATTTCAACCCACTTAACCACTCAGAAAGACGTGTTTCTCTAATTTTTGCCTAATAACTGTGTACCAGAAGATGGATCGACCACGATTTAAAAAAAACTGACAAACTTATTTCTGTTAAAATTTCTGGACTTGCTTTTTGAGTTTGCCTCAGTGCACATTGCGCATGCCATTCGTGTGCCGTCGTGCTTTAGCCATGGAAATACACGCAGCGCAGCCACGAACTCTGAAAACTGCGTCGCAGAGGCGGTGCCACACACGACCCAGGTGTATCATATCTGGTACTGTCGCTTGTCGATTGAGATGGGGGTGTCGAAGTGCAACTTTCTTCTTAGCGATTATCAAGATCAGACGGTGCTGGATTGAAGAATTCGAAGCATTTCAGCTTCCTTCGCTTTTTCTCCGCCATTTACAACTTCGTGCAAGATCGAAAGTGAAACGCACGATGCCGTATCCCATTATAGTATGTATGGTGATGTCACAGCAAGTAACGCGTTCAACATGTAGCGCGCACTTTGTAATAACATGATGACACCACACATAAACTAACAGTTTGCCTGCCCAGTTACACCCGCATGGACCCCGGAGTCAGGTCCGCGATTCTGAATGCAGCCGCGACTGAGCGAGTGGCTAAACGGCGAACCAACTCATCACTAAAAATAGAATGACTGTCACCGACCTCTGTTATGGTACGCACGGTGGGCAAGGATAATGCGTCTCGGATGCAGATGCACTGAATTTTAGTGTGTCTGACTACCCCCTAGTTACATTTTCAGTACATGATTTTGAGTTTTAATGCGTCATAGACGCACAGACGCACTAAAACGGAAGCCCTGCAACTCCGTCAACACGCAGACACTGACATAGAAAAATACTCTAAATATGACGTCATTCTCTCTCTCATGCACGACTCTCTCTCTCACATACACAAACGTGTGCATCTCCAGGAAGAATAATTCCTCATGTGCCCTCCAGGCGCATGAGGATCTATGCCTCTTATAGATGTTTGGAGCGTACGCGCACGCACGCACTAACATGCACACACACAGCGATGCACTTTCAGAAGAGCATGCAGGTGACCTGTGTGCTTAGTATATCATGTAGTTAGGTAAAGTCAACCTGCTTTCACACAAATTATAGCAAGATTGAAATTGTACCGTGAAGTTCTAGTGTTGTCACCATTTTCTCAAGCCTATGAAGTGAAAGTAAAACTAATACCACGTAAAATATAAAATTACGTAAAAACTAAAACTTACGTCATGACAAATGATGTTTGACAAATCAATGACGCGTATGTCCTGCACCCCTTATAGAACTCACTGATGCATTGGCAGATCTGCAAGACTTTGTTTTCTCAAAACAACATTACCAATGACATTACTGTTAGGAATACTGATCTAGCTAGCCTAATTTTAGCCAAAATTGTTGCGTGCCTACATGGCAGGACAAGGGGCGCTATAAGCTAGGCAGTCCCCTGGGTAGCCTCCCTTCCATCCTCATCCGGCCATACAGCTACCGGAATCGCCATTCTGTTCTTAGCTGAGCCGTAGGAAGGTTGCGTGCCTACTCTCTGCGTCTGGACTTTGTATACTGTGACCGGTTGGGACTGGCGACTGGTGGCTTGAGCTCTGCTTCGGGCTGGGGCTCACTAGCGACGGAGTTCTGAGTTCACTGGGCCTTGTACTGTTCCTGGGACTTACCGATGAGCGACCGGTCGAGTTGGGTGGCTCTACTTCTCGTTGGTCCCTGCAGCGCTGCCTCGCCCGCCTCTCTGGCTTGACTAAGTATAACCTCGGTTAGTGCCCACGACTGGCGCTCAGGGGGGATGGATAGCGCCGGGCGTCGGCACTGGTCGTGTAGCGGATTCGTTTTCAAAACTCGTACACACGTTAGCATTGGTGCGTGGCTTCGGGAGTCACGCTCGTTCGCTGGTCTCTGTGTATGTTTTGCAGTGGTCAAGTTCGCACCGGCACGAGATGTAGGGACTTCCAGTGGCTGTGTGACTGCTCACAGGATGTCTGCTTACCGTGCTGGGCCTGCGTCTCCACTCTCCTGTGCGGCGACTGCAACCCCGGTGGGAGGAGCAGCGGTCACAGCTTGGCGTTATATCGGTGGGAATGACCGACCCCAGTCTGGGAGCGGACGCCTACTGCTGCCTCGACCCCTTCAGTGGAGGTGACGATTCGGACACTCACGAATCGGGACGCACGCGCGGATCCGGAGCCTAGGGCTACAGCCGGAGGGTTCGTCAGCTCGCTGCAGTTGAGACACCGAGCCTGGCCAACATGCTACTCCGACAACAGTGTTCGTCAGCTCGCTGGTAAAATGGTACACCGAGCTTGGCCAACACCGGACAGCTACAGGGTTCGTCAGCTCGCTGAATACCACCAGGTCTGGCCAACTACGTCCGATGGACCGCCACGCGTCTACGCCCGTGAGGCAGTCCAAGCAAGCGCAAGCCTTCTGTTACGGAGGTCAGTAAAATTATTACTTACTAAAATTATTACTTATAAAACTGCCCCCTCGGCACAGGTTCTTAGTGACGAGTCGAGCTTGCAGCGTCAGGCATCGCACGAATGGAGCTCCCGTTCAGCTAGTTTTCGGCGATTAGGTGCCTGACGGCCGTCCTAACGTACGTAAGTTAGAGAAGGACGAGCGTCCTCGTTCACTATTTTCGACAGGTCTCCACGCTTGCAGTCTGCTTCCAGAGACCGGGATGCCTTCTGATACCCTAGGCCTTCGGTCGCTGGGGTACGGCTTCTGTCAGCTGTCATGCTGCTCTGCCTCGCTTGCGCATGGATCCTTGCCGAGTGTTCCGCGGCACCTTTGGCCGCCCCCTCGGCACGGGACTCGCTTCGGCTCTCTCTCTGCGCCTCCGTTCTCAGGGTTGGGACTCAGGAGTTAGGGGTTAGACTTGCTCTCTTCTAGTGCAACTAAAGTAGATGATGCGTCGATACGTGTGGCAGTGCGGGCGCGCGCATGTGTTCGTGCGCGGGCGATCACCGCCAAGTATAGCTTAATGCCTCGATAGCGCAGTCGGTTAGACTCCCGGTCAAGAATTGTCACCTTAGTAGGCGAGCAGTGATAAGCTCGCATTGCGTAACGACATTGGCACAAACACACTAGTACACGTGCGGGCAGACACGCACACACGCTCACAACACGCCGGTTACTTGACGAGACTCATTAGCGACGCTTCCTCCATCTTAGTACTCCGACGACAGTCTTCGTCGGCCTACTGGTAAAGCTTTATGCCAAGCGGGGCCAGCACCGGACGTCTACAGGATTCATCAACTCGCTGATTACCTCCTGGTCTGGTTACAACGTCTTGGACCGCCACGCGTCTTCGCCCTTGAGCCCGTCCCAGCTAAGCGCAACCCGTTGTTACGGACGTCAGTAACGTGACCGTGAAGTGGCGGTTCCACCGCGCGCCCATCAGAGTAGCGCGGGTAGTTGCTCCCAGCCGGACCCGGAGGGCTCTAGTGCGGTGTTGCTTCGCGACGTCATCTCTGAAGCGGCCAGGTGCGGGACCAGCTCCCCGTTCTCTCCTAGGCAGGGAGTCCCGGACAGATACCAGTGGGATAGCTACGAGTGAACTCGCAGGCGGATACACCCTTTGGTTGCGGTTGTTGGCGGTGCAGCGGGCGCGCATCAACGCCAAGACGGTTACTACGCCCGGCGGCCTTCCTACTACGCTCCGCGTGGGAGGCGACTCCGATGATCGGCCAGTTCTCCTCTAGTGGCACAGGAGCGGCTTCCCCTGTGGCCGCTGGGTTCGACCTCGAGCCTTGACCGGGCATGGGCTTCGTCGAGGAACTGACCCCACGCATAGACTACATCCTTGCTGGACCCTGGTTGCCCTGTTCCCCGAGGTGGCCTTTGGCGGCAGGTTTTCCTTGGTTGGATAACCGCCTGGGAACGATAGTTTGGTGGAAGTCTTCTTCACTCGTGTCCGGTCCACCAGACGCTGCCTTACGTTCGAATAAGAATAGTTGTAGGGTAGCGCCGGAGTGGCTTGGCGCCGCTAGGTTCACGTATTCTGGGTAGCCGCCCTTAAGGCCTGGGGCAGTGTTCTTTCTTCTAGCGTAACCTGTGCTGGCAGGGCACTTGGTAGCGGTTTGCCTCAGATGGTTATGAGTTAAGATGCGGCAGCGCGCTCCCCCCCTCACGACGGGTACCTCGTCCCTGCCTCAGCTTCGCGGCCGAGACGATCGCAACCCTGGCAGCTCTTGGTTCAGTCACAGAGCGGCTCGCGCCACGCGCTGGGAGATGGACAGTCTTCACTCGCACCTAGAGGCTTCTCGGCGACGACAGTGGTTTCGTTGCAGCGACTCCTGAGTCGCTGGCGTTACGGCTACGGGAAGGAGCGGTGAGTGCTACAGGCCTGTTGTGTACGCAAGTATCGTCGCCCTGCTTCGCATGAAGACTACCCGAGCACCTCGGGCCCTGTGCAGCCTATGGACTCGCTGTCAGCCTTGGCCTGTCCGATGCTTCTCTCCACGTCTCCATGTACCCCTTCTCTGGACGTGACCTGCGCTTCGCCTGCCGTGGACTGGTCTACCAGATCGCGCTTCTACCCGTCGGCCGCGGCCTCAGCCCTGGGGTTCACCTGCTTTTGCCCGCCGTCGTAGCCAGGGCCGGACGGACGCCCGCGAGCCCTACATCGGACTCCCTGGACCAGGTCTTCGCTCCCGGAACCAGGCGGAGGCCAGATGGGCAGCGGTTCGAGATGCGCTACTAGCTTGGGCGCCAGACTCTGCTCGACGTGGGTACATCCGACCTTGTGCCGTCCCGCCACTTCGTTCTGGGGATGGCTTGCTCCAAGCTCAACAAGGTGAAGTTCACAGTGCCAAGCGTCAGGGTTGGTGAACCTGCCCTCGGACGGTGACTTTTCCGCCAGGGAGTGGCCTCGGCCTCTGGACCTGATGTTGTGAAGCGGACTTACTCTCCCTTGGCCGTCTCTACTACCGCCCGCTTCAGCTGCACCGTCTCCTACTATGGCCACCAGTGACGGGCGACCTCGTAGCTCCTACACCGGGCTTCCGATGCTACTTCAGGCTGGCGCGTCGGGAGTTCCCCTCTACTCGCCTCCTCCCCGGCTGTCCCGGGGCGTCGACCCCAGCTTCACGGTTAGGGCGCTCGCCTTCTTCGGATGTTGTCGCAGCCTCCGGCTCCTGGCCCCCGGACCTCGCGGTCCAGCACTCCTACTGGTTAGAACCGAAGGCTGTCTGGCAAGCACTCAACGCGGGGGACGTCTACCTCACCTGGAGCTGGTCATCCTTTGGACAACTCCACGGTGATCGCCTACTTCCAGAAGCGGGGCAGGATGCTCCCCGCCCCTCGATATCCTTTCTACCAGCGGTTCTGGTGGTGGGATGTTCCCGACTTTCTTTCGGAGCCAGGCATCCCGGGTCATCCCTATGTCCTACCCGTTCCCTCACGCGACACGGTCAGCTTCTATGCTCCATGTGGACCCTCGGGCCGGACATCTTTGTCGGATCGACACCCAGGAGGAGCACCCCAGGATCGACCTCTTCACGACGAGGTGGATTCTCCAACTTCCTCCCTCTTCGTCTCCCCCATGCCAGATCCACTAGCCTGGGCAGTCGACACTCTTTCCTTCCTGGGACGGACTCGTCTACCCGCCGACGGTTCTCGTCCCCAAGGTCCTGCTCGAGCGCACAGATTGCAACGTAGTCATGGTACTGGTGGCTTCCTTCGCCTGAACCAGGTCTTGGACCACCGACCTTCTGAACCTCGCCACAGCCCCGCGGCGGCTTCCTGCCCCGTGCACGATGCTCAAGCTACTCGGCGGGCTCTGCCCTGCCCGTGCCCCGAGCGACTTCATCTCCACGCCTGGAGTGGTGCGACAAGCCCTCACCACTAGACACTTCTCGCTTCAGCAGGGGAAGCTACCGCTACAGCCCGCGGACCCTCGACTGGGGGAGTTACGATGAAGTGGCGAGTCCTGTGTGACGAGGTGCGTCTCCCTCCCATGGAGCGGACGGTTCCGGCTGGCCGAGTGCTTAGTTCTTCACTGTCCAGCTTTAGGCACCTATCACCTTTGCAGCTACCTAGCGGTGTTTGATGAGACGTACCGGCATATGGGACGGCCCGACCTTGACAGCTGCAAGGACCTGGCAGACCTTAAGGCGCGCTTCGATCGAGGGTGTCTGCCCCTCCACTCACTCGTGCCACTATGGGACCTACCCTGGACGCGGACGTGGACCAACCCTACCCGCTTCAAACCACTTCGGTTGGCGCGGGCATTGGACATGACGCGGAGAACAGGCTTCCTACTGGCTCTCGCCGCGCGGCCAGGGTCAGCGGGATACACGCCTTTCCACACGCCCACCATGCCTACAGTTCCGTATGGATGACACTGGCAACTGCTGTCCGACCCGGCTCCCTAGCCATGACCCTTCTCCTTGGCTGCCCCTGGAGGGGTCTGGGCTCTACCCGAGAATCCAGACGACAGGACCAGGTGAGACCCTTACACGCGTCCCTGCGGCGGACCAAGCCGCATTTCCCTCTCTCTGTCCCCAGGTAGACATTCCGGCTCGGCCTAGACGATATACTACTGGCTACGTTGAGTGATTCACTCCGCCTACCAAGATCTCGCCCCTGCTGCAGCCAAATGATTGAACACCAGGGCACCCGAGATCAGAGCCATGACCGCTAGCCTAGCTCTCGCCGCATCGACGCGGTCACAAATATCATGACGGCCGGGAAATGGTGAGCACAGTCGACCTCTGGGCTCCATAGCTGATACGCCCCGCCTACCAGGACCTCAGCCCTGGTTCAACCAGATGCATGAACGTCAGGGCACTTGAGGTCAGGAGCCATGGCCACAAGCTCGCATTCGATCGCAACTGCACAGTCAAGACTTGTGCCGGCGGTGGGCTGGCGATCAGAGGCGACATTCGCCCTGTTCTGCCTGAGGGACCTCTCCAGCCAGCGCAAGAACCTGTCGCTGGTGGGAGACGGTACGGCGGCACAACACTCCCTCCCGGCACCCCAGGTGCCGCAGGTATCTTAGCTAAAATTATCGGGAGGTTGTACCAGGGAGGGCGGGTCTCCATATTACCCAGGGGTTAGGGGTGTTCTAAGTGGCACCCGCCTCCTCTTCGATATTCTTCCTAACAGTAATGTCATCGGTAATGTTGTTTTGAGAAAACAAATGTATTTTTCTTTAAAATATATTTTTTGGAAAAATACTTACCGATGACATTACTCGGAGGACCCTCCCGCCTGCCCCGCTGCCGCTGGCTCGCTATGAAACAGAATGGCGTTTCCGGTAGCTGTATGACCGGATGAGGATGGAAGGGAGGCTACCCAGGGGACTGCCTAGCTTATAGCACCCCTTGTTACCTCCCCTGCCATGTAGGCACGCAACAATTTTGGCTAAAATTAGGCTAGCTAGATCAGTATTCCTAACAGTAATGTCATCGGTAATATTTTTCCAAAAAATATATTTTAAAGAAAAATACATTTTTCAATAGGAGATAATTCAACATCAGAATCATGCCACGGCCCTGGCATGCTATTTCCACCTCAGCCGCATCAGTCAGATCAGAAAATACCTCACTACCGAAGCTGCCACCAAACTTGCTGTCTCTCTCATCTTATCTCGCATTGACTACTGCAACTCTCCTTTTCGGCCTCCCTCACTCCACTTTCACTCTCCAACGCGTCCAGAACAATGCTGCCCGCCTCGTCCTCAGAAAGAAAAAATCCGACCACATCACACCCCTGCTCAAACTCCTTCACTGGCTCCCCCATCCCCCAACGCATCCAATACAAAATTCTGTCTCTCTGTTACAAATCCCTGAACAACTGCGCTCCTGCCTATCTCTCCAACTTATATCACCCCTACACACCTTCCCGTTCCCTCCGCTCTGCCTCCGACCCGCTCCGCCTCCACATCCCTCGCACCAAACTCAACACTTTCGGCCCCCGCTCCTTCTCCGTCTACGGTCCATCCACCTGGAACACTCTCCCACTCTCTCTTCGTCAGAAACACTCTCTCTCCTCCTTTCAGTCCGCCCTCAAAACTCACCTCTTTCAACAGTTTTAGCACTATATCACCACACTCCCCACCGCAAGCTGACCGTCTTAATGTATTTCACTGTTTGTGGTACGTGAGTCATTGTCTAAAGCGTGCGCATGCGTGCGCGAGTTGTGAGTGTGCGCTTAGAGTTATAATTATTATAAGATAAGCGCAATACAAATATCATAATTATTATTATTATTATGTCAAAGACAAAAGATAGAGACCATTGACAGCGAGGACAGCTCTCATATAGAAGGGACTTTGTGGGTTATGGTTCATCCCATCTTGTTTGTTACTACATGCACAAGGGGGTCAAACCTGCAGCTTATACTATTATCGGATTTTATGTTTTTGTTACAGCAAGAATCTGTGATATCAACAGTCAGCCTTGAGGCCAAAGGCAGTGGGCGAAGAAGGTCACGGCATGACCCCTTGTCTGGGTCTGTACAACAGAATATTTACACTTCATCTTTTGACCTTTCTAACACACTTGTCCGCAGCGATTATTTCAGCGATATCAACCCTCGAAGCATGCGGCGCCTTATGAACATTGTATCTGTAACAGGTATGTACACATTTTTTTTCTGTTCACTGACACTCTTGTAACTGAAATTCAAACCCTTTGGCTGTTGGTAGCACATTTTGTCAAGGTGACCCCTTCAGGAATCACCTTGACAAAAAAGCGCTGGCCACAGCAAAAGGGTGTGATACTGTGATTCTGTCAGGGATCACCTCAACGAAACACACCTGCGACAGCAAAAGGGTTAACCCTGTGGTACAAGCAGCATCTGGTACTGTGAACAGTATCAGTGGTTGCATGTGCATGTTGCTTATAACATATTTGTTTCCTCAAAATACATATCCGATGGCATTACTATATGAAATATACCCCTTAACTTATCAGATTTCAGCCTAAGACCCTTTGTGTGTACCTACACGACAAGGGTCGTAACTCAGAGAGTTGTATCCAAGTGACCGGGTAGTCTCCCCTCCCTCCATCTGGTCATGTGAGCCATGCATTTCCGCCAGTCTTACCCTTAGCTTCACCGAGAACGGTTCACCGGCTTCAGCCTCTCCGTTGTTTGGATTAATTCTTCGGTTCTACTTCGTCTCAGGTTTCGCTAGTGGCTAAGAAGATGGCGAGGTAAGGCCTCTGGTTATGCCTACGAGTAAACGAGCCTTTGTTTACAAGGAGCGTCGGCATGTCCCATGGAATTTTGTCAAAATTTTCGTTCAGACTGGGCTTAGCCCTCAGACTGTCTGGTGAGTTCTGTGCTCGGGGCCTTTCTTTCTGGCTCCAGGTGGTTGCGTTCATGGCTTCTGCTTTGTGTTGCAGTATGCAGCTTTGCACATGCAGGAGATGTAAAGGATTCCAGTGGCCTACGGACTCACATACTCTGTGTCTTCCCAGTTCCGTCCCCACCCGGGTCTGCCCTGGGGGACTTGGTTGGGGTTAGGTATTTTTTAGTTCCCAGGGTCACCCTGGCCAGCCCCACAGGGTGGGTTTTTCTCTCTATTCTGGGGCATGTGTTTCTGTCTACCCTTTGTCCATTCACTTGTATTTGCCTTTTAAAACTCTCCCTACTGTCTGCACTGCCTGTAGCTCTTGATATTGGATGTGTGTTGCTAAATGGTCTTGGCTTTATTTAGGCCCCATGTGTTAGGTTTATTTAATGTATTTGACCGGCTGGCGACATACATTCAATGTTCTGTTTATTTATTTTTTTCACAAGCAGTGCAGGCACGTCCTGAGAAAGCCTTGTTGCTGTCGGGACGTTAAGCAAAGTACAATCAATCGATCCCTGTTCCGGTTGCTCCTCGGCCCGTACCTGCGCTCAGTGCGCTACATGGAAGGAGCGGAAGTGGTCCCAGCTGTGGGAGTTTTATCGGCGCGGCCATCTGGGGTCGAAAGACTCTACCACGCCGTTGGTCAGTGAAAGGTCAGTGCGCCGCCCACATCTCCGCGCCGTCGAGCGACCTCGGAGATTGTGGGGCCTGCTTCCCGCTGGACACTGGCCTCGGTCCCGTTTAGCCCTCTCATAGCTATGGTCGGGAGAGTCAACACCGTCTCGCATGGCACTTCGCAAGGGGTGACCAAGAGACCTTTGCCAGTCTCGCATAGTCCTTCACAAGGGACGACCGAAAGACAGAGCACTTGGAAGACACGTACTCTTGCGCTAGCTTCCACTAGACGCCATCCGTCAGCCACCCCAAGCGCTCGCAGACCTCCTAGTACGGAGGTGCGCTCAGACAGTCGACGCTACGGGAGGAGCTCTTCACCTCAGCATCGGTCTCCTTCACCCGGTGCAGCCAGGGTGCCCGGCCAGAGCCGGTCCCCTCGCGCTCCTCGGCGTCCCACTCTTCGCAGCCGTTCCCCCAGCCCTTGGGGAAGTTTACGCGCACACTGCTCCTTGGACTCCTCTCAGCATGCCTTGGGACAACTCGTCACGGGTCCCGCTGGCTTCTCGGATCTTGCGTACGAGGCGTCTTCCCTCTCTTGATTTCCAAGCAAGACCGCCGGTCAGCGCTACGGTAGTGCCCAGACCTTGGCAGCGGTCGCGCACCGCTCGGCTTTCCCCTGATCCTTGCCTGGCGCACGTACTCCCTGAGCACTCACCTGACAGACCCTACTGGTCTCCGCCGGACAGTGTTTTTCCTCGTGACGTGGGGTCTGTGTCGCCCGTGGCTTCGGTTTTTGATGAAGACGTCCTCAGTGTGCACCCGGAGGACTCTGCGTTAGCCTTGTTCCCTCTGGACACCCGCCCCCGCAGCACTTCCGCATCCAATACGGCAGGAAAGACACCAGGTTCATCTGAGACTTTGCGAGCTCAGCTATTCTTCCCTTGGAGGGATGCCCGCCCTCGCCACCGCTCAAGAGGAAGGCCGCTGCCTTGGTCGACACCCCCATGTCAGGCGAAGCGTTTCAAGACTCTGCCTCAACCCCCGGGATTAGAGATCTTTCGAACGCCTTTAATGAGCACCTAGTCCAGGGCAATCTGCGGGATAGGGGTTTCATTGCGGACACTTGTTGGGCGACTGGCGTCGATATCAAGTTTCGGCAAGCCTGGTACGGGGGACAATCTCAAGCTTCGCCTGCCCCCTCCCAGCGGTGGACCCTGCGGCGGAGTTACAAGCTGGAGGCAAGGTGCCTTTTACTTACTTATGCCTGTCACCCCTCTCAGGGTATAGGCCGTCGACGAGAGACCTCCAGCGACTCCTGTCCTGTGCTTCTCCTTCGATTTTACCCCAGGTGGTTCCCAGTCTCTTGATGTCTGCTTGGAGGTCTCGCCGCCAGGTGTTTCTCGGCCTGCCTCTTTTCCTCTTCCCCTGGTTGTTCCATGACAATGCCTGCCTAGTGATACTGGAAACTGGCTTTCTCAGACTGTGACCAATCCATCCCCATCTTCTTTGCCCAATTTCTTTCTCTGCTGTTATCTGCTCTGTTCTCTCCCAGAGTCTGGTGTTGCTGATCTTCTCTGGCCAGTGGATTTTTAAGATTCTTCTAAGGCAACTGTTTATGAAGATCTGTACTCTGTTGACTGTGGTTTTTGACAACCTCCAAGTCTCTGCTCCATATAGGAGAACTGCTTTTACGAGGGTACAGGCTTCGATCCTCAAAAACAACTCGCTGGAGACTGCTTTGTTGTGAATGACAACAGTAGTGTCAAGATACTGGTTAGGTGGAGTAAGACATTACAGAAACGCAAACAAAATCTAGTGATCGCGTTACCGGTCATGTTGCGTCACCCTCTGTGCCCCGTGACGGCAGTGATCAGTATGTTTAGAGCGGTAGGCCCAGTACCACCTAAAGCACCGGCCTTCCCCATTTGGGGATCAGAGTTCAACAAATGGTTGCGAGAACTGACCTCTGCTGCTGAAGGGGTTTATACAAGCCACAGCTTGTGGCATGGCGGGGTTACCTGGGCCCTGTCTTGTGGAGTGCCTGGCGAGGTGGTGAAGTGTTTGTGGGACTGGAAAAGCACTGCATACCTATCATACTTGGACCAAATACCTCAAAATATTCAAGATTTCTACAGAAGCGTACTTATTCAGAAAATACCGACACCTTGAACACTCAACTTTTCTCTTAATTGGGTGAAAAAATGGGCGTTTTCCCGTTAGGTTTGGGCAGGAAACAACCAGTAAACCTACAGGTTGGGTTAGATGTTGTCTTACATGTTTGATAAGTGAGAGTCACGGGAATAAAACGCCGCCGTTATTTTTGCCCAACTGACAGGAAAGTGTTGCTGGGTTCAGTGTATAAGTGTGAGGAAGTAGTGTGGAGTTGAGCGTGAGACGGAGGTGTGATAGAGCATGTGGGTGGATGCAGAACGGGAGCAGTGCGCGCTCTTCTGACAAAACCTCGCCCAAGTTCTGGTCCGGAACTCTGGCCAGCCATTAATTGGCCGAGAGGGGGGGGGGAGGGGTGATGTCAGAACAGGGGCGCACTGGTGGGAAGGAGATAGTGAGGTCGGGGAAAGGGGAGGGAGGGGGGGCATGAGAGTGACTGGAGTTTAAGTGGTGTTTAGGCGAGGGATGAGTGATAAACATATTTTAAACAGAGGGAAAGAGGACTGAATGTGTGGGTAGGGGGGCAGTGTCCGGTGGTAGCTGAACTGAGTAGGCGGGGGAATTCCCCCGACTGTGGAATGCTATGATGAGAGATGGAGATTGAGAGAGAGATAGAAAAGTAAAGTAAACATTGGAAAGTAAACATGGGTTAGATGTTGTCCGTGGCGCAGTGGTTAAGGCGCCTGCCACCAATGCTAAAGGTGCGAGGTTCGATTCCGGGTTCTGGCGTCGGATTTTTCTTCTCTAGTAAGTGTCACCGTTAATTCGGGCGGACCGTTGGGGGTTCTTTCTCCGGGTACTCCGGCTCTTCCTCCCCCTCCACTTTGGTATCAGTTTCAGCCAACTTAATAAAATTTCAAATACAAAACGATTTCCAAATACCGTCAGTAGCTCGCTTGAGCTTGCCCTTAGCACCACGTGAATGTTCTGTGTTTACGTACAGTGTGTGAGTGAATGCGTGTGATTCACGTGAGCGTGCTTGTTGGGTTCAGTTCGCGGCTACATTCTGCGCATTGAGTTATATTATAAATATGAGAAATGCGCCATATAAATGCTATGCATTATTATTATGTTTGACAAGTGAGAGTCACGGGAATAAAACGCCTCCGTTATTTTTTAATTCCCCCGCCTACTCAGTACTTCGGCTACCACCAGACACCGCCCCCACCCACGCATTCAGTCCTCTTTCCCTCCGTTTAAAATATGTTTATCACTCATCCCTTGCCTAAACAACACTTTTAGCCGTGGCGGGGTTTTTGGGCGGCACCCTACTCTTTTTCGCTATTCTTCCATATAGTAATGTAATCAATAATGTATTTTGAGGAAACAAATGTATTTTTCTCTAAAATGTATTTTTTCGAAAAATACTTACCGATGGCATTACTCGAAAGACCCTCCCACCTACCCCGCTTGCCGCCTCTACGCTAGGTGTAAGACTGGCGGGAATGCATGGCTCACGTGACCGGATGGAGGGAGGGGAGACTACCCGGTCACTTGGATACAACTCTCTGAGTTACGGCCCTTGTTGTGTAGGTACACACAAAGGGTTTTGGGCTGAAATCGGGTAAGTTAAGGGGTAAATTCCATATAGTAATGCCATCGGTAAATATTTTTTGAAAAAATACATTTTAGAGAAAAATACATTTAAAAAAAAAAAGTCTTGCTTAGTAAATGATGATGTAGTGTGTGTATTTTTTTATGTATTTTTTTTTCAAATGAAGAGTAATTGTTTTTGTGGGGGATGATATGGCGTTCACAAGTTGGCAATGGGGGGGGGAGGGGGCGGGGGGGGGGGGGGGGGGGGGGGGGAGGGGGGGATGGAGGGTTGAAACTCTGCAGTTTATCTCATATCATTCGGAATACACCAGTGTGTGAAATAAGTTTGACTAAAATAGTTCAAGGGTAGTGCCAGAATAGCTTGACGCCTCTAGGCGCCAAGGTATTCTGGCACCACCCTTAAACTAAAGTCATTGCTCTATATCTTTATCTGTAAGTACTATAATGTAGCTTGCATATGGCAGTGTACAAATTTGAAGCTTTTAGCCTCGGTATGATATGGTTTATTCTATAATAATTGTTTAGAGTGGGCTGATGTCGTCTTTTTTAAAAATGAAATTAGCCTGGTACATGTATTCCAAATTTTACAATTGTCTTGTGAGCCCGGCATCCAAGTTGAAGGGAGATGGGCTGACCATAATGACTCAGGTTTAATCTTATCATCCTGAGGCTAAAAGCTTCAAATTTGTACACTGTCATATGCAAGCTACATTATAGTACTTACAGATAAGGATATAGACCAATGGCTTCAGTTTAAGGGTAGTTCCAGCATAGCTTGGCGCCTACAGGCGCCAAGCTATTCTGGCACTACCCTTGAACTATTTTAGTCAAACTTATTTCACACACTGGTGTATTTCGAATGATAAAGGTTAATACATGATGCGGTTGTTGCCTCTGTAACCACTTCCCTGCCAGAACACGGCAAGCAATATGTAGATGCAAAAGGCATGGATCCTCATGAGCCCCCGTGGTTGCAGGGCCTCATGTTAGCTTTATCTGTTGCAGACCTCATTTTGTTTCCATTTTCTGTAGACAGATGTTCTTCGGCCTTGAATTGAGAAGGATTTCAGAAACTCTTTCTGCGACCACTGGCATGGTTAAACATTTATCTCAGAAGTCAGACTACTGGACTTGGATGAACCATGCCAGCTCAAAAGCATTGCCTGATTAGCCAACGATCCGGGTTAGGTTCAGAGTCACTTGACACCACAACTGCCTAATCAGTCAATGCACTAGAACTTTCATGATGACATGTTGCCTCACCAGGCCTTCTGCTAACCAGGTAGTGTTTTTGAGCTTTTTTGTTCATGTGAGTCTGGCAGTTTTACTTTTTTTGCAACAGCTTTAGCTCCAAGGCCACATTTCCTAAATTTTGGAGGTATCACTTAACGATTATGCACCAGTTGCAGGAGATGGATGGACCATGATAATTCAAGGGTAGTGCCAGATTAGGTTGGCGCCTGAAGGCGCCAAGCTAATCTGACACTACCCTTGAAATATCATGGTTCATTCATCTCCTGCTGTACGGGCTAAATGGGTTAAAAGACTTATTTTTGTTGCAGCTCGATTACTGCGAGCGTACAACATAGAGTTTAAGTGGCACAGACTGGCAGCTTGGGTTAACATCATTGAACAGTGGCCGTACCGCGTGTCATGGATCATCTACTGCTTTGAGGAGTCCGACTGTCTTGACACCACTGTTACTCTTGACACACTGTACAAAAGGTGAGAAGGCGAAATTACAGGTCAGCCTTGTTATACTGTTATACCGGGGATCCATACAGCAGGCATGGGAATTGTCCGCCTAAAGGCAAATTTCCGCCGAAATGATTTGCTCAGCCGCCGAAGAAAAAAAAATTGTCCGCCAAAAAAAAAAAATTGGGGTGCAAAAAGTAACTGAGCACTGGTCATTATACACTGCAAGGCTGCATTGGTTCAAGTGATATGCCGCCCGCTAGAGTTACGCGTCACCTATTGTGGCTTTAACGCAGTCGTTACTTTACCGTGCAAGCGGGCAATACAACCCTGAACGCACCGTTTTCATGCCCCGCTTACCGTCTCGCGCACTGTACGTGTGGGGAAAATGGCGGCATCACGAGTTGTTGAAAATTGAAAATGGCGGTGAGAAAGGATATCGTTCAAGACAGAGTGCTGTTTAGTGTGCACCTGATCATGATCCGGTAAGCAACCCCCCCCCCCCTGTCGTTTGATTTTTGGGCCGCCGAAATGAAGGACCACGCTACCCCCCCCATGTCGTTTGATTTTTTTGGGTCGCTGAAATCAAGGACCACGATGGAAATTTCAGACTTTTTTCACTTTTCTAATTCCCATGCCTGATACAGTCAAACTGTGTCAATGGTGTTTACGCTAGTCTACTGCTATACTTACGTAGGCCTATGAAGGAAAAAAATACACAGTAAGCAAAAAATCTGCTGTCCGACTCCAGCCTTAGTTGGCCTGCGCACAGGAGTGCGCACGCCAACTAAGGCTGGAGTCAGCCAGAGGATCTTTTCACTTGGGAGCCACTGAGCTGAATGCATTTGTGATAATTTGATGAGCGTAACACTGAGGCTGATCTGTACTTAATTTATGTCCATGCCTGCTGTTTAGACTCGTTTTCTGTTGAAATCCATGTTCGGATCTTACTTGTCTCTCAGTCCAAGTCTCTTGTGTGGACTGATGTCCAAACAAGAGACGCGAATAGAAAAGAAGATCAGACTCTGAACTTGGACTCTAGACCAAACAGGAGACGTCACTAAAACTAAAGGATAATAAAATTATCAACTGGGGGTCCAGACAAGACATGAATAGAAGGGAAAGTAAGATTCAATAGGACTGCGTACAAACAAGACACGTGGTAAGCATAGATCCTCATGCCAATGTTAGCCACAGTAGGCGTGCATGCAGCTGTGTGCAGGCCCACTGCAGCCAATGTCCGCCCAAAGTTATGTTGCTTACTAAGGACGGGAGTAGAAAAAAGTAATTTTCAGAACTCCAATACATCCTCCCTGTTAAGAATCAGAAGTTGGTTATCCGAGATGAACATTCATTTATTCATGTTATTGTTCACCTATGCTTTTGCATGTCTGATGAATGTGTGCATAGAGCAAATATTTCACATTGTTTAGTTTTTATACAATGTAAAAATATGTTATCTGCTAGAGGATGTACCACAAAGCCCACGGAGGTCAAAAGATATTGGCGTAAACAGTTTTGGTCGGAAACTGATAGAACTATGTCAAGAGTACTGTTTGTTTATTGTCAATGGCAGAACGAAAGGTGACAGTGAGGGAGAAATTACGTGTGTGGCCAACAGAGGCAAAAGTGTGGTGGACTACTGTATTTGCTCTCAATCCGTGTTTGACCTAGTGACCGATATGTTTGTTGCAGACAGGTGCGAGTCAGACCATTTCCCCATTGTAACCACGTTTACTTCTATTCAGTCTGTTTATTCATGTGATGATGATGATTTAAATGATGATATAATACTAGAGGAAGGGGTTAAATTTGTTTGGAAAGAAAACTACGCTGAGTCCTTTTGGGCATACATTGAAGATAATCAGGAGACTCAATTTCAACACTTTTCGTCAGCGCTTGACTCGAGTGTAGAAGAAGGGTCGGCCTGTTTTGTAGCATTCATTCAGAAGGCGGCTGACAAAATGAGGTCAGGTAAGAAGGTAGGTGGTGAATCCCGTGCACAGCCGCCGTGGTGGGACTCGGACTGCGAGTTAGCAAAACAAAACAAGTACATACAGTTGAAGCAGTTCAGACACACAAACACACATGACGACTTAGGGAAGTATCTTGACATGAAGAAAGAATTTAAGAAGTTGTGTAAAACAAAACAAGTAGAGTACAACGCACGGGTTTTGAATGAGCTCAACGATGCATGTAACGATGCAAATTCAAGAACATTTTGGCAAAAAATAAAGTCTCTGACTGGCGTTAAGAAGTTGTGTTCTGATGTTATTTCACCACGCGTGTGGTATGATTATTTTCGTAATTTGCTAAATGTGGATCAGAATGTTGATGATTCAGGTTTCAGCAGACAGGCTGAGGGTGTTTTGAATGACCATATATTATCTGATGATTGTGATGGTTGTCACAATGCAAAATTTGGCGAGGAAATCACGCAGGATGAAATTCGCAGTGCTATTAATAGTATGAAGAAAGGGAAAGCATCAGGCCCTGATGGCTTGCCCACTGACCTTTTTCATCATGCAGGTGAAATCCTTGTGAAATTTCTGCATCCTTTGTTCAATCGTGTGTTTCAAAGTGGGGAATACCCTGAAAGCTGGACCATGGCTGTGATATTTCCACTACACAAAAAGGGTAACCCTAGAAATGTTGACAACTACAGAGGAATTTCTCTTTTGAACGTTATCAGTAAGTTGTACAGTTTTGTCATTAACAACAGGTTGATTCGTTTTTGTGAAGAGAATGATTGTATTCCTGAGGCTCAAGCTGGCTTCCGTAAAGGGTACAGTACTATAGACAACATTTTTTGTTTACAGGCACTAGTGCATAAGTATCTTAGCAAGCAGGGTGGCCGTTTTTACACCATGTACGTAGACTTTTCTAAAGCTTACGACAGTGTGCACAGGACAAAACTGTTGTATCTCTTGTTACGTAAAGGAGTTCATGGTAAGTTGCTTCAGACACTGGAGAGTATGTACAAACATGTAAAAGCTGCTGTAAGGGTTGGAACCAAAGTTACCGACTACTTTGATTGCATGTCAGGGGTGCGACAAGGTTGTGTGTTGAGCCCACTGCTGTTTTCTATCTTTCTTTCAGAATTTGAGACAGAAATATCATCGTGCGGTGCATGTGGCATTGATATTTTTGCGGACCCACTGGGTATTTTCCTTCTTATGTATGCTGATGATATAGCCATTGTCTCTGACTCTGTAGCAGATCTCCAAAAGAAAATTAATTGTTTAGAAAAATACTGTAAAAAATGGGGTCTCACTGTGAACATGGACAAGACAAAAGTGGTGGTCTTCAAAAATGGAGGTTTTGTGAAAAATTGTGAAAAATGGTTTTATGCTGACACGCAGATTCAAGTCGAGTCCAGTTATACTTACCTTGGTGTGATATTTTCCTCTACTCTGAACTGGGCTAGATGTGTAGAAAACTTAGCTGGAAAAGCCAGGAGAGCAGTTGCAGGCATCAAAAGACTATACTTCAAATTACAAAACTTGCCAGCTGACACTGTTTTTCACATTTTTGATGTCAAGATTAAGCCCATTGTGCTATACGGGTCAGAGGTTTGGGGTTTCCAGAGGCATGATGTAATTGAGCAGGTTCATATAAAGGTTTGTAAAATGGTCCTTGGTGTTGGAAGAGATGTAAAAAACAATATTGCGCTGGGTGAGTGTGGAAGATTTCCTATGTATATTGATGCCTATGTTCGAATGGTGAAGTATTGGTGCAGACTTCTTACCATGTCAGAAAACAGATACCCAAGACAGTGTTACACGATGTTATGTATGCATGATGCCTCCGGTAGATCGAACTGGGCTACGCAAATAAAGACTCTGTTGTGTATGCATGTGTTTGGGTATGTGTGGGAAATGCAGTCAGTTGGAAACACTCCTCTGTTCATTCAGATATTCAAAGATCGGCTGATGGATTGTTTCCGACAGGACTGGCATGCATCCCTTACATCAAACACAGAATACTGCCATTACCACCCAGAAATACTTAGAGCAAGTTACATAGGGCAGCTGACTTCTTGTGAACTCAGGCGGGCAATTTGTTTACTTAGATGTAACCGTTTACCTTTAAACGGAGTATCCAAATTTGGAAAACCCATCACTAATCCAGAATGTAATTCATGTGATTGGCATAAGGCTGAAGATTTGTGTCATTTTCTTTTCGAGTGTCCAAAATATTCCCCTTTACGTAAAAAGTACATTCCACTGTTTTACTACAGATTCCCATCCGATCTCAAAGTTCAGCTGCTGTGTGGAAACCTACATGATAAACTGGTCTTTAAAGTTGCTATATATATTTCAGGGTGCCTTAAATTAAGGAATTAGAGGGATTTGCTTTGAACTTCCGTTGTTTTTGTTTATTTATGTGCGCTGATGTAATGCTATGTGATTGTGTTCTTTACAACCACCTTCCTGTATTTTCTGGTTGTGAATTGTATCTTGTGTTCATATGGGCCTGATGGCCTGCAAAAACTGAAATAAATTTATTATTATTATTATTATTATTATTATTATTATTACACACACACACACACACACACACACACACACACACACACACACACACACACACACACACACACATACATATACATAATATAATAACACCTTGATATATATTTCTTTGCAGGGTTTTGTCTGATATTCCAATCAACAAGGAT
Source organism: Semisulcospira habei (assembly GCA_036245525.1). Taxonomy (NCBI): domain Eukaryota; kingdom Metazoa; phylum Mollusca; class Gastropoda; family Semisulcospiridae; genus Semisulcospira; species Semisulcospira habei. The sequence goes on from BTPG01000005.1 coordinate 73,873,565, forward strand.
GCAGAACCCTTGCTGGAAATTGATCGTAATGAGCGCAAGCTAGAGGCCTTTCTCGCCAGTAAGACTGGAAACTTCCCCATCCTTAATGTTGCTGACCTGAAGAAATTCCTGCCTTGCACCATCAATTTGGACCCATATCTTCGGAAACTCATCAGGGGTGAGTTGCATGAGATGTAGTTTAGTGGGTGTTAGGAGTTGTGTGTAGTCTGTGTAGTTGAATGAGATACATGTACATAACTCTTTGGCTTCTGGTAGCAGTGCTGTCACGATTCATCACAACAAAGACCGCTACCGACAGCCAAATGTTGAAGTGTGTGTCGGCAATGAAATGGGAAAACAAGAGTGAGCACATGCATAGGGAGAAGAGAAAGATTGCTATCACATTCACTGGTAAAATATCTATCAGGAAGGAGCAAAACTAATTTGGCACTACCCTTGAACTATCATGGCCAGTTTATCTCCCAAAGCTGCTACAACAGGCCATAAATTTATTTGCATTGGGGGAGTGGCAAGTGCCCTCTGGGTGGTTTCATGATTTGATGGAGTGAGGGATTTCTTAAGTAATCAGTTCAGTGAATGGTTTACTAATAGACACTCGGAAACTTTAGGGCACTGGAGCCAGCATTGCTGACCAGGCCTACCAGTAAATGAATTATTCGTTGATTACGCTGTATATAAGAAAGCAAGTTACTTAGACGCCTTTGTCACCTATTTCATAGCACCAGCACCACGGCCATTTAATCACCATTATTTTCCCCTCAAAACGTGATCAAAGACGCTGACATTTTGATAAGGGAATTAACTCAAAGAGAGTGCCGATATGTCGGTTATTTCCCTTGCAAATGTGTATCCTCAATGGCTCAGGTTAGTGGCAGTTTCCATGGAAACCCATATGGCCACCTAATGAGTCGGAAAAGTTCACATGGTTATGTTATTGGTAAGTGTGATGACAGATGTCTGGGGAGGAGTCGCAAGATTTCAATTTTAAAAAGGCCGACCAGATTATGTTGACCACTATTGGGCAACCGACAAATTCTAAGTCGGTTCAGTCGTGGTCGAGAAACCACTAAGCGTCGGGACACCGAACATGACAACTCGGCCTTTTGATCGGAGATCAGACACAAAGGCACTGCGACACCTCGGCATCTGCACTGCCACCTTGAGTCATTGATTGCTAAGTCGCCGGCAGCTGGGTTGTGTTTGCCTGCCGGTTATTGCCTCATTAATCAATAAGCCTAGTACTGAAGTCGACTGATGGTTGGAAACAAGTAATGGTACGCATTATGAGCCGAAAAGGAGGGGGCGTTGAAGTTGGTGTCCAGAAAAAGGTAGTTTAATCTCCGTTACGTCACAGCCAAAAGGGGAATTAAAATTTAACAAAAGAATCTAATGCTACCGCACAGCCGTGATTAACTATGGCCAGCTGATCAGTTTCGGGCAACCTGTTCAGTGTTGCAGTTGTTTTCAGAGTTGTGGCATTTGTGTGTGTATGGGTGTGTGGGTGTGGGTGGGTGGGTGGGTGGGTGTGTGTGTTACTACCATCAATCCTTTTGCTCAGTGTCGGCCTGTTATCAATGTGAGTCCTGCGGGAATCATCTTGACAAAATGCATTTCTGACACTCTATGGACCTGATATAGATCAAGGTTTATTCTTCAGTTATCACGTGTAGAAGGCAGCATCAATTTCATTTTATTTTGAGCACAAGCACACATGTACCAGGTACACACCAAAAAACCACTTGGACTTACTTAATTCAATAAACAATGGACAGCTGTTGTGTTTGTAATTGGCAGTCATAGCCCCGCCCTCGAACTAGCCGATTAGCCAATCAACGGCTGCCAAATCTACACAGTGTGCAACCAGTGAGCGACGTTGCCTTATCATGGGCATAAACCCAGATACGATTTTCAATGTGATCATATAAAAAATGACCAAAGACCGACACATTTTTAAGTGCTTGCAGAGGTTCATGTGAATCTATGTCTTTTGTGAAAGGCAGGATGAGGCATGATTGCACTGGCAGCTTCTATCATCACACCGATTGTCTCTCTTGCAACAGGCATAGAACCTCAAGAACTGCTGCACAGGCAATACATATGACAATGTATGCCGGCCCTTGGCTTATTTACATCTATGTATAAGCAGTGCCATAGTACGGGTTTTCGCACGGCATGAATTCAAAGATTCGTTGACGGGCTTGTACCGGTAATCATCATGAAAGCAGACTTCATGAGTGGAGATTTGAAAACCTTTTTGAAGGGCTTTGAACAAATATTTTAGGCGCAATTTGGGTGGTGGTCAAATATTTGAGGACATAACATGAGGTGGTTGAATATTTGAGGATATGCAAACTTGCAATTGTCGGGTGATGGTGGAATATTTAGGAGGATTTTTGTTGGTGAAAATTCCTGAAAAATGGACTGTGAATATTTAGGGTAATTACAGTAGGTCAAAATTGCATGTGTTCATGCTACAACAGTGGATTAAAAGCCCAGACAAACATGTGATGTTGCTCGTTTGTCTGGGCTTTTTTTTCCCACTGTTTGTGTCAAAGAACCGTTTTGCTAAGCACCGATTGACAAAAAAGTGTTGACGATTGCTTCCTGATCATACAGTTGTTACAATAAAAACTCAATTTTTGATTTTTATGGAAATAATACTGGAGAAAACGATCCCGAAACATTCATTAAAACTGCATATGGTGGAGAAGCCAGTCACAGTGGCTTAGAAAAATGGTGTGATAAGTTGTTTCAGTAGCTAGTATTATTATTTAACTTTGTTATGCCAACAGTAGCAGGCATGGGAATTGTCCGCGAAAATGCGGGATTCTGCGGGGGAAAAAAATCGTCCGCGAAATGAAAAAGGCGTCTCTGCGAAAAAACATTGTGGGTAGCAGAACGAGCAAAGCACTGGTTTTAATCTGCGGACAGGATATGACGCAGCAGGCTCTGCCTGCAGCCCGCACTGGTCACTGTTTGAGTGCGCCGCGTGCTGCGCACTAAACCTAGGCGGGCAGACGCGCACTGAGTTTTATTTTTGGGCTCCTGGAATCAAAGTGTCGTGTCTACACCCTCCCCCCCCCCCCCCCCCCAACTGAGTTTTATTTTTGGGCTCCTGGAATCAAAGTGTCGTGTCTACACCTTCCCCCACCCCCCCCCCCCCCCCCCCCCCCCCCCATTGCTGAAAGCAAGGCCTAGTGTCTACCGCCTCCCCTCCCCCCCCCCCCCCCCCTCCATCCCATTTGATTTGTTTCCTCAAAAACATTACCGATGACATGACTTTGTGGAAGTGTCTACTACTTGCTCAATTTTAGCATAAGAACCCGTTGTGTTACCACACAACCCGGGAGGCACTCGGGGAACCCCCAGAGGGGCCGAGAGTTGTCTCCCGTTCCTGCCCTACCGGTTCCCGTCACGAGACCAACCAGTCTTGCTACTTCGCTCACGTAGAGTAGACGTGTTTTGCCTTGCTCCCGCTCTGTGACTTCACCGGTCTTCTTCGCATACGCTCGTTGCCGCCCTCTCTCGTGTGCTCAGCCTCCGCTTCTAGGCCTTCTAGCGCTCCAGCGTTTCTTCTCACCGCCTGCTGCTGCCTCCCGCTGCTGCCTTCCGCTGCTCCCCTCCGGTGCTGTGACGGGTGTATGGAGGCCCCTTCCCCCATTCCCGCTTCCTCTCGGAGGTAAGGTAGCGGTAGCTGCCCTCGGCTGGCCCTCGGGCCGAGCGCCGGCCAGTTTTCGGGCTTTCGTTTTGGGTTACGGCTTGTGGGCTAGCTGTCGAGCTCACTTTGCTGAGGCCTTAGTGAACAGAGTAGACATGCGGGCCTCCTGCGGGGCTTTTTCTGCCCGCTCCCTTTTGCCTCGTTAGCTTACGAGTAGACTGTCTGCCTCTTAAAGCCACACTGACTGTTGTTAGGCCTGTTTAGTGCCCTTTTGCTCCTATGCTCATCTTCGCCTAGCTTAAAGGCCCTTTGGCGCTCGGAGCGTGTAGTCTCTGTTCAGTCGGGTAGCTGTCACGCCGCCTTGGCGCCTTTAGCTTGCCGGTTGTAACCCTCCCGGCCTCGCCGTCCTAGCATGACTTTTGTATGTTGCAGCGCCCAGGTGCTTACGTGCTCCCGTTGTGGTGACTTCCAGTGGCCGACGGATGACCATGCGGTCTGCCTCCCTTGTGCTGGCTGCTCCCCGGACAGCCTTTGTGATGTCTGCGCGTCCTGGCCGGAGTTACGGTGGTCTCACCTCTGGAGTTTTTACCGGCGCGAGCGACCACAGCCAGCTGCCTTCCGCCCGGCACCGGTATCTTCCCCTGCCACCCCTATCGTAGCGACCGCCACTTCCCATCCTAGCCTCACAGAACGGAACACTTGTCGGGTGATTACTGTTACTGCTGACCAGAGGACTGCCACTGCTGCCACGCCCGCTGATCGTTCCGGAGGATCTGAATGCCGGCAGAGCGCCCGCCTCACTGAGCCTGGCCTGCAGCAGTGTGCCACGACCCGTCCCACGTTGACTGGCCATCCTCACCTGTCTCTCCCCAATAAGCCCGCTGACCCCTCCAGGGGGTCTCCTTGCTGGCACAGCTTCCGCCTCACTGAGCCCGGCCAGCAGAGACGTCAGCCACAGCGTTCGCGACGCAGCCACTACCAGCTCTAGACGCTCTCGCTCGCCCCTCGAGCGCCCTCGGAAGGACCATTCCTCCCACCGGGATCGCCACCGCTCCCCCCGGCCCCTCCTCTTCGCGTGCCCCGTCTCACTTGCCTTCCCGTTGTTCGGCGCGCTCTCCTCGCCTCTCTCTTCACTGGCCCTCGTCTCCTTGGCGGCCCCTCTCTGGACGCTCCCCTGCCACGGATCGGCGCCCACGTTCCCGACGTCGTTCTCGCTCGCCTTGTGACGGGATCCCGCCGCGCTTCTGTCGGTCGTCGCTTCCCGCCCATCCCCGCGAGTTCGGTCATTTCCGCGACAGTTCCCATCCTGCGCTATGGTCCCTGGCTGCCCCTGCGCCCCCCCCCCCCCCCCCCCCCGGCCACACACCCACCCTCTGGAGGAAGAGACCCTCAGTCTGCTGCCCGAGGACTCCGTTTCGGCCTTGTTTGAACAGGACAGCCGCTCCCCCTCGCCCTTTGCCTCTGATGAAGCGGCCCCCCCCCCTCGGCCCTGCCGTTGTCCTCCCGTGCGGAGACCCTCCTAGCCCTGGACGAAGCTGCCAGGATCATCGCGGCCACGTTGCCAGCTGACGCTTGTCCAGCCTCCCCCCCCCCCCCCCCCCCCCCCCCCCCCCCCCCCCCCCCTGAAGAGGAAGGTCTCCGCCTTTGTGGATGCCGAGCATCAGGTCAAGAGATTCAAGTAGCTTCCCCAGCCGCCTGGCTTTAGGGACCTATGAGATGCCCTCTCGGCCCATCTCCAACTCGCCACGACCCACGAGCCCGTGTTTTTCTCCGACCGTCGCTGGCCAGCTGGCCTGGACATCGCCTTCCGTCGGGACTGGTATGCCGGCCATTCCCAGGCCTTCTCCATCCCTTTACCTGCGGTGGATCCACCGGCGTTGTCTCAAGCAGGTGGCCTCGCCCTCTTCCAGCGTTCCTCCCCCGGCGGCCTGGAGAAGACGGCGTCCTTGGTCCGGAACACCTTAGCCTGCGCGGGTTTCCTTCAACTCCTCACCCAAGCTCTGGTCCGTCGTGTGGAGGACTCCTGGCATCCTTCGGTCTCGCCCCTCCTGGGTGACTTACTGGCCTTAGCGGAGGTCGCCAATCGCGCCGCCTACCACTCCTCGGTCAACGCCATGGCGGCGGCCGCCAACTGCGACTTGATGCGTCGAGACGCCCTCCTTCTAGCCAGCCGTGGGATGCCTCCTGACCTAAGCTCGCAGCTGCATCGTGCCCCGCTTGGTGGTCCCGTCCTTTTCGGCGACACTTGGTCCTCCGTCAGGGACTCCAACCCCGACCGCTGACCCCGCAATGCCCCCCCCCCCCCCCCCACCCCGCCCCCCCAAGCGCTTTCTGTCCGCCCGCCAGGCTGGGGGTCGCGCCTCGCGGACTTCTAGACCCGCTGCTTCCTCGGCGCCCACCTCGGCTCCCAGGCGGACCCCCGCCTTCGGACGCCCTAGACCGCCCTGGTCCCGTGCCCCCGCTTGGCCCCGTCCCTCCCGGCGACCAGGTTGTGGGCGGGCCGCCTGACTGCCCCCCCGCCCCAGTCCCCGCCGACCACCTTGGGGTCCCCTGTTGGCGGGAGGTTTGCCGAGTTTCGCGGAAATTGGCTCTCGCTGTTTCCCGACGACCCCTGGATTTGCTCCACCATCGCCGACGGCCTCCGGATTGTCTTCCGCGAGCCTCTACCGTTGCGTCGCTCCCCCCTTTGGACCAAGGTTCCGAGCGACCCGCTCAAGGCCTCTGCCCTGCGCGGGGAAGTCTCCTCCCTTCTGCGGAAAGCCACCACGGAGGTTGTTCGACACCCCGACTCCCCGGCCTTCTACAGGCGCCTGTTTGTCATCCCGAAGCCTGGAGGGAGATGGCGCCCGGTCATCGATCTCTCGGCGCTGAACCAGTTTATTACGGCTCCGACCTTTCGGATGGAGACCGCCAGGGCCCTGAAAGCCGCTGTCCAGCCTCCAGACTTCGCGGTCAGCCTGGGCCTTTCCATTGCATACCTGCACGTTCCGATGCACCAGGCCTCCAGGAAGTACCTCCGGTTCGCGATCGACGGCGTGGTCTACCAGTTTCGCGCGCTCCCTTTCGGACTCAACCTCAGCCCTTGGGTGTTCACCTGCCTGATGGACGCCGTAGTCGCCAAGGCCCGACAGTCCTCTACCAGTCCGACGTCGAACTACCTAGACGACCTCCTCCTTCGCAACCAGTCGGAGGCCGAACTGACGACGGACAGGGATGCGCTCCATCCCGCCACTTTGTGCACCTCGGCTTGGAGTTCGCTACCGACCTCAACCGGGTGCGCCTGCCGTCTCCTCGTATACTGAAGATTGCTGCCCTAGCAGGCCAGTTAGCCCGGGAAGACGCAGCCCCTGCCAGAGTCTGGCTTCAGCTTCTCGGCTTGTTGAACGCGGCTGCGGACCTTATTCTCCTTGGTCGTCTCTACTCCCGGCCGCTAAAGCTGCATCTCCTCCTGCATTGGCGCCCATCTTCCGGCAACTTAGCGACGTTGGTTCCGGTGTCTCAGATGCTACGTCCCCATCTGCGTCGTTGGACCGACACCTCTTGGCTCGCCTTGGGAGTTCCCCTTGCCTCTTCTCCCCCACAGATCTCCCTCTGTGTCAATGCAAGCCTCTTGGGGTGGGGTGCTCATGTTCTACCACGGTTCCTCTCGACGTCCGGCCCCTGGCCCTCGGATCTAGCGCACACTCACATCAACTGGCTAGAGATGCAGGCCGTCTGGCAAGCCCTTCGGTCCTGGGAAGTTCACCTCCGGCACCAGGAGCTGCTCGTCCTCGCGGACAACACGACGGTGGTGTCCTACATCCAGAAACAAGGTGGCACGCGCTCCCCCGACCTGTGCATGCTTCTCTACCGGATGTTGCGTTGGTGCGAGGACCTTGGCATCTCTCTTCGGGCCCGACACATTCCCGGACACCTAAATGTTCTGGCCGACTCGGTCTCTCGCCGCGGCCAGTTCTTGCACACGGAATAGACTCTCTGGCAGGACATCTTTCGGAAGATCTGCATCCGTTGGGAGACCCCTCAGATCGACTTGTTCGCCACGAGGTGGAATCACCAGCTTCCCCTTTTTGTCTCCCCGATTCCCGACCCCTTACCTGGGCTGTCGATGCTCTCTCCATCCCTTGGGATGGCCTTGTGGCCTACGCTTACCCCCCGACGGTGCTCGTGCCCAAAGTTCTCCTCAAGCTTCGGGGTTGCACGGCGGTCCTCCTGCTAGTTGCGCCGTTCTCCTGGAACCGCTCATGGACCACCGACCTCCTCAGCCTCGCCACGCCCCCCCCCCCCCCCCCCCCCCCCCCTCTGCTGCTTCCCACCCCGCGCACCATGCTCAAGCAACCTCGCCAGCCGTTGTTCCACCCTTGCCCGGAGCGGCTCCTCCTTCACGCCTGGAGGTTGTGCGGCAAGCCCTCTTCGCTAGAGGCTTCTCGAGTGCAGCAGTGGAGGCGATTGCTTCTGCCCGCAGACCCTCGACCATTCGAGTCTACGAGGGAAAGTGGCGAGTCCTGTGTTCCTGGTGCAGCGACCACGACCTTGCCCCCATGGAACTGATGAATCCCCAGCTCGCGGACTTTTTCCTCTGGCTTTTTCGAGTCAAAGGCTTGGCCCCCATCACCATCAGGGGATACCTTTCCATGATTGCCGACACGTATCGACATCTCGGCCACCCAGACCCGGGCGCGTGCAAAGACCTAGCCGACCTTATGGTACACTTTGGCATCCAGCGCCCAGTCCCCCGCTCACTCCTCCCTCGATGGGACCTACCCTGGGTAATGACGTGGTTGAATTCCGCCCGATTCGAACCCTTACCTTTGGCCCGCTTCACAAACGTGACACGCAAGACGTGCTTCCTGCTGGCCCTTGCTACCGCCTCCCGGGTTAGTGAGCTACACGTGCTTTCGGCGAGTCCTACCTGCCTACAGTTCTGAGCGGACGGTTCCGTCCAACTACTCACGGACCCTGCCTTCCTTGCCAAGAGCAGGTCTCCTCTGACCGCGCCTCAGGTGATCACCTTACGGCCACTAAGAAGCAATACCTTGCCCCAGGAGACCAGGCAACAGGATCCCGTGCGCGCCCTTCAGGTTTACCTTCGCCGATCTAAGCCCTCCGAAGAGGACGTTCGCGCCTCTTCCTACCTTTGAGATCCAGCAGGAATGACATTACGGCCCAGACGATCTCTTCCTGGCTCCGCTGGGTCATACGGTCCGCCTATCAGGACCTCTCCCCTCAGGGATCAAAGAGGCTTAACATATGCGCACACGAGGTACGAGCCATGGCCATGAGCGTCACGTTCGATCAAAACTGCGCTGTGAAAGACATCGTGGCAGCCGTGGGCTGGAAGACTGAATCGACCTTCGCTCGCTTCTACCTCAGGGACCTGGCAGGCCAGCGAGAGAATCTCGCTCTGGTGGGGGACATCGCCGCGGCGCAACACTCCCTCCTGGCGCCACTGGCGCCGTAGGTATGCACTTCGCTAAAATTGTCAGGAGTTTTGCAACAGGGAGGACGGTGCTGGTTTACCCTTCGGGGAGGTTTATATGTGGCACCCGCCTCCTCATCGCAATTCTTCCACAAAGTCATGTCATCGGTAATGTTTTTGAGGAAACAAATTCATTTTTCTCTAGAAGGTATTTTTTCGAAAAATACTTACCAATGACATGACTCGGAGGACCCTCCCACCTGCCCCGCTTGCCGCTTCGAGCGAAGTATCTGACTGGTTGGTCTCGTGACGGGAACCGGTAGGGCAGGAACGGGAGACAACTCTCGGCCCCTCTGGGGGTTCCCCGAGTGCCTCCCGGGTTGTGTGGTAACACAACGGGTTCTTAGGCTAAAATTGAGCAAGTAGTAGACACTTCCACAAAGTCATGTCATCGGTAAGTATTTTTCGAAAAAATACCTTTTAGAGAAAAATGAATTTTTCAGCTGATTTTTGCTTGTTCAATTCTCATGCCTGAGTAGATACATTTTTATCATGTAACCTCTGCAAATATTGGTTGATTTCACAAAAATAATTTGTTTCTGTAAAGTTTTCTGGCTCGCATGGCCGATCATTGGTAGTGACGTGCTGTCTTGCCCACCGCACACTGCGCTTTCTCGCCTCTCACGCTAAAGAGCGGGCTAGTTTAAGGGAACTCACCTTGGTATTGACTGATTTGTGACTGATTTGACCGTGTGCAGATGGCAAACATCAAGCAGAGATGCAGCGACAAGAGATGGCTGCAAACGGGATCCTCCCGGGACCCCCGGGCTTCCCCCCACCCCCTGGAGCACCCCAGTCAACAGGCATGTCACAGGATGCCCACTCTATATCCAGCCACTGGGGCCGCCCCAGCGCCAGTACCTCCTATGGTCGAACCCCATCAGCAGCTAACATGCGGGGCCCAAATTACACAGGGTTCAGTGGAGTGGGGGGTTATGGAGCGTATGGCCCCTACAGCCACTCTCTCAGCCCCATCAACACTCCTTTCACTCTGTCTCCTCCCTCCTTGCCTCGGCAACACCCGCTGGTCTTTTTCAACGTAAGTAGGAATGTGTGGAAATGTCTTATTAATTTAAGTGATGTTATTGTAGATTACTTACACCATCAGGTGATTGGAAGAAAAGTGTATGCAGGTTTTAGGATTTTACAATGATTTCAAAAACACAGTTTGTGCGCACTGCAAGTGAAGGGGTTATGCAGACTGTTTTGTCCTTAGGGGCCTGACGAGTGGTGCTTTGACTAAATGCAAATCCACCACGGCGTGCGTGCCACTGCAGCACAAGCTCAAGTCAAAATACAAGGGAGAAAACGAAAGGCACATGGAAAATTTTAGATGTGACCGGAAGTATCCTGGACCTCTTTCTCAACATCTAGAGTTCAACGTTAAACCCTTTAGTTGAGTGCTGTGAAAGAGGCCACTCTGCAGTGCTGTGCATCCATTGTTTTCTGCCGTGTTTACTCTGAACTCGAAGTGAATTACTCAAAAGATATTGACAACAGCAGTGTTTAAACCAGACTCCATTAAAGTAGAGCTTTTCGGGCTGGGGGAAATACGTACCTAAAGCGATTGCTGTGTGCACATTGATGTTGACAGTAAGATGCACTCTTGTTTTAATTTCATTGGATATGCTAATTTACATAAACCAATGAAAAATGAGCATGAGGAGTATTTCCGGCCATATCTAAAACCCAACAGATGGACGTCTGCTAAAGTGATGCTTGACTGTGCAGAAAGCCTTGATATTAAACTATCAGTTTTGATTGGAGGACAAGGCTGGTATAGATTTGTTGAAAAATATCTACTGAGTTTGTTCAGGTCGAGGTTTTAGGCGGATGGTTGCTTTGAGGGTTGAAACTGCTTTGGAATCACAGTGCAGCGTCTCCTTTGCGTGCCTTTCATTTCCTTCCTTGTATTCTGACTTGAGCTTGTGACGCAGTGGCGCAGGGGATTTGCATTTAGTCAAAGCACCACTCGTCAGGCCCCTATGGTTTTGTCATTGTTCTTTGGAAGCATTTGTTTTTTCAAAATACATTACCGATGGCATTACTATCTGGGAATACACTCTATTGCCTATAGATTTCAGCAAAATTGTGTGTAGCACACAACTGGGGAGGAGACACCGGGGATCCAAGCACTATGACCCCGGGTGGCCTCCCCTTACTACCCTATCCCGGCGAGCACAGGGCGACCTCGCCAGTTTCACTCATAGCTCGACCGGGGACGGTCGAGTTTTTGCCTTTCTCCGTTCTACGGGTTTCAGTGGTTTTTGACTGTGGGCTTGAATTGGAGTCTTCGATTCAGCCCTGGACTCACTACATTCGTGGTTTTTCCTTTGACAATTGGACTCATTGTGACCTGTGCGCCGACCGGTTTTACCGGCTCTGACTTGTGAGTTCACCCTTGGCTTGGCCTTGGGGTTCGACGACGCACGTGACTTGTGCCCGGCTGGTTTGTGCAAGGTGGACTTTCTTCGCCGGCGTAGCTGGTTTAGGGCCTTATGGCTGCTTCTGTGTCGAAGACTTGCCGCCGTGCGGGGACTTCCCGCCAGTGACCGGTTGATGCACTCGACTCTTGCTTGCCGTGTTCGGGCTGTGCTTCGGACGGAACGTGTGATGGTGGCGCCGCTTGGACGGAAGACCGGTGTTCGCGCAGGTGGGACTTCTTCAGGCGTGACCGGTCCCCTCGCCCGCTTCGGTCTCCACGGGATCCTCCACGGGTGGACGTACTTCCCTCGGCGCATCGGGCTTTCCGGCCCACAGGTAAGTCCCCTTCTTGTACCGTTACCTCGCAGGTTCTCCCTCCCCTCTCCGAGTCTTCGGAGCAGGGTAGGCGAGTTTCGGAGTCACGCTCCCCACGCTCTGCTTCGTTAGCGCGTGGCTTGAGCCCATTTTGGTTCCCACCCCCCGCTCTGCTTCGGGCGAGCGGTCTGGGAGAGATGAGCGTTCGTCGGCCACCCCCGGCTCTAGGTCTCCGGAGCGGGGACGGGTGACGGAACGCAAGCATAAGAAAGAGAGTAAACGTGATAAGAAATGCTCTCGCTCACGCACCGAGGCTTCGGAACGTGACTCGAGACCGTTAGTAATGCTGCCTCCCCGCTCTGTATTTTCCGAACGGGCAAGGCATGCTTCGCTTTCTTCCCCCCCCCCCCCCGCCCGCCCCGTCTCGCCTGGGCGGGCCCGGGGTGTGGTTGACTCTCGCCCCCCACGCTCCGAGGAGTCGGAGCGGGGGTCGCGTGCACATAATGGTCCCCTCCCCGCTTCGCTTCGCCTGAGCGGGCTTGGCGTGACCGTAGACTGTCCCCCCCCCCCGTCTCGTATCGACCGGACGGGCCCGGTGTGACTTGGACCCTCGCCCCCCCCCCCCCCCCCTCGCTCCGAGGCTTCGGAGCTGGGGCAGCGGGCTCATAAAGCGTCCCCTCCCCGCTCCGCCTTTCCTGAGCGGGCTTGGCGTGACCCTAGACTGTCCCCCCCCTCGCCTCGTATCGACCAGGCGGGCCCGGTGTGACATCGCGCGTCCTCCACGGTCCGACACATCGGACGGGGGGCCGCGTGCCCGGTATTTGTCCCCTCCCCGCTCCGCCTTTCCTGAGCGGGCTAGGGGAGACTATTGGCGGTCCCCCCCCCCCCCCTCGCACCGGTTCTCCCGGGCGGGCCAGGGGTGACCAGGCCACTTCCTCGGTATTCCGATCGCGGTTGGTCGCTCACGTCGGCTGCCGCGTGCGGATCCCGACTTCGAGGTGGACCGTCGCTTTGCCACGGTCCCTCCGTCGCCGCGGCGCGCCTCTTTGCGTGCGTCGCGGGCGGCTGCGTCTACCTCGCGCGCGGCGGTGCGGCACTCTCGTAGCCGCTCGCCCCTTTCGTCTTTGCCGCGAGAAGATCAGTTTGGAACGGACGTCCTCAGCCTTCATCCGTCGGACTCGGCCTCGGCGATCTTCTTGCAGGACTCGGCGGCGGGTTCTCCTTCCCGCCTTTTTCCGCTGTCGCGTCGGCCTCCGCCTCGTCAGACGTTGCCGGCCCTTCGCTCGGATCACAGTCGGTCCACGCTATGGGTGAGGCTTCAAGGCTTATCGCCAAGTCCCTACCGCCCGACGTCTGTCCGCCTTCGCCTCCTCCGAAGAGAGGCTTCGGCCATGGTCGACGCGCAGAGGCAAGTCCAGCGCCGCAAGTCCCTCCCGCAAGCCGGCTTCCGGGACCTCACCGATGCTTCTCCGCCCAGCTGCGTAACGACGCTTTCGGCGACACGGGATACTTTACCGCCGCTCGATCGCCGGTGGGAATCAACTTAAGCTTCCGCCAGGCCTAGTACGCTGGACACTCCCAAGCCTTCGCCTTACCTTTTCCAGCGGTGGATGTGGCGGCCTTACTACAGGCGGGCGGCCGCAGGCTCGTCCAGAACTCGTGGCCTCGGCCTCTCGACAGGATCGCCTCCTTAGCGCGGAACTCGCTGGCGTGCTCGGGTTTGGAACTGGCTACCCAGGCAGCACTGCAGTGCCTACAGGATACGTGGGACCTGGAGGCTCAGTCCCCGCTTCGTGACGTGCAGTCCATCCTGATAGCGGCCAACCGGTCCGCCTACCATTCTTCCGCCACCGCCAGGGCAGCGGCTGCCAAATGCGACCTCTGGAGGAGGGATACCCTTTTGCGCCTCTGCTCGGACCTTCCCTTGTCAGTGAAGACCCAGCTCCGTCACGCCCCCTTAGGGGGTCCTCAGCTGTTCGGCGACACTTGGCACACCTTTAAGGAATCTTCCAAGGACTTGTGGCCCAAGCCTGCATCTAACCCAGCCTCGACCCGCTTTCGCGCCCCCCGCACGGCGGGGGTCGTGCCCAGCGGTCTTTCAGGCCCTCCTTCTCTACAGTCGGATCTTCATGAGGTCGGGCCCGTCCATTCCAGGCTACTCAGGCCGGCCCCGCCCCTCGCCCTTCTTGGCCCCGCGGTGCCCGTAGATCGGGCCGCGGTCGGGCTCTTTGACTCGCCCCCGCCTCCGCCCCCGCCTCATTAATCGGGCCTCCCGTCGGCGGGCGGCTGTCGCTCTTCAGCGATCTTGGAGATCGCTGTTCCCGGACGACCCCTGGATTCTTTCCACCGTTACCGCAGGCCTGCAACTTTCGTTCCTGTCGCCTCCGCCTCTTCGCTGAGCACCCATGTGGACCCAGGAACCGCTCGACGGCACACAGGCGGACGCTCTGCGCGGGGAAGTGGCGACCCTCCTCACCAAAGCGGCGACAGAGGTGGTTTTGCGGCAGGACTCTCCGGCGTTCTACAGCCGACTCTTCTAGCTCCCAAACCAGGCGGCAAGTGGCGTCCAGTTATCGACTTATCAGCTTGGCCTCGATTCAGGATGCTTGGCCCCTCGATTCAGGATGGAGACGGCCAGGACACTCCGTGCGGCCCTCCGGCCGATGGACTTTGCGATCAGCCTCGATCTGTCAGACGCCTATCTGCACGTCCCGATTCATCCGTCGTTTCGCCGGTACCTTCGGTTTGACTTGGGGGGATCGTCTACCAGTTCTGCGCCCTTCCTTTCAGCCTCAACATCGGTCCGTGGGTGTTTACAAGACTGCTCGACGCCGTGATAGCCAATTTCCGTCAGCGCTCCTTGAGCCCGGCCTCCAATTACTTGGACGACCTTCTACTGCGCAACTTGGTCTCCGCAGCCCTCCAGACGGACAGGGATGCCCTGCTTTCCCTTCTGCGTCGTCTAGGTTTCCTACTCATTGGGGAAATCCGTTCTTCTCCCTCTCGACGGTTTCTACATCGGGGGATGGAATTCCTGACCGACCTCAACCTTGCCCGCCTGCCTCTGGCCAGGCGACAGAAGATAGTCGACTTAGCGACTTCGATGGGGATGGGATCCTCCTTCACCGCCAGGGTCTGGCTTCAACTCCTGGGCCTCCTCAGGGCGGCTGCGGACCTGCTTCCCTTGGGCAGACTTTATGCTCGGCCTCTCCAGCTACGTCTCCTTCTTCACTGGCGACCCTCAGGCGCTCTGTTGGATCTCGTACCTGTCACGCCTCGGGCTCGTCCTCACCTCGAGAGGTGGGCGGACCTCGCTTGGCTGGCTTCGGGGGTGCCCTACACTCCCCGCCGCCTCGGTGGTCTCTCTGTACAGAGGCGAGCCAGGCCGGCTGGGGCGCGCACCTGTTACCGGATTTCTCTCGGCCTCGGGCGTTGGCTTCGGGAGCTGTTCGGGAATCACGTCAACTGGCTGGAGCTGAAGGCAGTTGGATTGGCATTCGACGTTGGCAGGAGACCTTGGCCAATCAGGACGTCCTCGTGCTCTCCGACAACTCGACGGTGGTGGCTTACATACAGAATCAGGGTGGCACTCACTCGCCCTCCCTTTGCATTCTTCGGTGCCACCTTCGCCTCTGGTGCAGGGATCGAGGCATTGCCCTACGAGCCCGCCACATCCCTGGCCACCTCAACGTGAAGGCGGACGCCCTGTCTCGTCGCGGACAGTTGCTCCACACGGAGCGGTCCCTACGCCCGGATATTTTTCGCCTGCTCTGCTCTCACTGGGAAACGCCGCTAGTGGATCTGTTTGCCACCAGATGAAGCAGCCAGCTCCCGGTCTACGTCTCGCCAGTCCTGGATCCACTCGCTTGGGCAGTGGACGCGCTCCCCATTCCGTGGGTCGGCCGGATTGCTTACGCCTACCCCCCGGCAGTCCTCGTTCCGAAGGTACTGCGGAAGCTTCTGGGATGCTCGGCGGTCCTCCTGCTGGTGGCCCCCTTCAACTGGACCAAGAGCTGGACCACGGACCTCCTCGCGCTTGCGACGGACCC
Organism: Semisulcospira habei; assembly: GCA_036245525.1. Lineage (NCBI taxonomy): Eukaryota > Metazoa > Mollusca > Gastropoda > Semisulcospiridae > Semisulcospira > Semisulcospira habei. The sequence continues at coordinate 73,889,487 of BTPG01000005.1, forward strand.
TCCTCTGGAGCTTCCTACCCCTTCCACGATGCTCAAGCAGCCCCGTCAGCGGCGTTTCCATCCGTGCCCCGTACGCCTCCGCCTACACGCTTGGAGGTTGTCCGGCACGCCCGCGCCGCTAGAGGTTCTCGGATGCAGCAGTGGCGGCAATTGCAGCAGCCCGCAGACTCTCTACAAGGAAGGTGTACGAAGGCACGTGGAGGGTCTTTCAGACCTGGTGCACCTCCCATGGGCACCCTCCCACTAACCTAGCCTCCCACCAACTGGCGGAGTTCTTCCTGTGGCTCTTCGACGACCGGGGCTTAGCCCTGGTCGCCATCAAGGGCTACCGCGCTACGTTCGCGGACATCTACCGTCACCGGTGTCTTCCGGACCCAGGCGCCTGCAAGGATCTGTCGAATTTCTGGCTCACTTTGAACTCCGACGTCCGGTTTCACGTTCCCTAGTACCCCGGTGGGATCTTGCCTGGGTACTGACGTGGTTGAATACGGACTGGTTGAGCCCCTCCCCTTGGCTCGGTTCTCAGACTTGACCCGGAAAACCTGTTTCCTTCTGGCTCTCGTTACAGCGTCCCGAGTCAGCGAGCTTCACGCGCTCTCGATGCTCCCAGCCTGTTTGCGGTTCGTTCCGACGGCTCTGCGCAGAGGCTCTCCGATCCGTCCTTCCTGGCCAAGAACCGCTGCCCGCGGCGGCTCCTCAGGTGCTAACGATACGGCCCCTCTGTGGAGCGGACCTCTCCCCTGGATCGCGGCAACAGGACCCAGTGCGGGCGCTAAAGATTTACCTGCGCCGCTCTCAGCCGCAGCGCCGGGGGCGCTCGCGCCTCTTCTTACCTTGTCCGCGGGCAGACGCCACATCTCGGCCCAGATCGTGTCATCCTGGCTGCGGTAGGTGATTAGGTCAGACTACCTAGACCTCTCCCCACGCGGCGCTGAGCCTTTACAAATCCGGGCGCATGAAGTGAGAGCAGTAGCCACCAGTCTAGCCCTGGACCGCAACTGCTCGGTCAAAGATATTTTGGCAGCGGGTGGCTGGCGCTCAGACTCCACTTTCGCACGCTTCTACCTTAAGAGACCTATCCGGCTGACGTGACTCCCTGGCTCGGGTGGGCGACATCTCCGCGGCCCAGCACTCCCTCCGAGCGCTGCTGGCGTCTTAGGCACATCATAGCTGAAATCGTCGGGAGTTCTCTCTCGAGGGGGCCGGCGGAGTGGTTGGGTTGTGGTTAGATACGGCACCCTCCGCCTGTTCGCCATTCTCCCAGATAGTAATGCCATCGGTAATGTATTTTGAAAAAACAAATGAATTTTTTTTTCTAAAATGTATTTTTTTGAAAAATACTTACCGATGGCATTACTCGAATGGCCCTCCCGCCTGCCCCGCTTGCCTCTTGTGGCTATGTGTGAAACTGACGAGGTCGCCCTGTGCTCGCCGGGATAGGGTAGTAAGGGGAGGCCACCCGGGGTCATAGTGCTTGGATCCCCGGTGTCTCCTCCCCAGTTGTGTGCTACACACAATTTTGCTGAAATCTATAGGCAATAGAGTGTATTCCCAGATAGTAATGCCATCGGTAAGTATTTTTCAAAAAAATACATTTTAGAAAAAAAAAATTCATTTTTCATTCTTTAATGTTTTATGTAAACTGTTTTGTCATAGTTCTTTGGAAATTTGTATATTTCTTTGTTGGTTATTTCCTTCTGCTTGTGTTTCAGACTAAAGATGTACAGCAGCTTACTAGGTGGAGCCAGTTTGACACAGAGGGTGTGTGCTGGCTACTCGACTGTCTGAAGGGTGTGCGGCCTGAATCTGTCGAGTTGTATAAGCAGCGGGCGAGAGAAAACAACATAAGTGGACTGGTTCTGCAGAACTGTGAGATTGACGAGATGCGACCTGTCATGGAAATGCGCTTTGGCGACTGGCAGCTCTTCAAGTCCGCAATTCTGTCACTGCGTGACTGGGACTGCAGCATGATAGATACCGTTGATGCAAGCATTGACAATATGAATTCTAACATGCCTACGATGAGCGCAACACTCAACCACCTTGAACATGCAGCCAATGGTCCTGTGAAGGGGGGTAACATGGCATTTACAGGGGAATCCGGCAGGCCCAGACCACGAGTGACGATGCAGGAGCCCAGAGGGGGGCCGAGAGGCCGGCGCATGCGACGCAATGACAGTATAGTCCAGCAGATCAGCTATGAAGCTGCCATTATCAATGAGGCGGTGGAGGAGTTTGTTGAGGACACAGATGGAGGGGAAGATGAGGTGGAGGAGGAAGAAGAAATTGATGAAACAGAGGGGGGGCACATCAACAGCAATACCAACACTAACATTGAGGATTCTGGGGTTCTTGATATTGAGGAGAGTGAGCCGCTGCTGCCCAGGAATGAGACTGACGAGGGTGTTCTTAATGAGCTAATAACAGTTATCGAGGATCGCCCTCCCCCAGGCAAGGCGCTTCTTGGTTCTCCCCCTTCCCTGACACGTTTTTCTCCCTTTCTCTTCCAGGGAACACAGCCTCACAGAGTTTGTGAAGCAGTTGTGCCTGAGCTTCAGGGGCACTGTGACCCTATGAGTGGTCACAACAGACATATGGGCCATGACTCCCCTGATACTGACTTGCGGGTAAGTCAGGGTTATCGTAGCGACGACTCACCCGATAGTCACAGTAAACACCACCATGCCAGTGATCTTCTGCGGTCATCGTCGTCCAGCATAGAGAAAATAACGCGGCCCATCATCCACTCGCTGGACAGCTACGGGCCCCACCAAATGCCCTACCACAAACAGCATGATGAGGTTGATGACTCGGAGGTCACACAGGTAACCATTGTGGATGATTCTGCGGCCACTGACACGACAGTTGCAGTCTCTCATGGCACCATCACCCCCACCTCTCACGTGTCCTCGCAGGCATCGTCCCCCTGGGATCGTGATATATCAGTTGCTTCACCTGGTCTGGACACCGGCCCTGCCGTTCTGCCAGTGGATGTGCCTACATCTCCAGTTAGATTCACCATCGGTAGCGGCCCATCTTCTCCCATCCGTCTCGGCCCTACCACCTCCCCTGTTCGGCCAACACTGAGGATGGAGAATGAGATCACTGACTTGACTGGGTCGCGAAGTTTCACAGTGGCGATCTCGCCCGAGGGTGGCAGCAGAGCGGTGCACGGTCCATGGCAGTTGAAGAGCTTACACCAGCAGGGCTCGGTGTCACTCGATCTGCCATCGGCAGCCAGTAGCTTGAAGAGCAGTGAAAAAGAAAGAGAATCAAATGTGTGACATGTTTGGAAGAATATTGTAACCCTTTATGCTGCCGGTAGCGCTTTTCACCGCAGTGATTTCTAACAACAAAAGGCACTACCAACAGCCAAACCCTTTTCATCCTGATACACCTATTGCTTGATAAAAATGTGACTGATAGTTCAAGTATGGATGATAGTTCAAGGGTGGTGCCAGAATAGCTTGGCGCCTGAGGCGCCAAGCTATTCTGGCACCACCCTTGAACTAAAATGCTTGATCCTAATCTGTAATGTAGCCTTCGTAGGACAATAAGCCAATTTTTGGCTCACTTGCGAAGCAAAAGTGAGTATGTTTTGGGCCAGTGGTCGTCCGTCCGTCTGCCGTCATCTGTGGTAAACTTTAATGTTGGTATTTTCTCAGAGGCTATGCAAGCTACAGTCTTCAAACTTGGCCCAAGGATACTTTGTGGCAAGACCTTTTTAAACATACCAATTTGAGTGATCTCTTGCAAAGGTCAAGGTCACAGGGACTCTGGAAATAGGTCAAAAATAGCTATATTTTGACATAATTTATTTTTCTCAAATACTATTCACAACTTCAAACCCAAACTTGGTACAGAGATACCTGATGGTAAATCCTATCTATGCATACTAATTTCGTTGACCCCTCGGAAAGGTCAAGGGTCACAAGAGCTCAGGAAATAGGTTCACAATAGCCATATTTTGACAAAAGATTTTTTTTCTCAAATACTATTCACAACTTCAAACCCAAACTTGGTACAGAGATACCTGATGGTAAGACCATATCTATGCATTCTAATTTGGATGACACTTCGAAAAGGTCAAGGGGCACAAGAGGTCAACAACTGTGTATAAAATGCCAGGTTTTGATTGAATTGTAGTTATCAACATTTTTTTCAAACTTTTCAATCAAATTTGGCACAAAGATAGTTGATGATAAGACCTTTCTGTGCATACTAATTTATACGACTCGTCGCAAGGGTCACGGGGGTTTGGTAGGTGTGTGAAAACTGATTAAATTTTGAGAAAACATGGATTTTGTTGGTGCAGAAGCCATCCCTTTACTTACTCTCACACTTGTGTGGATCGATCATGTATGTGAGCCATAAGGGCTTTGCCTTTCTTGTTTTAAAAAAATCAGCCCCAGGATGTAACGGGTTAACACATGAAACAGTAGTTTGAAATCCCAGGTTTGGGAATCATTTTCTGGAGACTTCAGACTACATCAGGAGGTATACGTATATTGAACATGACGGTTCAAGGAGGGTGCCAAAAATAGCTTGGTATGTTTGGACTACCCACCAGTTTGGGCGTTAGATTGATCATGATAGTTTAAGGATGGTACCAAAATAGCTTGGCACCTAGGGACCACCCAGCAGTGCAGGAGGTAGATTGACCATGATTAAAGGGTGGGGTCAGATTAGCTTGGAATAACACCCTGGAATAACACGATCATGTCTCGTAGTGTGTCAGGGTTGAATGGTTTAACCCCTTCCCTGCTGAGAAAAACTGACCACCGGCACTGCCTAACTGCAAGAAGTAAAGATCCTCATGAGCCCCCGTCGCGGTTGCTTCTTGCCGAGACCAGTTTGTATCCATGTCCCGTTTGGCGTTGGTGGCTTTTGCTCATTGAATGAACAAAGATTTCAGAAACAAAATATGAGTATTGGCAGGGAATGAGTTAACTCATTCTACCCCAAGACTGAAATCCCCAAATGTTGCCGTTGTCCTCTGAAGACTGCATTGCAGTGCAGGACACGGATCGACCATGATAGTTCAAGGGTGATGCCAGAATAGCTTGGCGCCCATAGGCGCCAAGCTATTCTGGCATCCCCCTTGAACTATCATGGTCGATCCTTATTTTGCTGGGGTGTGTCTGGGGTAGAATGAGTTAATCTACATCTCAGGTTACAGAAATGGATCAGACTGTGACAGTTGTAGAGTAGTGCCAACCATAGTTAGCTTGGTGTGTGACCACTCTGTAACTGACATAGTCGATGTATTTAGTATGCCATTTAGTTCTGGGAGTCAAAAGGTTACTTACGGTGTGAGTTGTCAGCACTTTGTCCTTTCCATTTAATTGCCTGATTTTGACAGGATGGAAGTGTTGCGGCATTATTTGTGTGATCTCTTCAGTTATACATTGTTGCCATGTATCATGACTGTTGAAATTTGAACTTGAGTCACATCGACCAAGCGAACAATAACTGTTCCCGTGTTTGCATTCCGTGATCTCATTGGAATTATGTAAAAATCTCTGCGCTTACGACTTGGTCTTTCATTGTCACAGTCATAGCCTAAGGACTATTCGAAAGGATGGATTTATTCTTTCATTGTCACAGTCATAGCCTAAGGGCTATTTGAAAGGATGGATGTCATCCATGTATGATGAGAATGATGATTATTTAAAGACTACATGATGCTGCAGTAGATTGTATACTTTAAGACTGGTGTGAACTCATTCGAGACGTGTCGCATCTGGATACGCGGCTTTGCTGCGAATCCGGATGTGACACCTCTCGAATGAGATAAATTGTAATGAAGTCATGCCTGTATTTGAGAACATGGTGTGTCTGATCTGAATTTCTCATCACTTTTAATTTTCAAAATGGGTTGTTTATTGTGGGACCTTCAGGTCACAAATGGAGGCGGGGGAGGGGGGGGGGGGGGTGAATATGTGAGAGGAACCATGTCTGGGTATGTGCTGGTCTGTTGTTTTTGACCCATGGTCCTGAAGCTGTAAGGTCCAAAATCTCATATCAGCACAGTAGCATGAAGCCAGTAGATGTATATATCACTTATTGGATGCATTGTCTCTGTGGCTTTATGCATTTTGTATCGAATGAAGATAATATACCATATAGAGCTGTGAGATTTTCATCAGCCTTCTGATTGATACTGTCACTTTTCCATATGTCACTTTTCCACGTGTCACTTGGATGTGAAATGAGCGTTCACAAGAACAGAAAATATATACATTCAGCATGTCTTGTGATGAATTCTTGCCTTTTATCATACGTGCCATGTTGGGTCCGACAACCTTAATCCATTTCCGGAGAAATGCAACAGGAGGAGGAGTAGTCGGCCATGATAGTTCAATGGTAGTGCCAGATTGGCTTGGCGCCTGAGAAGGTGCCTAGCCAATCTGGCACTACCCTTGATTTGTCATGGCTGATCATGGTCAGAGGCTGTACCCCAAATTGTTGTTTAGGGCTGAATCATATTATTTGCAGTAGAGCAGGGTTTAATGTAAACTGTAGTCCTCTGACCTATGCTTTAATTTCACCCTTATCATTTGGAATACGCCAGCGTGTGAAATAAGTTTCAAGGGTAGTGCCAGAATAGCTTGGCGCCTCTAGGCGCCAAGCTATTCTGGCACCACCCTTGAACTAAAAGCCATTGATCTATATCCTTATCTGTAAGTACTATAATGTAGCTTGCATATGGCAGTGCACAAGTTTGAAGCTTTTAGCCTCAGTATGATGTGAGCTAAGCATGCTCAGAGTGTTCATTTTCTACTCTTCCTGCATGTTTTGTGCTCTTCTTTTATGTTTATCAGGATAGTCACTCAGTTATTATTTTTATTATTTTGTTTTAATTGTTACACATTTAGATGCATTTGCTGTCCTAGTTGTACAGGTCAACCTCAGTGTATCGCAGTACCCATAAAGTCACAACCCATGTTGTTCGCAATCACGTTGTAGTGGGTTTGTGAAAATGACCACTTGGCAAGCAATCGGTCCTCAGGCTGACATCAGCCTTAGCTGCCCCATGCATGTCAGTGAGTGGACCAGCAAAGATTGATGTCAGCCTGGCCTGAGGAGCTTTTTTGCGAACCGTGAGCCAGAGACCTTTTCGCGTTACATCAGCTCGTAATTCTGAAGCTGACCTGTAGTTGCTATCGGTAGTAGAATGCTGTAGATTGTTTTGTATAGTACCTTTGAGATTTGCAGGGCAACATTTGCTTTGTTTAGTGATCATTTTCTGGAGACTGATCGCTCATTCTAGTAATTTATTAGAGACGGTTAATCACTGTTGTTATTTTGACGTTTATATTATAATCATATCTGTTGTTGATTTTCTCTAACCTTTTTTTTTTTTTTTTTGTTATTCTTGGCCGCACGTTTCAACCTCATACGGTTTTCCATTTGAATGTGTTCCACGCTGATAGTTTGTTCCACTCTGACAGAACACATCTTTGTGAAACCAGTGTTCATTTTGTGATGACAGTACATGACAAGAGTGAGCTCATTCCATCTGCGAGAGGCATAGATCCTCAAGAGCCCACACAGGCTGCAGGGACTCATGAGAATCTGTGCATCCTGCTGGTCCCATTCACAACAATATTTATCCAGGATTACCAGTCCCTAGTCAGAGACTGGTAATTTTCTGTGGTCTATTCCCTTCGGCATCTGAGGCACTGGTGGTAATGTGGCAGAGCATGTTTCTGTTTTGAGCAATCACCCTTCCCGAGAGGTCACCTGTCATTAAAGACCATCATTTAGGTGGCTGTAGCTGTGACTGTGGCTGTAGCCACCTAAATGATGGTCTTTAATGACAGATGACACTTTTTTTTTGCCCCTTGACTACTCTTGAGAGAGCACCTGTCTATTAACTCATTCTACCCCAGGCGCACCACAGCAAGATATGGATCGACCATGATAGTTCAAGGGTGATGCCAGAATAGCTTGGCACCTATGTCTGGCATCACCCTTGAACTATCATGGTTGATATGTGTCCTGCACTGCAATGCAGTCTTCAGAGGACAATGGCAAATTTGGGGATTTCGGTCTTTGGGTACAAGGAGTTAAGACCAGTTTTTGTTTTTTTGCAAAATAGAAGGTTGCTCAGAACAGGTTCTACTGCAATTTTTAAATTAAAAAAAAAAAAAATTATATATATATTCCTGCTCAGGAAGGCTAATTCTCTTGGTGCTATTTTCAACACCATTGGTAATTTGTGTGCTGGTCTATGATTTTGGACCTTGTAGCTTGGGACTGTAAGGTCCAAAATCGCAGACCAGCTCATAGTTGGAAAATACCATTCTTGACATTCCTTGGGCTTTGAAAGCATATAACATGTGCATTTACTTTTTTTGTTATGTAGCAGTATTTGAACTTTCCACAAACTAGATGCTTATGAATATTGCTGCTGGTAAGGGTTTATGTCTGCAGGAATCGCCTTGACATAAACCCCTACTGACAGCAAAAGGGTTAGAATATCTTTGGAATACTAAATGGTGGTTCTTGTTCTGTGGCATGTGTAGATGAATTGTTGCTATACTTACTTCTAAAGTAGTGTTTCTGTCTAATGTTGTGTAGCCAGTCTTTTTCTTCTCTTCCCTTTACCTGCATTTATGCATTTTGTGATAATGACCATTCTTTTAAGTCCTTGGCTGTCAGTTTTTGTCACGATGATGGCAGCTAAAGGATTAAGACCTTGAACTTATTCAGCGTGATTTCTTAGTACCAATTATGTTCCAGTTTCTTTCTTGTTCTGTTTCCTGATGAGAACATTTGTATGTCTACGTGTGTCAAAGAGAAAGGTAATCTTTTACAGTCGTCACTGCTTTTCACTGCTTAGGCATGAGAGTTAACTCATTTGAGACGTGCTGCCTCCGGATACGCGGCTTATGCCACGTATCTGGAGGCGGCACGTCTCGAATGAGTTAACACCCTTGAGTATTCTTTCACCGGTACTACTAAGGAAAACAGAAAATGGAGGTTGAAAACCCTTTAAGTTAGAAACATCAAACACGTCATGTTTTATGTTTCTAACTTTTCAACCTCTATTTTCTGTTTTCCTATCACGTGAAACCCATGCGGCAGCAGTTTTACTAAATTTCACCAGCACTGTTTACAGTACTGGTGGCTGCATGCACAAGGGGTTAATAATCTTTCAGTTTAGACATGTGGATAAGTAGTTTATGCATGCAAAATTTCATTCAGTGGCGTTAGCTGTTGACTAGTCTCGATTTACGATTCTTGTCGCACATCTCAGGTATTCTTTGCAGCATTTAGTTGATCAGGTGTTCACACCATGCATGTCAATAATTTTCCTGTGTGCTGGCCAGTGAATTTTTGACCTTATGATAAAAACTGAAGGTTCAAAACTCACACACGATATTGATAAATATCCGTCAGATACTCACAACTTGAAAAATAATTTGCAGCCGGCAAAGACATTAACTTGTACGAATTTGTTTAACTTTTGCTGTCACTAACTTGTGAGGAGGACAAAATTTGGTGCAGATGCAGAGTATTGAGAAACTAGTCATAAAATGCAAATCTGGCATTAGTCTGTGTATCTGTAGTGTTTTTGACTTCCGATTCAAAGTAGCCAAAATGGTTGCAAAAATTTCAAACCGTGTATGTAATCATAAACTTACACTCAGATCACTCCCACAGCCTGAGGAAGCAAATGGGTGATATCTCTGGCAGCAAGAGACAAAGGTTCTCTTGAGCCCCTGCAATTGCAGGGGCTCAAGAAGATCTATGCCTCTTGATGTTGACAGAACTGTCTGAGGGTTTGTCTACATTGTATAGACGAGAATTAGCAGCTACAGAAGTTCTCTGATTTATGTCACTTATTTAATTTGTTTGTTTTCTTGTGCTTACTTTGTAAAGCATTCAATATTTTCGGCTGTACCAACTGTATTTCCTCTAGTACTCAATAATTTTATGTTTTTGTTTTTGTCGAATATAGTGTTGATCTGTTCTGAAGATGATTTTTAAACTTTGAGTTTGCATGCATGCTTTGATGTTAGAAATGTGCTGCATGTTAAATAGTGATAATTATAAGTTATGTCTCGTGATACATTTCTTGATTTTACAAGATTTAAAGTTGTGTTTTTGTTGTTGGTTTTATTTTCTCTCACACGAGAACAAAAGTGAACCTTTGTACTGAGTGATTCGTCATTTATGTCTGGTCGATAGTTTATTTTATACAGTTGACTTGGCTTATAACAAGGTCTGATAGGACAGAAGTTGGATATACAAGTATGAACACTTTTCAGAAGTCCCCACCACATCTTTTTTGTGTAAATTACTTTGCTTATACAGCAGAACGTCTTGTTCGTCCCCACACATTTGAGAGATCACCTGTCATTAACCCATTACATCCTGAGGCTGATTTTGTAAAATTTGCTTATTGTCCTATGAAGACTACATTACAAATTGGGAGATAGATCATCTGTTTCACTTCAAGGGTGGTGCCAGAATAGCTTGGCGCCCGAGGCGCCAAGCTATTCTGGCACCACCCTTGAACAATTGGTCAAATTTATTTCAAAGAATGGGTGTATCAGGATGTAAAGGGTTAAACTTAAAGACCATCATTTAGGCGGCTGCAGCCACCTAAATGATGGTCTTTAAGGACAGGTGACAACTGTTTCCCACCTGTCTTTCAAGACCACTTTTTTTCTTGCCAAATAAAACCTGGTGGTTCAGAAGAGGTTCAACTGTAACAAACTTCAGATGTAACTATGTAACTTCACAAAAAATGTTGGTCTCCTGGTATGCCAGTCACAGACGCAAAATATGCAGTTGTCCTGCAGGGGGCTTTGCCGTTCTTGTTTTCTTTTGGTGTCCACCAGATTATTGGCTGCTGTGTTTAGCCCTTTGCGTGTCGGTGGCGGTTTTTGTCGCGATGATTCCGTCAGGAATCATCGCGGCAAAAACCGCCACCGACACGCAAAGGGTTAGTTGTTTGTCGAGTCCTTTTCCAGTTTTAATATTTTCTCTGCTGTGCGATGTCTTTCAGTTTGTTAAGTATTTACCATTAACCCTCCAGTGCATGCAACGACGGTACTGTTCCCAGTGCTGGTGACTGCATGCACAAGAGGGTTATCTTGCTTCGTGTGCTTTGCTCTTGTCGTTTTACACTGATTCTGCTCTATGCTTTGTGGTGGTGTGTATACATTGTATGCTATACATTCATGTCCGTTTGGCCATCACAAACTGAATGCCCGGCGATGCCCTCCACTATAGAACTGCTCATATCAGTGGGGCTAGCAAGAAGCATGGATCTTCATGATCCACCACGTCTTCAGAGGCTCATGATCATCTATGCCTCTTGCATTGTGTTCACTGTATTCTGACAGTGAAGAGGTTAACAACTTTAGGACAAAAATGATAATAGCTGTATATTTGTTGTTGTTGTTGTAACAGTTGTACATAGATTTGTATGGCGTTCTAGATCAGTCAGTGCTTTTTAAAAACCAGACATAGAATGTTTACTATTAAACCTCTTAATTTTGGTATATATGTGGCGTCTTTTAGGATATATTGATCATAGATAGCACCCTGCCGCTTCGATATGATAGGAGTCGACTGTACATAGTCTGAAAGGAAAGGTTTTAACAATCACCTCTGGAAGAATCTCGATAATCTTACTTCACACTTCTATGTATTGTTACGGTGTATGCAGATTTTTTACGTACATATAATGTGAATAGTCATTGTATGCAGATTGAAGTAAATGTCCATCACAGATGCCTTTTTATGTTGTGGATGTGTACAGTTTAGCACTTTTATTATTTTACCCATTAAGGCCCGAAGACATCATGTGTTGGAGATATCCTCCGAGGCCTGGGTCACAGTTCTGGGGAAAGATGGACAATGATAGTTCAAGGGTGGTGTCGGGATAGCTTGGCGCCCTACAGGCGCCAAGCTGTCCAGACACCACCCTTGAGCTATTATCATGGTTGATCCACACTCGGTCATATTATGCCAGGGTTTTATAAGTAACCCCGATGTGCATGCAGCCACGGTACTGTATACATCAATGGTGGATACCGTAGGTACATGCACTAGCATGTTAACCCATTTAGCCCCGGGACCCTGCAGCAGATCATAATTCAAGGGTAGTGCCAGATGAGCTTGGCGCCTGAAGGTGCCAAGCTCATCTGGCACTACCCTTGAATTATCATGATCAATCCATCTCCTACGACTGGTAATATACAAGTTAGACGTCACCAAAAAGTTTGGAAATGCGACCGTGGGGTCAAGAGGGTTAAAGGGTCATGCAACTCGGAGCCTCTTACAATTGATTTCTTTCTAGTTACACATTGATCACAGCGTCACGCTGTTGTTTGATTTCGTTCCCACATATCAGTGACTGTCACAATAAGTAAAAGGTCTGTAGGCGGACGGCTGCTGTGTGCGGGCTGAACAGCAGCCCGATGGCCTTTTGCTTGCTGGATGCTACAAACCAACCGTGGAAGGTGTCAGTACAAACTGTGTGGATCAGCTGTGACAGTTTAAGGGTAATGTCGGATTAGCTCGGTGCCTGGGAAAGCGCCAATCTAATCTGGCACTACTCTTGAACCGTCACAGCCGATCCATCACCTGCTTTGTTGTCTACAAGGTCATTGCACACTTCAGTGCCAGATCATGCAGGTAGAATGCACGTACAGTGTAGATACGTTCGTCTCATGTAGGATCTGTCTGCTCACCTCGTTTATGTACACGGACCAGCCTTCATGAATCGTCTCTTCTGCCTTCTGTTTTTGTGAAACAGATTTCAATAAACCAACTTGCCTCCTTGAACAAGTAAAACGCTTTTCTCTTGTAGGAAATTCCCCGATGTATACGTCCATCTGTTTCACTCACCTTTAATCTTGCTGCATTTTTGCCTGCCATTTCATAGAAGATGGCAGTCACAGTGTAAACTAGTGTGGTCAGTCGTACGCATAACACATAATAATAATAATGCAGCATATTAATAAGGCACTTTATCCCAATAGGGCTTGGGAAGCCGACGTCATCACACCAGCCATGGTGTCCATCTTGTGAGGATATGGGACTAAGCGCTCATAGGGAAATGGCTGTTTTTGTAATGTCAGGAAAGTCCCGACGTACTATAAGCAATAACAGCAAGTCTTGCCATCACTGTAGGAAACCGTTCACCAGAATCTGTTTTTGTTCGTTTTCAAAGAGAAAGAAAAATGAAGAAAAACGTGTTGAAACACTTATTTTGCTACTATCTGATGACTGTGGTATCCTCTTAAGATGGCGGATGAGGCGCCGACGCTGGTAGGAAACACGGGGTATTTCCCGAGCCCTATTGCGAATTGGCTGAAAGGGCTGCTGCGAGCTGAAGCAGCACATGAAACGTGCATTCGCTCAAACACGGTACATTCACGTGGCACGAAGGGCAAGCTCATGCGATCTATTGAGGTTTTTGAAATAATTGGGATCGTTTGTATTTTAAAATGTTCTAAAGTGGGCTGATACCAGTATAAAATAACACCTTGTCTGAAAAATATTCAGAAGTTTACCAATGAGCAAGAGCCCCTGCAGTTGCAAGGGCTCATGAGAATCTATGCCTCTTGCAAATGGAAAAGGGGGGGGGGGGGGTTATACAGGCTGTTTCAATTGCTTCATCTCCATTTTGTGCTCACCTTCCCGGGGCATGTTGTACAAGATTTCAAGTTTTGTTTAGGGTACTGATTGTCTTTCATACTATATGTTTGTGCTTGTCTGTGACTTTGAACCTTATGACCGAGAGCCACAATGTCCGAAATCACACACCAGCACATTTATTTGAATGAAAACTTTGGTCGCAGGCTTATACTTGTGTGGAGGGGGGTACCTCAGCTTTCTAACAACTTTTTTTAGTAGTCACAGTGTGACATTTTCTTTACATCACCATGTGATATGCATGCTATGAAAGTTTATTTATTCTTATAATAGCATGTCTGTTTGTGGCATAATTTTGAGTAAATTGTACATATTCCAAAAGGGTCCATTTCTCATTTTAGAGGTTATCTTTTCTTCCGTGTCTTGAGATATTAACCGTCGCCTATTCCCACTAAAAATTTACTGTCATTTTCTCATGCGTGTCTGTTCACCCAGACTTATAATATAGTTAACGCCTTCCACATACGTGAAGAGTTGGAGGTCATCTATATTTTATATAGGCACTTAATAGGAGACTTTAGTGAAATAAAAAAAAAACATGACACTTAACAAGGCATTTGTTGAAATCAGAAGTTACATTGCCATACCATTGACAAAGTCATGAAATGTTTTATTATTTGGACAAATGATTGAGCTTGGCACACAAAACACCTCTGTGTGTGTAGTCGCCCTTAGAGTATGGCGAAGGTTAAGTTAAAACCTATGTGAAAGGGAACAGCCCCATGTAATTTTGCAGTTTTGCGTAGTGTCAGTTCTGTGGTCCAATCATGATCCTCGGCTCCTAAAGCACACGAGATTTTCACATTTTGAGGACTTTTTTGCTGGAAAAGCAGTAGTCTCGAGTTTTACTTCTCTGTACCGGTGTTTATTGTGCGAGGTAATGTGGTTGCCATGTATGTATGCTCTGGTTTATGTGTGTGCACATAGGAGCGAGTCCCATTTTTAAATAAAAAATATATTACTTTTTTATATGAAAGCATTGATGGTCATTTTTTATGTATTGCATTGTACACCAGCTTTGTCTTTTACACACACAAACGCATGCACAGAGAGCTGTGTTCTGAACAACGCTGGTGTTACTGTTGATAAAAATATGCATTTCACTTCTAAAAACGTCCCATACCGTTTGCGCCCCAGATTGACCAAATGCCACAAGTACACTTCTATTCAAATGAGATTCTAAGCATCTCATTTAAATAGAAGTGTACTTGTGGCATACTCGCCAACTATCTGGGGCAGAACTCCTGCAAATGGTACAGGATCACAGATATACTGCCAAAGAACTGGTCTGTCCGAGGAACATGGCTATTAAGGGTCCAGTAAAGACACATTCTCTCGTGCCTGCAATAGTTCATGAGGATCTATGCATCTTGCATTTGGGTGGCGTTTGTTGTGTTCCAGCAGTGATGCTGTTAAATTATGGAACATATCAGTAATCTACAGTGAGTCTGTTTCATCTGCAAGAGGCATAAATTCTCATGAGCCCCTGCATCAGCAGGGGCTCATGAGAATTTATGTCTCTTGCTGGCCATAGATTATGTTATAAGGACTGAATGTCACAAAGTGCCATGACCTTTATTTTGAAATATGATAAACCAAGGTTATGCTTCTGTAAAATAGTAAAATTTTTTATGCATTTTGTGATTAGTGGAAAACATTGTGTAACAAATATTCCAGTTTGGCAGCAGTGAACACTCAATCATACGTGTCATGGGCAAGTGCAAATGTGATGAGACATGTCGCATTCAACCATCAAAAAAAAAAAAAAAAAAAATTTATGAGAAAAGAAACAACAAAACAGCATAACATTTTCAAATCAAGATGCAACTGAACCACACAAAACTTGTAGATTGTAACTTACATTCAACAAATAATTAAAATCAGACAAAACAAAGAAAAAATAAACCAAGAATGGCAAAGCTCTCATAGCTCGTGTGTATAACCAATCCATATTATTTTTCTTCTGTGACCCTCCAAGTGTCTTTGGCCACCCAATGTTCTGTCAACATGCATTCTTTACAACCTCCTTTGATCTTTAGGCGTGGTCCACCCAATTAGTATGCTCAGAATATCTTATCATAAACTACCTTTCTGTCAAGCTTGATTGAAAAATTTGTGAAAGGGCCCATTTAAAGCACAAAGCACCCATTTTTGACACATTTGCCAACGTCTTGTGACCCCTGTCGTTTCAGCACTGGGAGGTTTTATCATCAGGTATCTCTCTACTAAGATTGACTTTGAAGTTGAAAATAACGTTTGAGAAAACAATTTTGGTCAAAATATGACAATTTATTTCATTTACTGACCCTGTGACCTTAGGTCACTCAAATCAGAATGTTTAGAAAGGTTTTGCCACGAAGTATTCTTGGGACAAATTTTAAGTCTGTGGCTTGAATAGTCTCCGAGACAGACAGCTCAGTACATAGATTCACTTCTGCTATCACAATTGAGCCAAAATTTAAAAAAACGCACAACCCAAAATAGGAACAAAACAAAAGGTGGTAAGTACTTTAGAATCGTACATTGGAACCTTATGTCACCAGGAAATCATACACCCACACACAAACCCAATCAAAAACAGTGCTGTAATATTTTAGGAACGCGATGCTGCTGAACCATATTATGTACAACATTGATGATCATAATTCACATAATACAGGCTCAACATGCTAGCGCTAAGCACATGGGCAACTTTGTATCACAGGGCATCTGGATGAAACAGTGGCACAAAATATATGTACTGAAAATAAGTTAACACACTGAACCCTATCGCCGATACCTAATTGGTTCAAGGGTGGTGTCGGAACAGCTTGGCAACTATAATGGTCTCTGCTGAAATTGGGATTTGCATCTTCAGTCCTGGATACCGATTCAGCTTTTTCAAAATCTCCATCAGCTGAATTTCAGCTTTTTGGTTCAGATAGAACAGCCCTTCAGTGAGTCTGCTCCATCTGCAAGAGGCATAAATTCTCACGAGCCCCTGCATCCGCAGGGGCTCATGAGAATTTATGTCTCTTGCTGGCCCTGGATTATGAGACATCATTATTAGTCTGTGGATCATTTTCAGTCATTTCAAGTTTTTGCACTGTCACCCATGGATTTGTTATCTGAAGACAGTAACAGTTCAGGAGACAGAACGAACGTGACGGTTTAATGGTGACGCCGATATAGCTTGGCATCTAGAGGCAAAAACTATCCTAGGACCACCCTTGAACTGCTGATTTCTAACTTCCGTTGTAGGCCACACTGTTGGTGCCAAGTCAGATTGATGCCAAGAGGCGGCAAGCCATTCTGGCACCACCCTTGGGACTACCGGTATCAGTGTTGTTCCAACTTCCAGTGTAACTCACACTGGTTTGTCTCCCTCAATCTCCCACAGCGTTTGTGAATTGATGAAGACAACCAGAATGGTTGCAGGTATCAGGGCTCAATGACTTGCATCAGGAGATGGAAAAACCCACACAAATGCCACCAAGCAAACAGCAGCGACAAATCCTCATGCAATAATCACCGCCACGTGATGAATACCAGTAAAAAACATTTGCATACAGCAGAACCCGTTTTGAGTGACCATCCTTGCGACGAGAGATCACCTGTCATTACAGACCATCATGTACGCTGCCTTAGCCACCTAAATGATGGTCTTTAAGCCTTTTAGCCCCTAGGTCCTATCTCTCAAATGTTGGAGGTGTTGCCTAATGACTTATGTGCCAGTTGTAGGAGATGGATTGATCATGATAATTCAAGGGTAGTGCCAGATGAGCTTGGCGCCTTCAGGCGCCAAGCTCATCTGGCACTACCCTTGAATTATCATGATCAATCCACCTCCTGCTGCAGGGTCCCAGGGCTAAAAGTGTTAATGACAGGCGACACTTCCTGCTATTCAAGACTTCTCCTGAGACAGCACCCTGCTTTCCCAGACCACTTTTTTCTTGCCAAAAACAGGTGCTTGCTCAAAACAGGTTCTCAATAAGCAAAAGGTATGCGGGCCCACTGTAGCCTGAAGACGTTTTGCTACTGGGGTTCTACTGTTCTTCATCCTGAATTAAAAAAAACAGACAAAAAATCCACCAAACACTCAGGAACAGCTAGACCTTCACCATCAAGAGGCATGGATTCTCATAAGCAGGGCTCTTCACATCTGTGCCTCTTGCAAACTAAGGGACTGCACAACCAAGGGGGAAGCACATTCAACATGCATGTAAAATGTCTTTTGTGCAACGATCAAAATAAATCCCCCCCCCCCCCTCCCCCAAAACACTATACTTAACATGCGAGTAAAAGATAAGATACCTTTTACTTTCCACAATATTTTTATTCAAAACAGTCATTCATAAAGTGAATGAAAAACCCTTCCAAAATAATTCACAGGTACAGTATCTGTCTCTGTTATTCATCTGTACAAACAGTTACTTTCTTTCTATCAGTTATACGTGGAGGTCTTGCCTTCTACGAATTAACAATAATCTCACATTCTGAAATTCTTGCTTGTATTAGTATATTCACCTCACTACACATGAAAAGCATATTCTAAAGGTGTGTGCTGATCTCTGATCTCGGACCTTATAGTTTCTGCTGTAAGGTACAAAAATTGCAGACTGGCACACATTTACTGAGTGATGCCTGGGCTACCGGAAAACAAAAGTGGGCTTCTCCCAGTGTGATCGTGTGATGTACCACGTACACAACTGATTGTAAACAAAAACAAAAAAATACACAATCAATAAATGTATAACAAAAGTAACAAACATGTTTTACTATCACCACTGCAAACAATGAAGAAATGAAAATGACTATATATAGCTCAGCAAATTTCTAGCAATGACTAACATAAACATTGTATCGCAGACTAAAGATTGTAGCTCTAAGACCTTTTGTGCCACAAAATTAAAAAAGAAAAAAGATGAACTCAGACCAAATTATGCCCCAAAAATCGTATTTAGAAATGGTATTTAAGCATCTTGGCACAAAATGTATTGATGATAAAACAGTCTTCTATCCACATGGTAATCTGACAATAAGGCAAATGTAAAGTACATGTACACTTATGTTTGGCTGCAGTTTATGTCTGCTGGTGTGTGATTTTGAATCTTTTGGCTTTTGTTAGGTCCGAGATCACAGACCAGCTCACTTATTAACCCATATAACACAATGGTCGCATTTCCTTTGGATGTGTCACCTAGCGACTATCTACCAGTTGCAGGAGATGGCCAAGCCATGATAATTCAACGGTAGTGCCCAATTGGCTTGGAGACATCAGGCACCAAGCTAATCAGACACTACTCTTAAATTATCATGATCCATCCATCTCCTGCAGTAGTGTGTTCGGGGGTAAATGGGTTAACAGCTTATCCAACTTTCTGACTCTGACCCATGCAAACACCATAATGTTTATCTGTTCTGGATTTGATGGCTGGATTTCATTTTTTAAAAAATCATGTTTTAATCCTTTGCATGTCAGTAGCGGTTTTTGTCATGATAGTTCCTACATGCAAAGGCTTAAAAAAAAAAAAAAAGAGTAAACGCTGGTCTGTGATTTTGGACCTGCCGAAAAGTCTAAAATCACAGACTTGCACACACGTGTACTCAATGTTGTACAATATTATGACTTTCTACTTGTGAATATGGCACGTGCAGACATTTTAACAACTCGCTGATAGGAGTGTGTCGCCTCAAGCACCAGATGGCGCAGAGAGGACTGAATGAATGATGAATGGTAGGAATGTACAGTAATAACTGAGTTTGATTTGGCCCATCCATATTGTCCACAAGTCAAAAATAACGTTAACTCATTGTGCCCGAGGTACAAAAGACCCACATTTTGGCGTTATCCTCTGAGGACTGCATTACAATTCAGGAGACAGATCGACCATGATAGTTCAAGGGTGGGGACAGAATAGCTTGGCGCCTATAGGCGCCAAGCTATTCTGCCACCACCCTTGAACTGTCACGGTCGAGCCATATCTTGCTGTGGTGTGTCGCAGGCTGAGTGAGTTAAAGGTACTGTCATGTCATTGAGATCTTCATTGTAAACTGTCGGTCAAGCAAACTTCAGTAGCATCATAGAATTTGAGTTTAGAAGCTAGTTCTCCAAGCCAACATCACCCCCCCCCCCCCACCCCCCACCCCCTAACCCCAATAATGGACAAAACACCTAGTACACACTCCCACTACTCACCGGTGGCTGACATACCAACTCTATAACTGAAAGCAATGCTTTTTATGTGCCACACCCATAAGTTTGCTTGTCTAACATACTTTTCTATTCTAGAAAACTAATAATATACTTTTCTATTCTAGAAAACTAATAATTGACCATCTGATGCATTACTCTCTCCCATACCATTTAAAAAAAAGAAACCATAAGCTCGATCTCCACAGCATATCACAACAAGTTCCCAACAAGACTTACGTACAAAATATCCAAAACAAACATTCAAAGTAAAAATTGTAAAACAAAATTGTCTGTGCCTCTTACCCACCCGTGTCCTACTATGCACAACCTGCTCTCCCACAACCACCCACACCCTGCCTGTGAACCTCTCCCAAGAAAACACCATTTTGATTCAAAAAGAAAAAATACGAATCTGGTATTTTTCATTTTTGACATGGTAATATATTCTGAAACAAGTCTGTATAGATTGTCATGCAGTTTGTAATGTGTCTGTCTTCAAACGTCAACTCAATGGTTGAATCAGAATCTGAAGAGGTAGGAGAAAAGACTTCTCTTCCTGTGGAAGAAGACATGGGAGAAGAATCCACAGAGAAAGTGGGAAAAGTGACTTCTCCTGCAGGAGAAAAGGGGAGCAGAGATAGGAGAAGAAACTTCTCTTACAGGAGATAGAAGAGGTAGGAAAACAAACCTCTCAGGGGAGAACAGGAAGTAAGGGAAGAGACTTTCGCAGAATCAAAAAGAGAAGTAGAGGTAGAGATTTCTCTACAGTGGGAAAAAAGTAAGAGATAAGACTTTTTTTGCAAGATCTGGAAAAGGAGCAGAGGCAGGAGATGAAACTTCTCCTTCGACAAAATTCAAAGAGGAAGTAAAAGTAGGAGAAGAGCATTCTCTTGCAGAATCAGAAAACAAAAAAGGCAAAGCCAATATGACCAATCCACATAATAAGTGTGACCTTTGTTACACTGACCTTTCCAACAGGTCATTGAGAGTGTTCAAGTGTCTCAACATAAGTAAAGAATTGGCTTTTGTACCTGTTGAATCCAAGTTTTGTCAAAATGTATGACCTCCATGACCCTTGACCTCTGTGAGGGTCAATTAAATTAGTATGCATAAAAAGGTGTTATCGTCAGCTACCTTTCTGCCAAATTTGATTGCAAAGTTTGTTAAAACTTTGATAAAAACTACAATTCTATCAAAAACTGACATTTTTCACACACTTGCCAAACTCTTGTGACCCTTGACCTATTAGAGGGGTCATCCAAATCAGTATGCATAGAAGGGCCTTATCATCAGGTATATCAATACACCAAGTTTGGGTTTGAAGATGAAAACAGTATTTGAGGAAATACAATTTTGTCAAAATATGTCTATTTTTTACCTCTTTCTGGACCCCCCCACCCCCTTCCAATGACCCTTGACCTTTGCGAGGGGACCACTAAATTAGTATGCATAGAAAGGTCTTATCATCAGCTACCTTTGTGCCAAATCTGACTGAAAAGTTGGCCAAAACTTTGATAAAAACTACAATTCTATCAAAAACGGACATTTTCCAGACATTTAACAACCTCCCGTTACCCTTAAACTTATTGAGGGGTCATCCAATTAGAATGCATAGAAGCTTTTACCATCAGGCATCTCTATACCAAGTTTGGGTTTGAAGTTGAAAACAGTATTTGAGGAGAAACAATTTGTGTCAAAATATGGCAATTTACAATACAATAATACTTTATTAATTCCTCATGGGGAAATTCTCTGTCTGCCCATACAACACATGGCATCACCAATCACTCATGGAAATAATTAAATAACCCATAACTCTCAATCAACAAGATGAACTGTAACAGACGTATTGTTACCTTTGTAACACTCTTGGCGTCAGAAACACTTATGGTGGAATCCCCCTGTTAATGTGGTGTCAGCAATGTTGCAGTAAACTAGTGAAAGGGCTAGTACTAAAGAACTAAATAATGTTGACAGACACTATCTACTGATATTACTGTTGAAAAGGGCAACAGCCTGAGGGACAAAAAAGTTGGCATAACGTTATGTACTACTTTTGGGTACTCGAAGTCTGCAACTTCATTCGATACGTCTGCTGTCAAATTCTTATCTAAGTGGATGTGTTTTGTCACCAAGAATGTCAGCCAGTTTGTTCGTAATCTGTCTGTTGTACAGTGTGTCCAAAGTATCCTGTGCCCTACCAATCACCCCGCCCCCTTTCCAGATTACTTTGTTAAGACGATCTTGATCTCTTTTACATAAATTTATACCCTACGCATGTCAGTCCAAAAGTTAGAATGCTAACAATACTGGAGCAGTAAAACATCTGTAAAAGCTGAGTGCTTACATTAAATGATCTGAGCTTTCTCAAACAGTAAAGATTAGTATACGTTGTTTTCACAATAGCATCTGTATTTTGTTTCCAGTTGAGCGTGTTCTCAAAAAGTACACCTAAATACTTGTAGGACTCTATTTTGGTCCCCTTTCTGGACCCCGTGACCTTGACCTTTGAGAGAGGTCACTGACATTTTAGAAAGACATGTTTAGAAAGGTTTTACCACAAAGTACCCTTGGGCCAAGTTTGAAGCCTGAGGCATGAATATTCTCTGAGAAAATGCCAACGTTAAAGTTTACCACGGATGACAGATGCTGGACGCTGGACAGACGCCAGATGGCCCATTACATTGACTCACTTTTGCTATCACATGTGAGCCAAAAACAGTTTCTCCTGGGGAAGAAGAGGTAGGAGAAGACAATCCTCTAGCAGAATCTGAAAGGGAAATGGAAGCAGGAGAAAAGATTTCCTCTGGGGAAGAAGAGGTAGGAGAAAACACTTCTCCTGGGGAAGCAGAGGTCAGAGAAGAGAATTTTCCTCCTAGGGAAGAAATGGTATGAGAAAAGACATAGGAGAAAGGTGAAAAGACTTTTCCTCCTGTAGGAGAAGAAGCCCGGTCTCCCTCTTCTATCCCCACTTTTTTCAGATTCTGATTCATTTTAATTTCAGCAGCGTCGACCCCAGGAAGAGGATGACACACAAAATCCAAAGGGGTAGTACAGGTATGTGGAGAAGAGGTCCTCTCCCAGGCAGAAGAAAGATGCGAAGAAGAGCATGGTGAGGGTGAAGAAGATGATGTGGGAGATGATCAGCCAGCCCATGCGGCGACGCAGCTGGTTGTTGCTCTCAATCAGCATTTCCATCTGAAGGCAGAGAGAAATCATGATAATGAGGTGTTCTTTTCTTTTGTCTCCTATGCAAAGAAATAAATCTCTCTGAGTACTGGTATACTTGGTGAAGTTAACAGGTGCTATATAAATCATTATGTTAACTGTACCAATTGATGACAATGTCATCATCATTATCATATGGTACAGTTGCCAGAAACAGCTACTGAGACCAAAAAGAAAGGGGTTGTTTTGGGTGAGGGGTGAAGCTCTGCTACAGTCTCTGAAAGGCATCATGTATGCAGGATTTTACAGGGAGCACAAATGTTCCAGGACCTTAGTAGCCATTCGGACTACTGTCCAAGGGGAATATGATGGCCTAAATTTCTTTCTGGTAGCACAAACAATGGTGCATCCTTTTTCTGTTGTGAAATTTAAGTCTGCCATTTGGATCTAAACATTACTTTGCCTTGCCTGACAAGAAATCTACCTGCATTTGGTGATGGGCAAGTAGACATAGTCAACCTAGGATTTTGTTGAATTTGGTTAACCCTTTTAGCCCCACGGGTGCTTTTTCCAAATTTTGGAAGTGCTACTGAATGACTATGTACCAGTTGCAGGAGGTGGAATGACCATGATAATTCAAGGGTAGTGCTAGAATAGCTTGGTGCCTAAAGGCACCAAGCTAATCTGGCACTATCCTTGAATTATCATGGTCAGTCAGCCTCCTGCGTTAGGGTGTTGGGGCAAAATGGGTTAACATCTTGCAATCTGCATTTCCTAAATGATGTCATACATGTACAAGGACTATTTGAAAACAAGAAAGGCAAAGCCCTTATGGCCCACGTGTCTGTCCAATCTACATGTATGACCTTTGTGACAATAAGTAACGGGATGGCTTCTGCACCAGCAAAATACATGTTTTCTCAAAATTTAATCAGTTTTCACACATCTGTCAAACACCCGCGACCCTTGACCTTTATGATTAGTCAACTAAATTAGTATACATAGGAAGAAGGTCTTATCATCACCAGTTACCTTTGTGCCAAATTTAATTGAAAAGTTTGCAAAACTGTTGATAATACATGTAACTACAATTCTTTCAAAAATTGGCATTTTACACACATTTGCTGACCTCTTGACCTTTCCAAGGGGTCATCCAAATTAATATGCATAGATAGGTCTTAACACCAGGTGTCTCTGTAGCAAGTTTGAGTTGAGGTTGTGAATAGTATTTAAGAAAAAAACATTTTTTGTCAAGATGGCTATTTTGAACCTATTTCCTGAGCTTGTGTGACCCTTGACCTTTCCAAGGGGTCATCTAAATTAGTATGCATAGATAGGTCTTACCATCAGGTACCTCTGTAGCAAGTTTGGGTTTGAAGTTGTGAATAGTATTTGAGAAAAAACATCTTTTGTCAAAATATGGCTATTTTGGACCTATTTCCTGAGCTCTTGTGACCCTTGACCTTTCCAAGGGATCAACCAAATTAGTATGCATAAAAAGGTCTTCCCATTATATCTTTGTACCAAGTTTGGGTTTGAAGTTGTGAAGAGTATTTGAGAAAAAATACATTATGTCAAAATATAGCTATTTTTCATCTATTTCCTGATCCAGTGTTACATTGACCTTTGTATGTTTAGAAAGGTCTTGCCACAAAGTATCCTTGTGCCACGTCTGAAGACTGTGGATTGAATAGTCTCTGAGAAAATGCCAACGTTAAAGTTTACCACGGACGACGACGGAGGGATGCCCACTGGCCCAAAACATAGACTCACTTTTGCTTTGCACGTGAGCCAAAAAAAGAAGCAAGCATAAAATGAATGGAGGATAGATGAACAACAAAGGGCTCCTCAGCTAAAATATTAAAATATGCTGAACAAAGCACAATTCAAAACTCATATCATTTAATGTGATCATTCCGAAATCTGAAAGCTTCATCTTGGTGCCAAACTGTTCAAAGCCAGCAAGAAAATTTTCCAACGAATAATTCCTCCAACAAAAACATCACAACAAAGAGAAAGGTTCAACAAGAAGTATGCCAAAGTGTAGCAACACTGACCCATTTGGGGACACTTAACCCCATTCAGTGCCAGTTGACGCAGACTGTGTTTCTGTGATCTTTGTTAACTCAACACAAAAAACCCTAGCCATCCCAGGAACATGGATTCAAAGTGGTGTCAGCAAGAGCGTAAGTCTATTACTAAAGTATGCAACCCATGTGCCGCACATGTAGTAACATGTTGTAACTTTAGTCGACGTGTAATGTTCGATCGCCCTAGCTTGAAGGTACTGTAGTAACGTAAAAAAAACAAGTACATAGACTTCAAAGAACAAAAATCAGCCACCATGATGGGAGGGTTGCTTAGAAATTCCCTGACACCACATTATTGTCCTAGGCATGATGATGTAATCAGATAGTATTCAACATGGCGACAAATGCAGTCATTCAATGCTACGTGATTTTTTTTTTCTGTAAAAGATCGAACACGCAGAGAAACATGTCAAATGTAACCAGACGGTAACTATTCTTCTGTCTAATAATTACGAGACCAGTCTTGAGCAGGATTTTTGATAGCTTTGTTACGTCTGTGCAGGAGTAGAAGAATAGAAAACATCGTGCCCTTCCCTTTTGTCATCTATTGCAGCCATTTGCTCTCCCCCCAACCACTTCCACCTCCTTCCCCATACACATACCACGCAAAATCCTGCACAGCACAACAGAAGCGTTTCTTAAAAATGTCATGCCTAGAACTTACATGACGTAAAAATGCCAGTAAATAACATTTTCTTACGTAAAAGATTCCTGTGTTTCTAGCTTGTGCGTTTCTTTTGTCATTTTGTCTACATATGAGCTCTTGATACCCCGTCTTAAAATAGATACTTGGAAAATACCTGTTCAAACACTTGTCGCCTGCGACACTAAGCGAGGTGTTGCATACTTATAGTAATAAACTTATGGCATGAGGCACAGATCCTCATGAGCCCCTGCAACTGCGGGGGCTCATGAGGATCTATACCTCTTGGTGTTCCGATTTTCTTGGCACTGAACAGTTTAAGTTAAAGCAGCTATCCAGGTCCAAGGAAAACCCCGATAGCCCTGAAAGAGCCTGAGATACAGGCATCTAAGAGTCAACTCATTACAAATACAACTCCCGCTAGTGAAAGTGTTCAGCTGTGTCAATTATCAAACTGAAATAACAGTTGATCATGCCACAACCCAAATTACACAATGGAACGTAACAGCATGCAACAGCAACGAATGGCTCACAGGGCTACCACAAAACACCACCTGCAAATAGCACACAGAACAAGTTTTGCTCCCTTGGCAGAAATTTCTTAACTCAGAAGCTTTTCTCTGAAGACAACACTGCAGTTTGGAAGACAGATCGACCATGATTGTTCAAGATAGTTCAAGGGATGTTCCAGAATAGCCTGGTGCCACTAGGTGCCAAGCTATTCTGGCACAACCCTTTAACTATCATGGTTGATCCATCTTCAGTTGTTCAGTCCGAAAAATTGAAATGAATGACAGAAGTCCACAAATTATCTCTGTCAACTATGGTGCAAGTGAGTTAAGTATTAAATACTTGTGTTTAAAAAAAAATGTATTTTTCTCTAAAATGTATTTTTTTTAAAAAATACCTACCGATGGCATTACTGTTAGGAAGGTACACTTTGCTTACCGATTTCAACCCAAGATCCCTTGTGAATACCTATACAACAAGGGAAGTAACTTACTTGAGTAGCCTCTCTTCCTCCGTATAAGCCCACGTGAGCAGTGGTGCCATTCCAGTCTTATTCTTAGCTTGCTGGCAGCATGAGGGGCAGGCGGGAGGATCCTCTGATTAATGCCATTTTTTTTTCGAAAAAATACATTTTAGAGAAAAATACATTTATTTCCTCAAAAGACCTACCGATGGCATTAATAAATAATATTTACCGTATTTATAATGTGCTTATCTAATAATAATTATAACTCTAAGCGCACACTCACAACTCACGCACACATGCACACGCTTTTGACAATGACTCACGTACCACAAATACATTACGACAGTCACCTTGGGGTGAGGAGTGTGGTGATGTTATAGTGCTAGAACTGTTGAAAGAGGTGAGTCTTGAGGGTGGACTGGAAGGAGGAGAGAGAATGTTTTTGATGGAGAGATAGTGGGAGAGTGTTCCAGGTGGATAGACCGCAGACGGAGAAGGAGCAGGGGCCGAAAGTGCTGAGTTTGGTGCGGGGGATGTGGAGGCGGAGAGGGTTGGATGCAGAGCGCAGGGAGCGGGAAGGAGTGTAGAGGTGAAGTAAATTGGATAGATAGGCAGGAGTGTAGTTGTTAAGGGATTTGTAGCAGAGAGACAGAATCTTGTATTGGATGCGTTGTGGGATGGGGAGCCAGTGAAGGAGTTTGAGCAGGGGAGTGATGTGGTCCGATTTCTTCTTTCTAAGGATGAGGCGGGCAGCATTGTTCTGTATGCGCTGGAGAGTTCAAGTGGTGGAGGAAGTTACTGTTAGGAAAAATTACAAAAAGGAGGAGGGTGCCTCCGAAGGCCCTGGCTACTGAACCGAGTCCTGCAGGGGAAAAAAAGTAATCTCCCGACGATTTCAGCTAAGCGTTACCTATGGTGCCAGAGGCACTGGGAAGGAGTACTGGGCCGCGGCGAGGTCTCCCATCAGGGCCAGATTTCCTCTCTGGCCAGAGAAATCCCTCAAATAAAAACGAGCAAAAGTGGAGGCTGAATGCCACCCTAATGCCGCAATAATGTCCTTCACTGCGATCAACAGCTATATTCGTAGAGACCGCTGGTCATAGCACGGAGACAGCATTGCTACGTGCTGTGAATGACCTACTTGCTGCTAGCGATGAGGATCTAATCTCTGTTTTGACTCTGCTTGATCTGAGCCCAGCGTTTGATTTTATTGACCATGACATTCTACTTGCTCGCCTTCATGATGTGTTTGGCATTCAAAGCACTGCACTGAAATTTTTCCAGTCCTACCTTGTTGGTCACTTGCAGATGGTTTCAGTGGCAGGATTCGAGTCCCACTCTGTGGAGCTGCTTTCCGGCATTCCACAGGGGTTGTTAGGGCCTGTTCTTTTTACTTTGTATACACAGCCCTTGTCCCATGTCAATGACCGTCACTTTGTTTCTTATCATTTATATGCAGATGATGCAGAATTGTACAAACACTCCCCTCGTGAACATGTGGATTGGATGGTGCTGTCTATGGAGAATTGTATTTGTGATGTTCAGAAGTGGACCACACAGAACAAGCTCCAGCTAAACAGTGACAAGACTGAGGCCCTCCGAATGACATGCTCCTCTACGTGCAGTGCTGATCTTCCCGAGTCAATGATGGCTGGCGAGAGCACCATCTCCTTTTCTAGCTCGGCCCACAACTTGGGTGTTATTTTTTACATCGACAACAGGCTGACAATGAAGAAACAAGTGAAGAACTTTTGCCAGCTTGCCTTCATTGAACTCAGAAGGATCAGCACTGTTCGACATCTGCTGACTGTTGAAGTTACCAAAACACTTGTTACCTCCCTGGTGCTGTCCCGCATAGACTACTGCAATTCTCTTTTGTCCGGAGTTCCGCAAAATCTTCTTGACCAAATCCAGAGAGTCATGAACTGTGCTGCACGTCTGATTTTGCGGGTACCGAAATGCGAACATATTATGCCTCTACTAGCTGATTTGCACTGGCTGCCAGTTTCATACAGAATTCAGTATAAAGTCTCTGTTATTTGTTTCAACGTCATGTCTGGTTCTGCCCCTCCTTAATTATCTGATCTTGTCCAGCTGTTTACACCATCCCGCTCCGCGTGCGCGCGCGTGTGCGTGCGTGTGTGTGTTTCTGCTCCTCGTAAATCAATGTATGTTTGTTTTTTTGTTGTTGTATGTTTTTGTATTTCGTTCTGTGTTTCATTCCTTGGCTTGACTTCGCGAACGAAGATTTTATAGGAGTTGCCCACGACGTCTGCAGGCTTGTTCGTGGCTGCGGAGGCCAATCCGAGACAGGCAGGTTCGACCGCAGTGGCTGCAGGGGAAGGTCTGGCCAGGGTTCTGAGCTGCGGCATCTCTGTTTTTTCTCCTGAGCCGCTTGTCCTTAAGGCTAGCTCTGCGAGAGTCCTCAAAGGAGACAGCTGCCTTGTAAATGGTGGAGCGCCAGGTGTCACGGTCCGCAGCAAGCGAAGACCACTGGTGGTGGTCGATTTGGCAGGCACTAAGTGACTTCTTGAGACAGTCTTTGTATCTCTTCTTTGGTGCCCCTCTGTCACGGTGTCCAGTAGCAAGCTCGCCGAACAGGGTGATCTTTGGTAGGCGATGATCCTCCATCCTGGAGACATGCCCCGCCCAGCGGAGCTGTGTCCGCAGCAGCAAAGCCTCGATGCTCACAGTTTCAGCCTGTTCAAGGACCTCGACGTTGGTGACATAGTCACTCCAGTGAATGCCCAGGATGGTACGCAGGCAGCGCTGGTGGAAGCGTTCGAGGAGTCGTAGTTGGCTGCGGTAGAGGGCCCAGGACTCGGAACCATACAGCAGGGTGGTGAGGACCACAGCTCTGTACACGCTGATCTTGGTGCCTGTTTTCAGCTGTTGATTGTGCCACACCCGCTTGAAAAGTCACCCGAAACTGTGATTGTAAAGCGCCTAGAGCACCTTGGTGATTAGGCGCTATACAAATTACCTTTATTATTATTATCTCATGGGCCCTGATCTGCAGTCTCTTCACCCCTGCCAGCGAGAGGTCCTTGTATGCAGATCTAAGGACCCAATGCAGCCAAGATGAGATAGTTTGAGCCGAAATGTCCTCCTTCCCTTGGACCAAGGGTAGGAAAAGTCGGGACCGGCCTCTCTGTAAGCTTGGATCTGTGTAGATAGATCTACAAGGCCTTTACCAGGTCTTGCCGACGGGACCCATGCGAACAGTCAAAACCCTTGAGAGAAAGCAGGTTAATCAACTGCGTATCCATTGAGGGGAGTCTGTTCTTGGCTATGAAGGACGGGTTAGTCAATAGCTGTACCAAACCATCCGCCCTGAACTAAAGACAGGATGGATCCACTGACAAAGTGTGTAGCTCACTTACTCTTGCTGCCGTCGCCAGGGCCATGAGAAAGTAAGTCTTCCTAGACACATCTGCCAGCCTAGACAAAGGCAGAGGCTCAAACCTGTCTGAATTAAGCCAGGTCAGCACCCAAGGCAGGTCCCAGCATGGAAGCAACGAGCGAACTACAGGTCGCTGGAGTCCGACAAATCCTTGCACGACCCCGGGTCTGCAAGCCCCAAATGACAGTATGTGTCTGAGATCATGGCCCGCTAGCCTTTGATGTTAACAGGCACCAAGTTCTTCTCCTTAAACAGCCAGTTGGGGCATCAATCAGTGACATATGGGAGAGGTGTCTAGTCCTGCACCAGGACTGTAGGACCCTCTACTTTCCTTCATATACCCTGCGGGTGGACTGTCTGCGGGCTGACGAGATAGCCTCCACTGCTGCATTAGAGTAACCTCTCGCCATGAGGGCACAACCTCCAGGCATATAGGGCAAGTCTTTCTGGGCACGGGTGGAAGACATTCTGGCAGGGCTGTTTCAGCATTATATGGAGAGTTGGTAGCTCTACGGGAGGCTCGGTGGCTAGACTCAACAGATCTGACGTCCACACGCTGTCCCACCTGAAGGGAGCAATGAGAAAGAGCACCGTGGTGCCGCCCTTTAACTTCTGCAAGACCATTGGCACAAGCGTTGTGGGAGGGTAGGCGCAGGCAATGAGCCCCTCCCATGAAATGGACAGGGCATCTACTGCTCATGCTAGAGGGTCTGGGACTGGAGAGACAAAGACCGGCAGTTGTCTGTTCCCCCTTGCTGCAAACAGATCGATCATAGACGTCTCCCAACGAGCACAGATCATATTGAAGATCTCCGGTCTGAGCGACCACACCGTGTGAAAGAGCTGGCCCTACCTTGATAGCGAGTGGCGAGCACATTCAAGTGGCCTGGAAAGTGTTGAGTCTTTATTGAGATCCCATGGTCCCTGCCCCACAACATCATCTGATACAGGAGCATGCAGAGGACTGGTGAGCGCATACCCCCCTGCTTCTGTATGTAAGATACCACTCTTGAGTTGTCGGACAGAACCAGAACCTCTTGTTGTGCCTCCCAGTTGGTCAGGGCCAACCAGACCACTTTCAACTCTAGCCAGTTGATGTGCTTGTCTTGGAGCTCTGGAGGCCAACAGCCCGAGACTGAGCTGAAGTCCGGCAGCAAATGTGCTCCCCAGCCTGATAGGCTTGCATCTGTGTAGACCGAGAAAAGAGGCGGAGGGGAGAGGAGGCTACTCAAGTATCATGAAAACACTTTACTAAGAGTTACTTCCCTTGTTGTATAGGTATACACAAGGGATCTTAGGCTGAAATCGGTAATTCCTGACAGTAATGCCATCGGTAGGTCTTTGAGGAAATAAACAAGCAAGTTATTTGTTCAGTGGTAGAGTTAACAAAGGACGGTCAACTCAATTTGCGAATGTAATTCTGGCTGATCCATGCTGGCAAGATGTATATTCTCATAAGCCCCTGCAGCAGCTCAAAAGAATCTATGCTTCCTGCAAATATGATGAAATGGGCTTGCTGATTGACTGCTCTGTCTGCACCAAAAAGCTTAAATCTGCCTTGAATCCGAGTTTGCGGGAAATCTGCAATCAGTCTCCACGATGGAAAACTGACACCCATATATGCACAGAAGAACCTCCTATGAATGGCCACCCCTGTTGCCAAGAAAAATAAATTTTTCAATTAAAATATATTTTTTTGAAAAATACTTACCGATGGTATTACACTTAGGGAATGGTTCTTAGCTAGCCTAATTTTAGCCAAATTTGGTTGTGTCCGTATACGGTATCGTTGGCAGGAGTGGGGCGCCATAGAATAGGCCCCCGCCAGAATAGCCTCCCCTTCTTCCCATCCGGTGCGAAAATACCCGTCATACCTCAGTTTAGCTTCTTAGCCAACCGCGGCAAGCGGGGCCGGTGGGAGGGACCTTCGAGTAATACCATCGGTAAGTATTTTTCAAAAAAATATATTTTAATTGAAAAATTTATTTGTTTTCTCAAAACACATTACCGATGGTATTACACTTAGGGAGAATCACAAAGAGGAGGTGGGTGCCGCCCTATCGCCCCCACTGCCAACGACACAGCCCACAGACCCGCCCTCGTACAGCAAACTCCCGATAATTTTAGCTAAGGTACTTACGGCGCCTAGGGCGCCGGGAGGGAGTGTTGCGCTGCTGCGATGTCTCCCACCAGCGTGAGGTTCTGCCGCTGGGTGGAGAGGTCCCTCAGGTAGAATCGGGCAAATGTGGACTCCGCTCGCCATCCCACGGCCGCCACAATGTCTTTCACTGCACAATTGCGGTCGAAGGCGAGACTTGTGGCCATGGCTCGGACCTCGTGCGCCCTGATGTGCATACGTTGGGCTACTTCTGGCGCGAGGTCTTGATAGGCCGAGCGGATCACCCAACGAATCCATGAGGAGATGGTCTGGGCGGATATGTCCTGTCTACCTGGGGACAGAGGGAGAAAAAGGCGGGTCCGTCTTCTGCGCAGCGGTCTGGTCCGTCGCAGGTACACACGCAAGGCTCTCACCGGGTCCTGTTGTCTGGACTCCCGGGTGGATTCTGTCACACGTAAAGGTCGGATGGTCATCATCTGTGGGGTCGTCAGAGGCGACCGCGTCTTGGCGAGAAAGGATGGTTCAGGTAGCAGTTGCACCGAGCCGTCAGTCCGGAACTGCAGACAATCTGATCGTGTGGACAGCGCGTGAAGCTCACTGACCCTGGAAGCGGTAGCAAGGGCCAACAGGAAGCACGTCTTTCTAGTTACATCCGGTAAGCTTGCCAACTGTAGGGGTTCAAAACGGGCAGAGTTGAGCCAGGTCAGCACCCAAGGCAGGTCCCATCTAGGCAACAGTGACCGTAGCACCGGGCGTTGTAAACCGAAGTGTGTCATGAGATCAGCCAGGTCTTTGCAGGCACCAGGGTCTGTCCGGCCCAGGTGGCGGTAGGTGTCAGCAATCATTGCCAGGTAACCCCGGATGGTAATAGGCGCCAAACTCTGGAAGTTGAACAGCCAGAGGAAGAACTCCGCCAGCTGGGGCATCGTCAACTCGGTGGGGTTAAGGTTGTTGTCACCACACCAGTCGCACAGCACCTTCCACTTCCCCTCGTAGACTCGTCTGGTAGAGGGTCTGCGTGCAGCAGCGATAGCTTCCACTGCGTCACCTGAGAAGCCTCTTCTGGTGAGGGCCTGCCGCACAACCTCCAAGCGTGTAGAAGGAGGCGCTCCGGGCAAGGGTGAAACAGCGGCTGTCGAGGTTGCTTGAGCATCGTGCGAGGCGTAGGAAGCTGAAGAGGTGGACTGGTGGCTAGGTTGAGCAGGTCCGTTGTCCACGACTTGCTCCAGCAGAAGGGCGCCACCAGGAACAGAATCGTGTTGCAGCCGCGAAGCTTGTGGAGGACTTTGGGAACCAGCACCGTCGGCGGATAAGCGTAGGCGATGAGCCCGTCCCAGGGAATGGACAGTGCGTCGACCGCCCAAGCTAGAGGATCTGGAACCGGCGAGACGAACAGCGGCAACTGGTGGTTCCAACGGGTGGCGAACAGGTCGATCATAGGAGCTTCCCATCTGGCCGCGATCAACTGGAAGATGTCCGGCCGCAGTGTCCATTCTGTGTGTAGGAGCTGTCCGCGGTGTGATAAGGAGTCGGCCAGCACGTTGAGATGACCTGGGATGTGTCTGGCGCGCAGAGTGATGCCCCGATCTTCGCACCAACGAAGCAGCTGGTACAGGAGGATGCACAGAGAAGGGGAGCGCGTACCGCCCTGCTTCTGTAGGTAAGCGACGACTGTGGAGTTGTCGGACAGCACGAGCAGTTCCTGACCCTGGAGCTGAGAGTCCCACGTCAACAACGCCTGCCACACCGCCTGCAACTCCAACCAGTTGATGTGTCGGGTCAGAAGATCCGTGGGCCATACCCCCGAGGCTGTCGTGAATGCCGGTAGCAGATGGGCTCCCCAACCGGTGAGACTTGCGTCGACGCAAAGGGACAAGCTGGGAGGCGGTGTGTAAAGGGAGACTCCCGAAGCCAGCCAGTTGTGGTCCGCCCAGCGCCTCAGGTGTGGGAGTAACATCGGGGGAACCGGAATCAGAGCGTCGATGTCGTCCTTCGAGGGTCGCCAATGAAGTAGTAGGTGCAACTGGAGCGGTCGGGAATAGAGACGTCCCAGGGGAATCAGGTCTGAAGCCGCACTCATCAGGCCCAGCAACTGTAGCCACACCCGTGCAGAGACCCTGTCCTGCTGAGCCACCTGTCGCGCCAGATCGCTGATCTTCTGTATACGTGTCTCCGGGAGTCGCACTAAGTTGAGATCGGTGTGGAACTCCATTCCCAGGTGGACGAAACAGCGGGACGGGGAGAGGTCGGACTTGCCCCTGTTGACGATGAACCCGAGGAAGTCGAGGAGGTCCAGGAGTGCGTCTCGGTCTCTCTCCAAGGCGGAGTCCACCTGGTTTCGTAGGAGAAGATCGTCGAGGTAGTTGGACGTAGGGCTTGAACTCGTCCTTCTGGCCCTGGCGACGACCGCATCCATGATCCTGGTGAACACCCACGGGCTGAGGTTGAGACCAAAGGGTAGAGCGCGGAACTGGTAGACGATTCCGGCAAAGGCGAAACGAAGGAAGCGTCTGGACGCCGGGTGCATTGGAACATGTAGATAGGCGTCTGCGAGGTCGAGGCTGATGGCGAAATCGAACGGCTGCACCGCGGAACGCAGAGCTCGAGCGGTTTCCATCCGGAACGGCGGGGCGACGAGGAACTTGTTTAGTGCGGAGAGGTCGATGACCGGCCGCCACTTGCCCCCCGGCTTGGGAACCACGAACAGACGACTGTAGAAGGCCGGAGAGTCGTGGCGTCTGACTACCTCTGTGGCGTTCTTCTGGAGAAGTGCAGCCACCTCGTTGCGTAGCGCCTCTGCTCTGAGCGAGTCGGCGGGCATCGACGTCCAAAGTGGAGAACGGCGCAGTGGAGGGGGTGAGCGGAATGACAGCTGTAGTCCTTGGCAAACTGTCGAGAGGATCCACGGGTCGTCGGAAAACAGCGAGGTCCAAGCGTTGCTGTGAAGTGCTAGTCTCCCGCCGACAGGGGACCCGGAAGCGGTCGGGGGAGACGTGATCGGAGTGTAGTCATCGGGCCCTACCACGCCCGAAAGGACGGCGGGCAGGTCTAGGCCAAGCGGGGGCGGGGACGGGGGCGTCTGCGGGGCCAGGTTTAGGTCGTCGGGGGCGACCAAAGGCCGGTTGGCGGGGGGGAAGACGTCCACGACTGGTAAAGGGGCGACCGCTGGGTCTGGTGGACCGCAAGCCTCGACCCGCGGGCCTGCGGGTTGTAGGAAAGCGGGGCGGGGCGAACCTGGTGGGCCACAATTCCTTGCTGGATTCCTTAACCGACTGCCAATGAGGGCCGAAGAGGAGCTCGTTGCCCAGCGGGGCCCGCCGCAGCTGGTTCTTGATCTCCGACGGCAGTGAGCAGGCTTGTAAAACAGCATCTCGCCGCATGAGGTCGCAGTTTGCCGCTGCCGTCATCGCGTTGACCGAGGTGTGGTAGGCTGCGCGGTTGCAAGACACGGTCAAGGCCAAGATGTCGGTCAAGAGCGGTGCGATGGTAGGGCTCCAAGCTTCCTCCACCCGTCGAACTATCGCCTGAGTCGCCAAGTCCAAGAACCCTGCCGAAGCTAGCGCATTGCGGATGAGTACCGCCGTCTTAGTCAGTCCAGGGGGGAGTACCGCTCTTTCTTTTTGTCGAGTAAGGCCCGCACAGGAAGTCGCTGAGGGATCCACCTCCGGCAGAGGGCAAGCAAAGGCCTGAGAGTGTCCTGCGTACCACTTCTGCTGGAAAGCTATCATGAGGTCCGCCGGCCACTTGTGGTCCGAGAAGAATCCCGTATCTCCAAGCGAACCCTGCAGTAGATGAGTCGACAGGGCATCCCGGATGTCGCGAAATCCAGGCGGTTGCGGTAGAGACTTGAAGCGCTTGGCATGACGCGCCGCGTCCACAAAGGCCGAGGCTCTCTTTTTCGCCGGTGGAGAAGGAGGGCAGTCTTCCGCCGGTAAGGTAGCGGCAATAAGTCTCGCCGCTTCGTCTAACGCACGCATGGTCTCCGTTCTGTGTCCGAACGACGCTGGGGGAACATCCGTTTCCCCCGGAGAATCCGAGTGCAGGCTCGGTGCGGCGTCCAACCAGGCGGACACCGAGTCTACAGGAGTCAGGCTGACGGAGTCCAGAACACGAGCGGAGCTTCCAAGCTTGTCTGAAGCCCTCCCGGGATCCGCGGGTGCCAGAGGTGTTGTGTGGCGCCGCGGCGACGAAGCCAAGTTGGGAAGAGGAGGTCTTCCACCGGGTGCAGAAGGCGAACTCCTGGGAGCACGGTGCCCCCGCGGCGAGCGGCTGTGACGCGAAGAGCGGGAACTGTGCGAAGTCCGCCGGGACCGACGTGAGTCCTGCTTTGTCCGAGTCGCTGAGCGGCGCCTATCACGGGGTTCCCGTGAGGCGTGATGACGAAAGGAA
Organism: Semisulcospira habei; assembly: GCA_036245525.1. Classification (NCBI taxonomy): domain Eukaryota; kingdom Metazoa; phylum Mollusca; class Gastropoda; family Semisulcospiridae; genus Semisulcospira; species Semisulcospira habei. The sequence goes on from BTPG01000005.1 coordinate 73,926,133, forward strand.
CGAGGGCTAACATGACGGTAAGAGTCCACTGTACTGGCGTGCCGTCTCGGACTCGATCTCCTTTGAGTGTCTCTGCGTGGTAAGGGGTAGCAACTCGAGTCCGAAGAGCTAAGCTCTCTCGAACGAAAGCGGCGATCAGGATCCCGACGTGATGTCGAGGGTCGTCTTTCCAAACTATATCTGCCGCGTGTGCTGTGGCCCCGCGCTCGGAAAGGCGAAACAGAAGCATCACCCCTAACCTGGGATCTGGAGGTAGTGCGCGTGTCCAAACCCGGCCTGTCCACCCTGCGGGGGCCTGCGTCTCGCAAAGGCGGAAATCTCTCTGTCTGTCGTTTGTCCGCTCTATCGTGTGGCGAGGTGGCTACCAAGGTCGCACTCGAGGGCGTGTATCTCTGCTCATAATGGACCAGAGTCCCGGACAGCCGTCCCTCCCGCAGGCGCTTATACTTGTCGAGCCTGCGATCTTCTGAGCGAGCGAAGTCTGGTAGCGTCGTGGTGTCGCCAAGAGCCGCCATCTCTGCGGTCTTATCAATGGTAGCCGTTACTAGCACTAACGACGTGTCAGCTAACTCACCCGCTGACGCATGTCCCGGTTCCGGTGCCTTCTCCGCCACAGGTAAAGGCCCTGCCTTGGGCCCCCCAAAGGTGTCCGTGGTCGTCTCTAAGGATCGATCTCTCGGAGGAGACCTATGGTCTCTGCGGGACAACGAAGTCCCTATGTAACCTCTAGAGGCCTCTGACCGGCGCTCTCTGGTAGGCTTTGTACACTCTCCGCGGGCCAACACAGTCTCTGTCACCGACTTGGGGCCCACCTTCGTACATTTGGCCGTCTCCGCCCCGTGACTACTGCCAGGACTGGAATGATCTCTGCGGGACAACGAAGTCCCTGTCACTGGCTTAGGTCCCACCTTTGGGCCACCGGTCGTCTGAGACCGGTCACTTTTGCGAGGCCTGGAATAGTCTCTGCGGGACAACGAAGTCCCTGTTACTGACTTTGGTTCCACCTGTGGGCCTCCGGTCGTCTCAGCCAGTCTACTTCTGCTAGGCCTGGGGTAGTCACTGCGGGACAACGAAGTCCCTGTTACTGACTTAGGTTCCACCTGTGGGCCTCCGGCCGTCTCAGCCGGGTTATTTCTGCTAGGCCTGGAATAGTCTCTGCGGGACAACGAAGTCCCTGTGACTGACTGGGTTCTCTCCTTAGGGCTGGCCGTCCGCGTCGGTCGGTCTTGCATAGGCGTCGGACGCTCCCTGCAGTAGAAACGCCACAGGTCTGACCACGCTTCTTCCGGCCATGAGGCGCAGACATCACAAGTATGGTTGGAATCGCAGCCGGAGCAGGGAAGGCAAAACTCGTGTTCATCTGAGGGCCACTGAAAATCCCGACACATCGTGCAGGTACGAACCTGGTATCTGAAACAAGATAGCAGAATGAAGGACGAGCGAGCGTGGCCTCTAAGGACACGCAAGAAGTGACTGCGCGCAAAATGTATCGAGCCTACTCGAAAAACGAAGCGAGTGCACCAAACGTGCCGACGCTCGGCGCTCTTTCCCCCCCAGAGCGCCGGTCGAGGGCATGTACCGAGATGTTACCTGGCCATGTCGAGACCGGTGTCAACCCACGTCTGTCCAGCGAAGTGAAGACCCCGACGCAAGGGATCGCTCGCCGCGAAGTCCGACCGGGCAGCAAGTCGAAGCAGTGCTCAGAAACCGCAAGGCCCAGTCCCCACTGCTAAGTTTCCCGTCACCAAAAACCGCCAGGCACAGTGTCGAACAGACCCAGGCGAAGACAAGTAGCCGCCGAGTGAAGGCGCAATCCAACCAAGGTCGAAGACCGGTTCAAGTCAGCACGGAGCACGAAGTGGACACAACCGAACTCGGCGCCAGCTAAGAACTAAACTGAGGTCTGACGGGTATTTTCGCACCGGATGGGAAGAAGGGGAGGCTATTCTGGCGGGGGCCTATTCTATGGCGCCCCACTCCTGCCAACGATACCGTATACGGACACAACCAAATTTGGCTAAAATTAGGCTAGCTAAGAACCATTCCCTAAGTGTAATACCATCGGTAATGTGTTTTGAGAAAACAAAGTGACCGTATACAGCAGGTGACTGTTCAAGGGGTTTGATGGAAGCGGACCTAAGTGTGCTCGTGAAACTAGGATAGGAGCATATGGATGTGCCACCACCAAAACGCTACCTCCATCGACCTCTTCACGCTTCTGTGAAGTGCGATACATGCACTAGTAATGCCAATGTTTCATTATCTTCAGTGATGTAAGAAAATAAAAATGTGTTCGTGAGTACAAGTACAGGGGGACGCATGTCGATGTGTGTCACTGCCATGTTTTTGTCTTAAACAGATAGGAAAGGAGGGGGTTGGTGGTGGAGTAAGGAGGGCATGGCACTGGCACAAGCTGGGGGTCAATATTCTGGCGTATGTTACCATTTTCTTTTTCTCCTCATTTTTTTTCCTCGGCGAAGCACCTGTGTGTGCAGCACGGAATTGTTGGTACTAACTTCATGGTTTGTGGCCGGCACATAGAAACTGGCAAGTCACACATTTCAGTACTAACTGACCACTGCTGATTTAGTTTTGATGCTGCGGTTTCTTGACTAACAAGCTGTGGAATTCATAGATCTGAAAAAGCAAATGTGCTGGATAGGCATCAGTTTCCAAAAATTACAGACACAAAGTCGTGCATTGGGCCTTGTATGCATTAGATTCTCATGAGCTCCTGCAGTCTGCAGGGGGACATGAATCAGAATATCAGTCCACAGGCCTACAGTCAATCTCAGCACTTTTATACACACTGTATTAGTGTAAGAGTGCTGGAATGGATATGTAGGCCTGTGGTCTGACATGTGCATTCATGCACATATGCCCTCAATTCTCATGAGCCCCTTCCATCTGCAGGGGAGCATGAGAGTTTCTGCCAAATCGGCGCCCAGCTGGGGTGAAAGAGTAGTCAAATTTTGGTCACGTTGGAAGATAATGTGACCAAACAGTAAACCAAATTGAAAAAGAGATGTGGACACGGTCAAATAAATATCGTGACCTTTCACACAGCTGGCAAGCCGATGGCACATCCATCATTGCGTGATGACATGATGTCTGGGCTTTGCCACAGTGTGTGGCGGCTGGCTAGGTGTCAAGCGAGCTGTAATTGACCCGTCGCGGGTGACAAGTTTACCGTGCCAGTCTGGCCATTACCATAAATTTCACTAATTCAGGTATTTTTGCCATTTTTGGCTCTGATATGCTGGCCATTGGTTGTGTTTAGCAGGTGGCCATAAAATGAAGGTACTTTATATAGTAAACATCGTCTCTGCAACGCAAATGTGAACGTGAACAGCAGGTGACCGTAAAAATCCGTGAATGTTCATTGGAGGTTCTGGTGTGTACAAAATGTGTTGTATGCGCAGCAATTTACATAGCAAAATATGTGCGATCTGAAAAAGCATTGTTTTATTATTATTAACATTACTGAGGCGACACCTACTTTGCTGTTGAGGGCATTGTCTGTCATGGCCACAGGAGCACCCCCAGTCTTTTTTCCTCCACCTTCCATTGACATGTTGACATTAAGGCCATGAACTGCGTCTGTGGTACATCTTAACCTGCAAACATGAAGAGGCCGTGTTTTATATTTAACTCGTTCTACCCCAGACAGACCACAGCAAGATATGGATCGACCATGATAGTTCAAGTGTGATGCCAGAATAGCTTGGCGCCTATGGGCGCCAAGCTATTCTGGCATCACCCTTGAACTATCATGGTCGATCTGTGTCCTGCACTGCAATGCGGTCTTCAGAGGACAACAGCAAAATTTGGGGATTTGGGTCTTGGGGTACAATGAGTTAACTCATTCGTGGCCAGCCGCATCCAGATGTGTGGCTTATGCCGTGCATCCGTATGTGGCTGGCCACAAATGTTAACCCTTTCACTGCAGTGGTTGTTTGTGAAATCTTGTTCTGTCAATACTAAAGAACCCAGCCGCGCCGGGAACATGGATACACAGTGGTGTCAGAATGAGGCATAGATTCTCATCAGCCCCCACAACTGCTTGCCCGCAAAGGCTGTGAGTCTGTTTCCTGCTTCTTTCTAATTCTATCTTAAACTTTGTTCAAAGCATAAAACATATTCTTCAAAGAATAAGGCAAACTACCTGTGTTCCATAATGGAATCCTTTGGCACAGTTTTCCAGAGTGATGTGTCGTAGGTGTCTGTTGTTACCTCCATGGCCATCACCAGAAACTTGTCACGCTTCACAGTGTTCAGGTACCCTGCCATAGGCAAAGAAAATTTTGTCGATTTTCCTTCCAAAATCTTCTTGGGAACAAGAAAGTCATTATGGCTCACGGGTATGACCGATTTACATAATTATGTGTGACCTTTGTGACGAGGGCTGGCTTCTGCAGCAGCAAAATCCATGTTTTCTGAAAATGTAAGCATTCTTCACACATCTGTCAACCTCCCATGACCCTTGACCTTTGTGATGAGTTGAATAAATTAGTATACATAGGAAGGTCTTATCTTTGTGCCAAATTTGGTTGAACAAATTTGCAAAAATGTTGATAATACCTACAATTTTATTTTTTAAAATGGCATTTTACACATATTTTCCAGCCTCTTGTGACCCTTGACCTTTCCGACAGGTCATCCAAATTAGTATGCATAGATAGATCTTATCATCAGGTATCTCTGTATCAAATTTGGGTTTGAAGTTGTGAATAGTATTTGAGAAAAAACATCTTTTGTCAAAAAATGGCGATTTTTTCACCTATTTCCTAAGCTCTTGTGACCCTTGACCTTTCCCAAGGGATCAACCAAATTAGTATGCATAGAAAGGTCTTACCATCAGGTACCTTTGTACCAAGTTTGGGTTTGAAGTTGTGAATAGTATTTGAGGAAAAATAAATTATGTCAAAATATAGCTATTTTTGACATATTTCCTGATCTCCTGTGACCTTGACCTTTGTGAGAAATCACTCAAACTGGCGTGTTTAGAAAGGTCTTGCCACAATGTATCCTTGGGCCAAGTTTGAAGACTGTGGCTTGAATAGTCTCTGAGAAAATTCATTTTTCTCTAAAAGGTATTTTTTCAAAAAATACTTACCGATGACATGACTTTGTGGAAATGTCTACTACTAGCTCAATTTTAGCCTACTTACCTGTTGTGTGCCTACACAACCCGCGAGGCACTCGGGGAACCCCAGAGGGGCCGAGAGTTATCTCCCGCTCCTTCCTTACCGGTTCCTGTCACGAGACCAACCAGTCAGATACTTCGCTCGAAAGCGGCAAGTGGGGCAGGTGGGAGGGCCATCCGAGTCATGTCATCGGTAAGTATTTTTCGAAAAAATACCTTTTAGAGAAAAATGAATTTGTTTCCTCAAAAACATTACCGATGACATGACTTTGTGGAAGAATTGCAATGAGGCGGAGGGTGCCGCATGACAACTCCCTAGGAGGGAACAGAGCCGTCCTCCCAGTCGCAAACTCCCGACAATTTTAGCGAAGTGCATACCAACGGCGCCGGTGGCGCCGGGAGGGAGTGTTGCGCCGCGGCGATGTCCCCCACCATTGCGAGATTCTCTCGCTGGCCCGCCAGGTCCCTGAGGCAGAAGCGGGCGAATACAGATTCAGTCTTCCCGTCCACGGTAGCCACGATGTCCGTGACAGCGCAGTTTCGAACAAACGTGGCGCTCGTGGCCATGGCTCGTACCTCGTGTGCGCATATGTGCAGCCTCTTCGCTCCCTGCAGGGAGATATCTTGATAGGCGGAGCATATGACTCAGGGAGCCAGGAAGAGAACGTCTAGGCTGTTATGTCATTCCGCCGGTCTCAGAGGTAGGGAGAGGCGTGCACACCCTCTGCGGAAGGCTTTAGATTGTCGCAGAGAAGTCAAAAGATGCGCACGGGATCCTGTTACCTGGTCTCTTGTGACAGGGGTTTGTTTCGTAGCGGCCATAAGGTGCGACCTGAGGCGCGGTCAGAGGAGACCTGTTTGGCAAGGAAGGCCAGGGCAGTGAGAAGTAGCACGGACCCGTCCGCTCAGAACTGTAAGCAGATAGGACGCGCCTAAGCGCGTGTAGCTCACTCCCCTGTGAGGTGGTAGCCCGGGCCAGCAGGAAGCACGTGTTGCGTGTCACATCTGCGAACGGGCCACTGTAAGGGTTCGAATCAGGCAGAATTCAACCACGTTAGCACCCAGGGTAGGTCCCAGCGGGGGAGGAGCGAGCGGTAGGCCGGGCACAGGCTACCGAAGTGTCCCATAAGGTCGGTGAGGTCTGTGCAGGCGCCCGGGTCTGGGTGTCCGCGGTGTCAACGTGTAAGCGAACATGGACAGGTGACCCCTCACCGTGAAGGGGCTAGGTCTAGGTCTCAGCCGAGCCCGATAGAGCTCCGCCAGCTGCGGATTCGACAAATCCGTGAGGTTCAGGCCGTGATTGGGGCATCAGGAACACAGGACTCGCCACGTCCCTCGTAGACTCGAATGGTCGAAGGTCTGCGGGCCGCAGCGATCGCCTCCACCGCTGTACCCGAGTAGCCTCTAGCACCGAGGGCTTGCCGCACAACCTCCAGTCGTGAAGGATGAGCCGCTCCAGGCAGGGAGGAACAGCGGCTGGCGTGGTGGCTTGAGCATGGTGCGAGGAGTGGGAAGGCGCATGGGGGGGGGGGCCCGTGGCGAGGCTGAGAAGGACGGTGTTCCAGTGGCGGATCCAGGCGAACGGAGCGACTAACAGGAGGGCCGCCGAGCAGCGCCGAAGGTTGAGGAGGACTTTGGGTACGAGGACCGTCGGGGGAAAGGCGGAGGCCGCCAGGCCATCCCAGGGAATGGAGCGCGCATCGACAGCCCAAGCACGGGGATCGGGAATCGGGGAGACGAAGAGGGGAAGCCGAAGGTTCCACCTTGTGGCGAACAAGTCGACCTGGGGAGACTCCTAACGGGCGCGGGTCAACCGATAGATGTCCTGCTGAAGGGTCCATTTCGCGTGTAAGAGCTGGCCGCGGCGAGACAGCGAGTCGGTCCAGACGTACAGATGTCCGGGAATGTGTCGGGCTCGCCAAGAAAAGCCCGGTCCTCGCACCAACGCAAGCTCTGGTAGAGAAGCATACCAAGATCGGAAGAGCGTGTGCCACCTTGTAACTGGAAGTAATCCACCAACGGTGTGTTGTCAGAGAGGGCGAGCAGCTCCTGGTGTCTGAGGAGGTCATCCCAGCAATGAAGGGCTTGTCAACGGCCTGCATCACTGGCCAGTTGATGAGATAGTGCGTTAATCCGAGGGCCGAGGGCCGGAAGTCGAGAGGAACCGAGGCAGGAGATTAGCATCCCACCCAGAGAGGCTCGCGTCGAACCCAGAGAGTACTGGGGCGGAGAAGATGCCCGGGGAACTGCCGATGCTAGCCAAGCGGCGTCGGTCCACCAACGAAGGCGAGGAGACAGAATCTGGGGCACTGGAGCCATCGTCGATACGTCGCCGGAAGCCGGGCGCCCAAGGAGTAGGAGATGCAGCTGAAATGGCTGGGAGTAGAGACGACCTAGGGAAGGAGTGAGATCAGACTTGCCCTCGTTTACTAGGAAGCCCCAAGTGCGTCAGGAGGTGCAGTAGCGCGTCCTTGTCTGTCGCGAGAGAGCTCTCGGACTGGCGGCGTAGTAAGAGGTCATCTGGGTAGATCGACGTCGGACTGGAGGAGGACTGTCGGGCCTTGGCGACTAAGGAGTCCCTCGGCCCGGTGACCACCAGGGCAGAGGTTGAGACCGAATGGGAGCGCGGGAAACTGGAGAAGACGCCGTCGATCGCAACCAGCGAACTTCCTGGAGGCCTGGAGCATCGAGACAGCAGGTACCCATCGGAAAGGTCCAAGCCAACTGCGAAGTCTAAGGCTGGACCGCTGCTTTCAGGGCTCTGGCAGTCTCCATCCGGAAGGAGGGGCCGTAATTCTGTACAGGCCGAGAGAACGAAACCTGACGCCATCTCCCTCCAGGCTTCGGAACGAAGAACCGGCGGCTGTAGAAGGCTGGCGAGTCTGAGAATCGGAAAACCTCCGTGGCAACTTAACTGAGGAGGGAGGAGACACCTCCCGCCGAGCGGAGGCCTCAGTGAAACATTGGGGAACATGAGACCTTGAGGGAATAAGATGGCCAAGGCGGGGGCCTGCCGCCGGGCCGGCTCTGAGGACCAGGAATCACCGGACAGCAGGGGCCCCCCCCAGCGGAGCAAGACAACGCTGCGCCCGCAGGGCAGGAAGCACCCCCCGGCAGGCAAGCAGTAGGGCGTCTCGAGGCATCAGGGCACAATCGGCGGAGGCAGCCAAGCGTAGACCGACGCGAGGTAGGCGGCGCGGTAGGCGACTCCGCTAAAAAGAGCAGATCACCCCGGAGGCGTGATGGAAGGGTGCCTGGAGTCCTCCACCCGACGAACCATGGCTAGAGAGGGGAGCTCCAGGAAACCGGCGCAGGCTAAGGTGTTCCGGATCAGGGACGCTGTCCTAACCAGACCACGGGGAAGGAAACGTCTAAGAAGCGTGGGGCCGCCAGCTTGTGACCAGGCAGGGGGGTCCAGCGCAGGAAGAGGGATGGAGAAGCCTGGGAAAGGCCGACAACCAGTCCCGACGGGAGGCGACGTCCAGGTCAGCCGGCCAGCGACGATCGGAGAAGAACACCGGCTCGCGTGCCGTGGCAAGTAGCCGGTGCGCCGAGACAGCATCTGGCAGTTCCTTAAGTCCGGACGGCTGGGGAAGCAACTTGACCCTCTAGCCCTGACGCTCGCTAACCATGAAGGCGGAGACCTTCCTCTCAGGGGGGGGGGGGGGGGGGGGGGGGAGGGAGGGCAGGCGTCAGCTGGCCAAGTCACCGCGATGATCCTGGCAGTTCCATCCAAGGTAAGAGGGACTCCGCATGTGACACGACGAAAGAGCCGAAGGGCAGCATCCCCGAAGTCCGCGGGCGAAGGGAGCGACCAACCTCGTCCAGAAGGGCCGAGACGGAGTCCTCGGGCAGCAAGCTAAGAGCCTCTACGTCCAGAGGCAGCGAAGGGGCAGGTGAGTCACCGAAAGTCGTAGGCCGACGCGTGGGCAGGGAACCGTCCTGAGTATCGCAGGACGCCCGGAGATGAGCAGGGAGCGACGAGGCGGCTGCAAACGACGAAGCGAACGCCAGTAAGAGCGAGAAAGAGTCCTGTCCGATGCGGAGAACGACGTCTGGACCGTGGACTGCAAACAACCGAAGAGGAGCGCCGCCGAGGGGAGGAGGGCCGAAGACGGCGGCGGCGCGGCGGACGTGTTGAATGGAGCGGGGGCGAGCGTGAAGCGCACGCGAAGCGGAGGGGTAGGTGGCGCGGAGACGATCCCGGTGGGAGGAACAATCCTTCCGAAGGCGCTCGAGCGGCGAGCGCGAGTGTCCTGAACTGAAAGTGGAACGGCAGGAGTCGGGGGCGCGACTGTGTCGCGCAAGCTAGGGCTGACATCTCTCCTGGCCAGACTCAGTGAGTAGGGTGCTACGCCGGCATTCAGATCCTCCGGAAGGATCAGCGGGCTTAACGGGGAGAGATGGGTGAGGAAGGCCAGTCAACGTGGGACGGCTCATGGCGGACTGCTGCAGGCCGGGCTCAGTGAGGCGGGCGCTCTGCCGGCAAACAGACCCTCCGGAAGGGTCAGCGGGCGTGGCAGCAGTGGCAGTCCTCTGGTCAGCCAGCAACACAGAGTCCCAACGGGAATCCTTTCCGTGAGGCCAGGGCGGGAATGGGCGGTCATCACCGTAAGGGCTGCAGAAGAATCAACCGGAGCCGGATGTGAGGAAGCAGGCAGAGGCCGCTCTCGTCGGTAAAGGCTCCAGAGGTCCGACCAAACATCTCCGGCCAGGTCGCACAGACATCACAAAGGTGGTCCGAGTAGCAGCCCACACAAGGGAGGCAGACCGCATGGTCATCCGTCGGCACTGGAAGTTGCCACATTGGGAGCACATAAGCATTTGGGTTCTGTAACAGACAAAGGGCATAGCAAGGTCGTAAACACAGGCAAGAGGGCGCCGAGCCCCCACACCAAGGTACTCCAGGCGCCGTGACCGCCGGCGCGTGAAACAGTGGTTATACTCTCCAAGGGCTAAAGGGCCTTTAAGCTGGATGAACGGAATGTGGGTGCCACCAGGCCCTACGAAAACCAACGTCTGAAAGGCAAAAGTCTACTCGTAAGCTAACGAGGCATAACCAGGAGAGAGAAGGCGACGTCCCGCTAGGAGAGTTGCAAGAAGGCTGTGCAAGGCACGGAAAATTAAGCTCAATAGTTGGTGCCCTTATGTCGTAACCACAACGAAAGACGAGTCCCACGGCAGCCGGCTCTTGACCCGAGGGCCGGCTGTGGGTAGCTACCGTTACCTTACCTCCAAGCTGAAGTGGGAATGGGGGGAAGGGTAGCCATACACCAGTCACAGCACAGAGGAGAGCCGAGGAAACCCGGAACGGCGCAAAGGAAGAAGCAGGCAGCGCTAGAAGGCGGCAGGCACGGAAGAGAAGTCGGTAACGAGCGTAGGCAAGACGAAGACCGGTCGAGGCACAGCGGAGCAAAGCCCGACACGTCTTCTCTGCACGAGCGAAGTAGCAAGACTGGTTGGTCTCGTGACAGGAACCGGTAAGGAAGGAGCGGGAGATAACTCTCGGCCCCTCTGGGGTTCCCCGAGTGCCTCGCGGGTTGTGTAGGCACACAACGGGTAAGTAGACTAAAATTGAGCTAGTAGTAGACATTTCCACAAAGTCATGTCATCGGTAATGTTTTTGAGGAAACAAATGCCAACGTTAAAGTTTACCACGGCCGATGGAAAACGGACAACCGACAGATGACCACTGGCCCAAAACACACTCACTTTTGCTTCGCACGTGAGCCAAAAATGTGGCACCTTGCATGTTGTTACATCTAAGGTTCACTGCAATAAATTAAAATCAACACATTGCAAACCTCTTCACTGCTGCAAACATGCAAACACCGCTTTAGCTTTGGCTCATGAGGTTCTTTGGCTCCAGCTGACCCTATTCGTATTATTCGTATGTGTATTCCTTGGATCAATGAGGTTATTCAGTGCTGAATTTACCATGCTTTGCAAGAATTCTGCATCCACTGGCAGTTGAAGGGGTTACCTGATTTGCACTCTGAAGACAATAAAGTTGACCAAATAGTCTTGGCTTTACTCACCAGGCTGCAAATAAACATGGACCTCATACGCCTGGCCAGCTTTAACCACACCTGTGCTGGGACGCACGCGGTACTTCTCAGGGGCTGTTGTCTTGATCTGCCGGAAACAATTTGCAACAACTCGCTCACTGACAAGCAACAGCTCAGTTGAAAAGCAGTATTTGATTAGCAAATTAATTGATAAATCAGTCATACGACCCTTGCACTACTGCAGTCAATCCTTATCCTGCACGTTAACCCCTTTACTACTACTGACTACATTGCTCATCAGAAAAGATGCCAAGCAGTATCATAGGCAGCAGTCAGCTACACGTTTTGACCCACCCAGCAGTGTTGTCAGTAGCAGTTAACGATACCCATTGGTGGAAAAAGAAATGTAACTATGTGTCTCTTCCGCTGATGGTACTGTCAGCAGCAGTCAAGGAGTTAACTGTTAACTCATTGGCAGCCAGCCGCATCCGGATGTGCGGCTTATGCCGTGCATCCGGATACGGCTGGCTGCCAATGAGTTAACTTTTGGTCACTCACAGCCCCATCAAGAGGCAAGACCTAACACGTCACTTTGATTCAGCTTACTAAGCAGCTGGCTACAGGCCTGGCTGACACCAAGCCCCCAAGGGGTCAATAGGCAGCATGATAACTTCTATCTTCGAGAGACAAAGATTTGGCTGAGCCTCTTCAACTGCAGGGACTCATAAGAATTTATGCCTCTTGGTGGTTGGAGGTTCCTAGTCAGAATCCTCGAAAAGTGAAAATCTAAAAAAAACAAAAACATTTTCTTGAAATTCGCGTTGCTCTGCTGGCATCAGATTAAAACAAATATGACTTTAAACAGGAATCAAAATATTCATTAAAGGAATCTGTGCATCTCATCTTTATATTTATAGAAGGGACTTTTTAGGACGGGTCGCGGTGGAGTGAATTTAATGGCATGTCCATGATGTCAAAGACGGGCAGGCTAAACTTCTAACAATTGAAGTAAGAAGATAAAAATTACATCATGTCTAGTTACACTAATCTCGCTGCTGAACATACATTTGGCGTGAAGCGCTGTATGTGCGCATGTATGTATGTGAGTGCGTATGTATGTAAACAAGAGAATCTCCGATATTTCTGTACACACAAGCTTGAAACTTGGCTAAATACTTTCTTAAGTGGGTGGCTTAGACAGCCTCTGAGCATGTTGCAATTGAATGTCTCATTGAAGACATACATAAACAACCGTTTATAGGAAGTCGGTTGACCCAGATTAGAGTCTGTAATTTTTGTCATATTTACTTGAATTTTTGCATATAGCTAGTTTGGAGAAAGACATTGGATGAGTTCGTTAGCCAGCTTTGTATCCTTTCAACTTCTTTAGTAAAAATTAATTCTTTTCAGAAAAGAATTAAAAAACTAAAAAACCTTGACTTCTAGAGAAAGTCAGACATTGGCGATGACGTAAAAGAGGCAACTACATCAACACTCAGACACTGACGTAATACTCTAAATATGATGTCATTCTCTCTCGAGTGCGCGGCTCTCTCTCACACACACAAACATGCGCATCTCCAGGAAGAATAGATTCTCATGCACCCTCTAGGCGCATGAGGATCTATGCCTCTTAGAGATGTTTGGAGCGCGCGCACATGCACGCACACACACATCGACGCACTTTCAGAAGAGCATGCAGGTGACCCGTGTACTTAGTACATCATGTAGCTAGGTAAAGTCAACCTGCTTTCACACAAATTATAGCAAGACTGAAATTGTACTGTGAAGTTCTAGTTTTGTGACCATTTTCTCAAGCCTATGAAGCAAAAGTGGAACTCATATCACGTAAAATATAAAATTACGTCATGACAAATCAATGACAGGTATGTCCTGCGCCCCTTATAGAACTCACTGACGCATTGGCAGATCTGCGAGACTTTTCAATAGGAGATAATTCAACATCAGAATCAGGTCAAAGACAAAAGGTAGAGACCATTGACAGCGAGGACAGCTCTCATATAGAAGGGACTTTGCGGGTTATGGTTCATCCCATTTTGTTTTTACCGTACTACAGATTTCAAATCTGAGCTTATATGCTGTTTAGCATATTACACTGGAACTTAGCAGGAAATTCATTCACAAATAAATGAAAATAAAATATAATAACAATAATAATAGTAATAATAATAATAATGAAGGGTTGTGTTACAGCCTTGAAACCTCTCTTTCTGACACACACCACACACGAACACACACACAAGGGAGACAACACACCTTGAAGGCAATAGGATAAGGCAGAGAGTTGGTCAGGGTAATAACATCGAAAGGATCACGGCCACTTTCATCTGCAGTAAATACCAGCACTTCAGCAGGACTGAAACAAAGTTTACCCATATACAAAATTGAAACTCCACTTAATAAATAACAAACAAACAAACAAATAAATAAATTTTGGGGTAGAAGTGGAGGCATCATTTTTTTAATAATCTGTTTATGTTTAGTGGTACCTCATCACTCACACCAAGAACGCCTATTTAAGATGCACATGAATCAACATGTCGCTTGTACCCGCAACAGGTGTTTATACACGGCAAGTGTAAGAACATCTTTTGCATATTATTACCCCCCTTGAGCATACAACCACCAGTTCTTTAAACAGCATCAGCAGCTGCATGCACAAGATGACTCATATAAGATAACACCCTCCCCCCCCCCCCCCCCCTCCCCCGCGTCACATGTAAATTGTTTATTTCTTCCTTGTGCCAGACGATATATTTATGAAAATAGTAGAGGAATGAAAACAAATACGTTATTGGTAGCAGTGGCAGTGGTTTGCTGCATGGACCCTAGTAGGCATGAGTAAGGTCAAAGTAACCATTGCTGAGTCAGCAATGTCATAAAAGGTCTAATATTACTTCATGTCTATTATGTATACATGTTTATTATTTTGACGTCACTCACGTCTGGTGTGATCCAGGACAGATGTTTACAGCTTTATTTCTTTTATGAAAATAGTAGAGGAATGAAAACAAATACGTTATTGGTAGCAGGGATTTGCTGCACGGACCCTTGTAGGCCTGAGGGAGGTCAAAGTAACCACTGTACCCCGAAGGCCTTTAGCCTTCGGGGTACAGTGGTTACTTTGACCTCCCTCAGGCCTACAAGCCCGGTTAGAAAATTTATGTATATTCACACGGTCCTGTACCTTACTTGTTACTGTTATTCTCATGATGCTGTATACATACTGATGAGCAAAAGAAATGTGACATCATTTGAATCCTCAGAAACCATTCAATGTTTCCAATAATTTAAATAAAGTTGCATTTGTTTGCTTATCAGTATATGTTTGTACTGTATACATTTTTCAAAAAAAAAGAAAGAAAAAAGATAAAGCACTCCCAACTGTTTACAGTACTGGTGTATGCATGCGCAAGGTGGTTAAATAAATTAATCCTTTGGGTGTCGGTAGCGAATGGTGGTGGAGATTCCTGCAGGAATCGCTTTGACCAAAATCACTACCGACACCCTAAGGGTTAAAAAATACCAGGACTAGAATTCACTAGAATCTGATTGGCTAAACGTACTCCCAATATGGTATTGGGTGTTTTTTCAAACATACTGATAGCACCAGAATTCACATGTGGAAGCTTTCACAAATGCATATTGTTTAAGCACCTGATGGTGAGAAGTCTGCCAGTGAAGCATCGTCCATCATTTGTTGACATGTTGTTAGAGGTAATAGGCAATGCTGCTGGGCTGGCCTGCCAAACATCACAGAACTATGCATCAAACTTCAATACTGGTTCAGCCACAGCATGTACAAGAGACACTGACATACTGATACAAAGAATCACAAGCTTACAAACTTACAGCAAACTATTTGACACCCCCCCCCCCCCCCCCCCACTTACATATAACTAAAATAAGACTTTCTCATTACAAATGTACGCATATATATATATACTTCATAACTAAGTACTGCAAAATAATTATCAAATTAATCTTAACTGTCAGTGCAGCAAAAATACTAATAGTATGACACGCACAGCACTGTTGTTGACATTGGTCTCCATGCATTCTGATCCGGAACTGGAGTCTGCAGCATCGGAAAATGTCACCTGAAACACAATCATTCTGGGTTATTTAAATGCAAGGCAAAGTCTTATATCTGAAAGAAACGCTAAGATTTTGTAGCTTCACTACATGAATATTATTGATGTACGTGTATTGCACATGTATATGCATCTCTTTCACTTCAAGTTTTTACCCTTATCATTTGGAATACACCAATGTGTGAAATAAGTTTGACTAAAATAGTTCAATGGCAGTGCCAGAATAGCTTGGGGCCTAGAGGCGCCAAGCTATTCTGGCACCACCCTTGAACTAAAGCCATTGGTCTATATCCTTATCTGTGAGTACTATAATGTAGCTTGCATATGGCAATGTACAAATTTGAAGCTTTTAGCCTCAGTATGATATGGGTTAAGACTATACCACTGAACTATCACTAACAATCACACTCTTTTGACAAGCACATAGTGCTCAACAGATGAAAAGTATGTGTCCATGTACTGGAGTAATAAATGCATCTGCTGCGTCATGCACCCAAAACGGTCTAAAGTACCTGCAAATATAGCAGAACCTGTTCTGAGAGACCACCCTTATGCGAGATCACCTGTCATCAAAGACCATGATTTGGGTGGCTGTAGCCACCTAAATGACAGTCTTTTATGGCAGGTGACACTTTTTACCCCTCAAGCCTTCTCTTAGACAGAATCTGTCTTTTTTTTAAAAAAACTTTTAGCCCCGGGTCCCTGCAGCAGGAGATGGATTGATTATGATAATGCAAGGGTAGTGCCAGATGAGCTTGGCACCTGAAGGCGCCAAGCTCATCTGGCACTACCCTTGTATTATCATGATCAACCCATCTCCTACAACTGGTACATAATTATTTGAGAAATGGGACCTTGGGGCTAAAATAGGTTAAGAAGATTTTACTTGCGAAAAAAAGGTGGTCAAAACAGGTTCCACTGTAGTAACAAACTACACAAGGAGTATATGGCACATTATTTTGCTTACCCGTTTTTTATCGCCCCCAGACACATCCATAGAGCTACTGGAGGCATCGCCCGCTTCGGCTGGGAAATACTGCACCGTGTCAAACTTGTCCTGACAAACCAGAAATGACAATAAAACTTTAGATTATAAAACATGATGCCACCCTGAGATGGCCTTAGTTGCCTGCTCAGCGTTAAACACTGATAACTAAATAACAAACAAACAAAACATGAAAATAATGAAGACAAAAAAATGATATCGGAGGAGTAAAAAATGTATTCACACAGCCCTCCACATCCACATGAATGCTTCCCATACTCGTTTATTTTTCTCCTAGTTTCTTTTTTTTCTGATTGGTTTTCTTCTCACTGGCTTTCCTCATTGTTTTTTTCTTCTGATTGGTATTTTTAAAATTTATTTTTTTCTGTTTCCTGTTTGTTTCTTTTTCTATACCATATTGGACCAACTGTCTAAAACTACACCACGAAACTAGGAAGTATAATTATACAATGTAAGTGAAGTGTTTTATACCATCCTGAGATGTAGCATTGCATATGCGGTAAATACGAAAATTTGCACTAGTCTGTGTCCTTTACAGCTTAACCCCTCCAGTGCTTGGGAAATGCGGACAAGATCCAACTGCAAGAGACATAGATCATCATGAGCCCCGCAGCTGCAGGGGCTCATGAGGATCTATGCCTCTTGCTGACACCACTTTGTATCCATGTTCCTCAGATGGCTGTGGCTTATGGACAATGAATTAGCAGAGATTTCAGAAACACAATCTGCATCCACTGGCAATGAAGAGGTTAACCCATATACTGAGGCTAAAGGCTTCAAATTTGTACACTGCCATATGCAAGCTACATTATAGTACTTACAGATAAGGATACAGACCAATGGCTTTAGTTCAAGGGTGGTGCCAGAATAGCTTGGCGCCTAGAGGCGCCAAGCTATTCTGGCACCACCCTTGAACTATTTTAGTCAAACTTATTTCACACAGTGGTGTATTCCGAATGATAAGGGTTAAGAAAATGCTGGTAAATGATTTTGGCCCTAAATTATTTTGGGTTGAGGTCCAAAATCACAGACAGGCAAACACATTTCAAGCAATCTTCAACTGAATCAAACTAAGCAGGAAGAGTGTTTTGATAGGGCCCGTTTGTGACCTAGCCACAGTCAAACCTGTCTAAGAGACCCCCTGTAAACAGAAACATCTGTCAAAGGCAACCAACCACTGCTAGACTCAAAATCACCCTGTGCGAGGTAACCACTTGTCTAGAACAAAACCTTTTCCACAGCCCACTGGGTTGCACTATACATGCAAAAGTGTAATCCTTTCCCTGCCCAGAAAAAATGGACACGACACAACAGCAAGAGCTATAGACCCTCATAAGCCCTGGCTTTTGTGCAGGCTCATGAGGATCTATGCCCCTTGCTGAAACCACTTGACACCTGGGGGAATTTGATGTTGAGTTTACAATGATTTTTTTCATTCTTGGTTATTTTCTTGCATTTTACATGCTCGGCAGTCACTCTTTTTAGACTGGATATCTTACACAGGTTTGACTGTAGCTCTACAATAAACATGATGGCTCACTCAGGATATATGTACTTTCCAACCAGGATACAAGCCCTCAAAAAAAAGATGCGTTCGGAAACTTCTAAGTAAACTATATAATAGAAGTGAAGCCGTGCACAATCAAACAGTTTATATAACTTTGTTCAAGCGACACCCATGCGTTGTACTTACAGTCAGTATGGTATGGTAAGTAGAATTTGGTAAGCAACATTACATCATGGCTTGCCATAAGCAGAAACGATAATTTCTGGGGGGAAAATAGCACATTACAGAGAAGCTGCCCTGAATTTTTTTTATTATTATTATTTCTTTTTTTTTGGGGGGGGGGGGGGGGGGGGGGAAGGGATTTTCAAAATACTGACTGTTATTGGCGCAAGACAGCAGCCTTGAAGGATGGTACAGAAATTCCCCAAAAGAAAAGAACATGCTTAGAATTTATTGTGTTGTACTTGTCCTTTGCCTGTCTGTTGCTGCTGCCTTTCAGTCCCCCCAACGCCCAGTTCGGGCAAGGGACTGATGATGATGATGATGATGACTTGTCCTTTCTAAGTGTGCTTCTTTCTTTGTTAGTAATTTATTTGCATCCTACATGCTGGGCGGTCAACCATTGCATCTAACAATTGGTAAGAAAAATGTCTCATATGACCATGCAACAGGGCCATTAGTTACTGCCAATGGCACAAGTGCATAGAGATTGACATTATAAGTTATTGGTAGCAGGGGTTTGCTACATGGACCCTTGTAGGCCTCTGGGAGGTCAAAGGAACCATTGTACCCCGAATGGTTCCCTTGAATATACATTTATACATAACAGACACATAATGTAATTTAAAATCTCTCACAACATCGCCAGTATTGTGCCTGTTGTTTTGAACAACACTAAGTAACTTTGTACTT
This sequence comes from Semisulcospira habei, assembly GCA_036245525.1. Lineage (NCBI taxonomy): Eukaryota > Metazoa > Mollusca > Gastropoda > Semisulcospiridae > Semisulcospira > Semisulcospira habei. Next base: position 73,944,827 of record BTPG01000005.1, read on the forward strand.
TAGAATGTTTTGGTGATCTTTTAAAGAACAAAACTAGCATCTAAGACGCGTCAGAAAGAGGACAACAAAAAGTCCACCATTAGTCGCTACAAGAGTTTATGTAGTGAGGCAAAATGGTGCAGTTTGTGCTCAGAGGATTGGTCGTGTGACGTAGGGATGAAAACAAATTGGTTTGCTAAAATCCTGGTGTAATCACTATTTGTGTAACAGAGTTGTCTTTTGTAATGACAGATCTCTCTTCCCTAATTTCTTTCTCTCTCTCTGTTTGCTGGTGCTGTGATGCAATTTTGGGCCTCACTGCTCAACTCATTCAAGGTTCTGCTGGCAACACTATATGACACTTTCGCAGGTATTAACCCATTACATCCTCAGGCTGATTTAAAAAAAAAAACATTGCTTGTTTTCCTAGGAAGGCTACATTACAAATTACAAGATATCAACCATTATAGTTCAAGGGTGGCGCCAGAATAGCTTGGCGCCCAGCTATTCTGGCACCACCCTTGAACTATCATAGTCGAATTAATTTCAAGCAGAAGTGTATCAGGATGAAAAAGATTAATTCAGTAAACTCATCATTAAGCCATTCAGCAAAAATGCTCAAGATTCTCAAATTTAGGAATTACCTTCTGCAGACTACTTTTAGTAATAATGAGGATGGTGATGTTCATTTGAACATCGGCTATCTCCATTTGCTATCTCCATCTGCAAAATTTGCTATCTCCATCTGCTCACAGCGCTTCAGCAGAGAGAGAGGGATATTGTACAGAAGAAATAAACAAGATCAAATTGGAAACAAAGGAGAGATTTAACATGATGCTTCAAGGGTGGTGCCAGAATAGCTTAGCACTAGTGGGGTGAAGAAAATGTGTGTGTGTGTGTGTGTGTGTGTGTGTGTGTGTGTGTGTGTGTGTGTGTGTGTGTGTGTGTGTATACATGTGTGTATTTGTTTTCTCAAAACTCTTACCGATGGCATGACTAATAGTAAGGTACACTTAGCTTACCGATTTCAGCCTAAGCATCCGTTGTGTACACTACACAATCAGGGAGGTGACTCCAGGGGGTTGTTACCAAGAAACCCTGAGTGGCCTCCCTTCCCTCCTTATTTGGTCACATGCTCGGGAGTCTCCTGCCAGTCTTTACGCTTAGCTCACCGTGTACGGTTGGGTTCAGCCTTCAAGGATAACTTCGGCTGTGTATGGTTGGATTACCAGTTGTGAACCCGTTGGATTACCCTTGCAGGGGCGGCGTCTGGGTGGATGCCATGGCAGTCCTTTCCTGCTGGGGGGTTTACTTAGCAGCTTCGCTGTTTTTGGCAACATAAGGCCTCGGTTAATGCCACACAGCTGGTGGGATTGGTGGGCCGGCCGGTGGCAATGGCCGTGGAAATTGGTCTTGGCGGCCATTCATGTTTCTCGATTCAGGATGACTTATTGTTGCTTATAGCAAAATTTGTCTTGCCACCTCAGGTGCTGCTCACACTCACTCACTCGCTCATCCACAAATTACAAGAACAGAGCTACATATTAGACTTTGGCTCAGGACTGACTTGTCCATGAGCTCGGTTCACGTAGCCTAATGGGATGCCATGCGCGGCCTCCACGCACTTTTGTTCTCTGTTGCAGTACTCAGACGAAAATCTGCTCCAAGTGTGGGGCCTTCATATAGCTTAGGGACACCCATGCTGTATGCCTCCCCTTCGGCTGGGCCTCCAGGCGGACTTGTGACACACGCGTACGGCCTGCGACGTCCCGGACCCAGCCTTCACTCCCCCCCCCCCCCCCCCCCTCTCAGCTCCTCCCTATGTATGTCTGGAGTGCGTGTCCGAGAGCGTGTGTGTGTATGTGTGCGTGTGTGTCTAAGTGCGTGCGTGTGTAAGTTTGTGATTGTGTGTGTGTCAGTGTGCGTGCGTGCGTGCATAATTGCGGTGTGCATGTGTATATGTATGTGTGTGTGTGTGTGTGTGTGTGCGTGCGTGCGTGCATGCATGAGGTATGGTGTGCATGCGTGCGTACCGGAGTGCGTGTGTGTGTGTGTGTGTGTGTGAGAGCGTGCGTGTGCGTGCATATGTGCGGGTGTGCATGCGTGAGCGAGTGCATGCATGCGTCAGCGTGTGGTATGTGTATGTTTACATGTCTATGTCATTTATGTAGTAGATGTAGCAACGGCAAGTTTGAAAACTGGTCCTGTTACCAATAACTTCTACCTTTGGAAAATAAAGGTTCATTGTTCATTGTTCATTGTCCCTACTTTGAGGGAGGGCTTGCCAGGCGCGCCTCCTCGGATTCAGGGTCACAGCCTTTGCTGGGATATGGAGAAATAAGGCCTCGGTTAATGCCATGGAGCGGCGAGATTGCGGCTGGCCCTGGCATTTCCTGTGGAATTACGGCGAGTTGTGCAGTTATAAGAGGGCGCTTCTGAGCGGTAGTGAGCTCAGTTCTCGTGGCCTCAGGCGCCACGTGGGGTGGTTTCGCGCATATGTTTTATGTTACAGGCCGCAGGTAATATCGGCACCTATGGTGGGACTGTGGGGACCTAGCAGCACCCACGCTGGTGCCTTCCGTTCAGGATGTGTCTCAGACTTGCGAAACCGGCGTACCCTGAGAGGAGCAGCATGGGCATGCTTGGGGGGGATTGACCGCTGCACGCACCCAAGAAGCTCTAGCGAACCACCAACCTCCCTCACCACCCCCCTCACCCCCGCCATAGTAGAGCGCACCAGGCGGCACATCGGCCTCAGTCGGCTTGTGTTCACATCGGGCCTAGCCTTTACCTCCAGATCCTCAGATCCTACCCACCCTTGGTACAGTCCACGGAGCGCGGCTGGTCGCAGTTGCCCTGCTACGCGGTGAATGTTTCTCCTGGCCCTGACGTGTCCCCTGGGACATTGTCCGCACACCCCACGGGGCGCGGCCGGCAGCGGCTTAGGTCGCCCCGCTACACGGTGAACTAAAGATCGTCTGAGCCAGACGAGGCTACTGGGACGTTGTCCGCCTGCCCCATGAGCGCGGCCGGCAGTGGCTTCGGTCTCCCCGCAACACGGTGAACAACAGATTGTCTGAGGCGGACGAGGCTACTGGGACATTGTCCGCCCGCCCCATAGGGTGCAGCCGGCAGCGGCTTCGGTCGCCCCGCAACGCAGTGAACGACAGTACCCCTGGTCCCCGCTTAAAAGAACCTCCGTTGCTGAGCCAGTTGGCTTCGACAGCAGTGGCAGCCACCCCACTCAGAGGTACTCAAGCGTCCGGCAGCCCCCTACCCACTGCACCCGCGGGACTAGGCGGTACGGCATGGGAGAAGGCAGACCCCAGTCCTACACGTCGTCGGGCTCTCACCCCACCAGTGCAGCCTCCCCCAAGAGTCGGACGGTTCCCCCAAGAGTCGGACGGCCCCCCACGGGCTTCCTCGCACCGGCGCCAGCGCTCGTAGACGTCTAAGCGAGAACGATCTTGGACAGTGCTGGCCGACATTACCTCTCCCCCTCGCGGGACTCGCGCTCCACAACCCAGCAGATGGGCTCCTGCAGATCTCCCATGGGGACGACCTCCCGTCCCTCCTGTCTTCCAGGGGTCGTGCTTCCACGGTGCCCCACCTCCCTTGCAGTGGAGGGTCTCCTCGCCTCCTACTCAAGCACCGGGCGACAGCGGCGGGGCTCACAGGACGACTCTGGCTCCCAGGACCGCACCCGTGAGGCGAACAGGCAATCCCTCTACAGTTCACGTTCCTTAGACGGGACGCAGCGCCCCACCTGTCCATTGGTGACTGTGCCGAGGATGAGACCCGTAGATTACCCCTGGAGGGCTCTGTTCGGCCCTGCGCCCGTATGACTGTCGTTACACCTTCGCCCTCTTCGGTCTTCATACCCCGAGGATGGGGATTCTTTGGTCCTTAGAGGAAGCGGCGTGACTGCCTCGTCCCTGCTGCCACCGGACGCCTGGCCCCGTGACCGCTGCTCAAGAGGTAGACCCCAAGACAGGCCAAGCGGTTCATCCCTTCCACAGTCCCCAGGCCCTTGGAATCTCATGGAGGTGTTTCGGCTCCTGTACAGCAGGGCAGCTTCGTGGCTCTGGTTCTTCCCCGACGCCAAGTAGCCGGCAGGATGGGACTTCTCTTTTGTCAGCAGCCCCTCCCCTCAAGTGGACAGTGGCGACGCGGTAGTGGCCCCTCGGCAGGCTCAGCAACTCAAGTCCCTCCCTCTACTGTGGGAATTCAGGGTATTTACCCGACCACATATAGTAATGCACCTTCGTGTCTGTGTATGTATGTTTCCCCTGCCCACTTCCTAAGTTCCAGAGAAAGACATGGGTTATATAAAGAGACCTGATGCATCTTTTTTGAAGATGCAAATGATCGTCTTATTCTATACCTGCGTATTTCTCTGTGGGCTGGCGATTGGGTGCCTGATAGGCGGGGGCAGGGGATCTAACTGTTCGTCTGTCTAGCGCTGAGTAATTCCCCTTGGTTTGTTGTACAATTCTGCCAGCTCTAGCCTCACCTATCTGGTTTGTGAGTATCTCAGTATAACTCGAGGCAAATTTGTATCGTTACATTGTTGTGTAATGTTCTGTGCATCTACTGTGGGAATTCAGGGTATTTACCCGACCACATATAGTAATGCACCTTTGTGTTTGTGTATGTATGTTTCCCCTGCCCACTTCCTAAGTTCCGGAGAAAGACATGGGTTATATAAGAGACCTGATGCATCTTTTTTGAAGATGCAAATGATCGTCTTATTCTATACCTGCGTATTTCTCTGTGGGCTGGCGATTGGGTGCTTGATAGGCGGGGGCAGGGGATCTAACTGTTCATCTGTCTAGCGCTGAGTAATTCCCCTTGGTTTGTTGTACCTCCCTCAGCAGCCTGGCTTCGGGACCGCTCGGAAGTTGCTGCACTCCCCCTTCGGGACAACTCCGCATATTAGGACGTCTTCTCAAGCTCATGACGGGTCAGCCGGAATGGACGTCAGGCAGACGACAGAGCTACTCGGGTCACTCCTAGAGCTGGTGACGCAGTCCGGGGTGAGATGTGTGGAGGCACCTGGGATCCCTCAACCTCGGCTCCTCTAGCGGCTTTCACTCGGTGCTAGTGGTGGGTATCGGGCTGTGTATCGCTCCGCGGTCAACCCCTCCAGCGGCGACCAAAGGCGTCTGGGTGCCTGGCTGGGGCTCTGCTCCTCGTCCGTGGCGACTCTCCCCCCCCCCCCCCCCCTTGGACACGGGTTCCAGGCGACCAGCGCTAGGCAGCAGCTCTTCAGGGCGAAGTGGTCTCTCGGCTCCGGAAGCGGCCTCGTAGGTTGCCCCTCGTTACGCTCCCGCCTCTTCATCGACTCCAAAGCCTTCAGCCATACCACATGAATGCACTGGTTCTCGGCGGCAGCAAGGGACGACCCGTCATAGACCTCTTGGCGCTATACAGGTGGGGATGGGTGCCTCCCCCTTCCAGATGGAAACGTCCAGAGCCTGGACAGCGGCAGTGCAACTCCTGGACTCTGCAGGCAGCCTCGACCTGGCAGAAGCGGAGCTGCACGGGCCATGCACCCGGCCTCCTGACGGGATCTTCGCTTCGGCTTCTGCAGAGTGGTGCACCAGTTCCGGGCGCTCCCCTTCGGACTCCACCTCAGACCTTGGGGTTTCTCCAAGATAATCAATGCAGGCGTCACCAGGTTCCGACGGACGGCCTTGAGCCCGACTTCCTCTACCTGGACGGTATGCCCCTCAGGAACCAGGCTGCTAGGGGCCCGGGTCTATGGTGACAAGCCAGTCCTCACGCCCTCATGCAGGCTAGTGCTTCGAGAGTCTCGCGCGGGAACCCTCTAGCCAGGGTCGGGCTACCACTTGCGACTCCTGGCTGCAGTGGCGGGCCGCCTCCCCCTCTATAGGCTCTTCTCGCGGCCGACCCTGTTACTTCTGCTCCTCCAAAGGCGCCCGTTCCCCGGCATTCTGGCAGCCCTGATCCCAGTGTCTCCTTGGTCTGACCTCATCTCCGGCAGTGGCCAGATCTGTCCTAGGTCGGGGGTTTCGCTCTCCGACAACACGACGGTAGGCCTTTATACGGATCCAGGGCGGGACGTGCTCGCCCACCCTCTGCATCCTCTTGGGGCGCTGAGATCGGGACATCGCCCTCAGAGCGCGGCACTTCCTGGGCCACCGGACTCTCCTCGACGACTCCATCTCTCATCGCGACGGGCTTCTCCACACAGAGTGGTCCCTTTGCCTTGTCTTGTCCGACTGCTCTGCGCACGTTGGGAGTCTCCCATGATCGACTTCCTTGTCTTGAGGTGGAACAGATTGCTTGCTCTTATCATCTCGCCCTTCCGGAACCACTGGCTGGGACAGTAGACGCGCTCTCCATCCCTTGGGACGGCCTGCTAGCGTACACATTTCTACTTCAGTCCTGGTGCCCAGTACTCCAGAAGCTTGCGGGCTGCAACGCGGTTCTGCTCCTAGGAGCCCCCTACCCCACGCTCATGGCTCGTGTGGCCCAGGCAGAATCTTTCCACCCATGCCGGAGCGCTGCTACAACATGCATGGAGGTTGGGCTCTAGGCCCGCGCCGCAAGAGGCTTCTCTAGTGCAGTGGTGGGAGCTATCGCAGAGGCATGCAGAGGTCCCACCCGAATCGTCTATGAGGGGAGTGGCGGGCCCTCCAATCCTGGCGCTCCGCCGAGCAGCTCTCCCCCACAGATCTGCGTACTTCCCAGCTGGCCGAGTTCTTCGGTGACTCTTCTTCCAGCAGAGCCTGGCCCCATCGCTATCAGATGATGCCGGGCCATGTTGCAGACACATCACCACTTGGGACGGCCTGACCCTGGGGCCTGCAAGGACCTCTCTGACTTTTGGCGCACCCAGATCTGCAGCAGCCAGTCCCCCACTCGCTGGTCCCATGCTAGGACTTGTCCTGGGTGCTGATAGAACTCAACTCGGACCATTGGAGCCTCTCCTGGGCGCGTTATGGAGACTTGACCAGGAAGACCTGCTTCCTTCTAGCTCGCGCCTCAGCGACGGGAGTGAGCGAGATCCAAACTTCGCTGCGGCCCTCATGCCCCCAGTCCCGGGCCGATGGATCGGTGCAGCTCCTCGCCGACCCAACTTTTCTGGCCATAATCGCCCACCTGCCGCCGCACTCCAGGTGCTTACCTTCCGCCCGCTCAAGGGGATGCTCCAGTCCCGGGAGTCCCGTCAGCAGGACCCCATCAGGCGTTGAAATCTACCTGCGCAGAGCGAAGCCACTCTGACAAAGGCACTCTCGCCTATTCCTGCCCTTGGCTCTGGGTGGACGTGACATCTCCATGCAGACGCTCTCGTCCTGGCTATGCTGGGTCATCCGGTCTGCATATAGGACCTCTCCCCGAGGGTGCAAGTCGATGCGCACCCGAGGTCACGAGGTCAGAGCAGTGGCAGCGAGCATCGCCTTGACTACAACTGCACGGTGGGAGACATTGTGGCAGCTGTGGGCTGGCGGGCTGAATCTGCCTTCACCTGCTTCTACCTATGGGACCTATCCAGCCAGCGTGACAGCCTGGCCCTGGTGGGGTACATCTCGGCGGCACAGCACTTCCTCCTGGCGCCGCAGATGCTGGAGGTCATGCTTAGCTGAAATCGTCGGGAGTGGGCGCATGGGAGGGGGGTGGTGCCTCGATGCCTTAACGCACAGGGGGTGCGATTGTTCCTTGTGATTTAACATGGGGAGATGGCATAGGGGGCGGCACCCTCCTCCTATTCGCTATTCTTCCTATTAGTCATGCCATTGGTAAGAGTTTTGAGAAAACAAATGTATTTTTCTCTAAAATGTATTTTTTCAAAAAATACTTACAAATGGCGTGACTCAGATGTCTCTCCTTCCCGCCCCGCTTGCCGCTATTGAGCTAAGGCAAAGACTGGCGGGAGACTCCCAAGCACGTGACCGGATAGGGAGGGAGGCCACTCAGGGTTTCTTGGTAATGACTCCCTGGAGTCGCCTCCCTGGTTGTGTAGTGTACACAACAGATGCTTAGGCTGAAATCGGTAAGCTAAGTGTACCTTCCTATTATTCATGCCATGGGTAAGTATTTTTCGAAAAAATACATGTTAGAGAAAAATACATTTTTATTTTTTTGCATTTTGTAAACATTTTATGGCTTCTCCTACAATCTTGACAAGAAATTTATATTCTTGCCAGGAACCTACAGATTCGCCCTGAAGATACAGAAGGTTTAGTCTACTAGATTTCAACTTTGCAGATTTTTATCTTTGTGGCTGTCAACCTGTTACCAAGTACATCTTCCTCTGCTTAAGGGCATAAAAGGTTAAGCTTTAACCCTTTTCATCCTGATACACTACTGCATGAAACTAATTTAACTATGATAGTTCAAGGGTGGTGCCAGAACAGCTTGGCGCCCAAGGCGCCAAGCTGTTCTGGCACCATCCTTGAACTAAAATGGGTGATCTATCTCCTAATCTGTAAGGTACCCTTCATAGGCCAATAAGCAAATTTTCCAAAAATCAGCGTCAGAATGTAGTGGGTTAACTGTTACTGACAGTTCAACGTAAAAGATGCTTATTTTGCGTCTTGTCTGGCGAGCAGTATTGTCAGTAGCAGTCAAGAGGTTAAATCTAAAGGCCCAAAAGCACAGACCAGCATGCATTGCGTGCTTACCGTGCCTCCCATGTGTTCAAAGAGTTTGTCCCTGTCGATGTAAGTGTGGGCATCTGACTTTGTGACAAACTTAATCTTGGAAATAGCCTCCTGACTCAGCCATGTCTTTATCACCTTCCAGGCAGCTGTGCATCAAACAAAAGGAACAACAGTGAGTATAAGAGGCAAGACAAATTTTGCTATATAGCAACAATAAAGTGATCTTGAATCTTACAGGTGATGGATCGAGCAAGACAGCTTGAGGGTAGTGTCTGATCAGCTTTGTACTGCATGTTGGAGATAATGAGGTTCTTTGCCTTCTGATTAATGTGTTCCCAAACTATACATGTATTGGGTCATGTGGCGTCACCGTTACAGCTGAACCCGTTTTGAGCAGTCACCGATTGAGAAATCACCTGTCATTAAAGACCATCATTTGAGTGGCTGTAGCCACCTAAATGATGGCCTTTAATGACAGGTGGCACTCTCAGCCCTTAAAGACTTCTTGGAGAGTGCATTTGTCTTTTAAGACCACTTTCTTTCTTTTTTTAAAAAGTGTTTAAAAAAACAACATGGTTTTAAGACATGTCAGTTGGCAGTGAAGGGATTAAATGGTTTGTCTGTTCTATCAACATTTATCAAAGCCTTTCAGTAAATGAAACATGGCTATACAGGGCTCCAATTAGTGCAGATGCAGATTAATAGGGGGTCCCTGGCACCCTCTGTGTGGATTGGGGATGGGGGGTGGGGGCTGTGTCAGTGCTGAGAGAGAGACCATCAGACGTACAAATTCGTGGTTGAGGTTCAATCAGTCATGAAAAACCAAAGACTGAAAAAGAGTATATTTTTGGTCATCAAAACCAGCATATGCTGGTTTGATGACCCAAAATAAATTTTTCTCTAAAATGTACTTTTTAAAAAATGAATTTTTCTTTAAAATAAATTTTTTCGAAAAATACTTACCGATGGTATTACTAATAGGAATGGTTTCTTAGCTAGACTAATTTTAGCCAAAATTGTTGTGTACGAGTATGGCCATTATGGCAGGTGAGAGGCGCCATAGCCTAGGCGGTAACCCGAGTAGCCTCCCTTCCAATCCAACCGCGCATGCGCCCAGCGCTTAGTTCACCAGTCAGTTTCTTAGCTGACTAGCGGCAAGCGGGGCAGGTGGGAGGGACATTTAAGTAATAGAATCGGTAAGTATTTTTCGAAAAAATTTATTTTAAAGAAAAATTCATTTGTTTCCTCAAAACACATTACCGATGGTATTACTAATAGGAAGAATTCCGAAGAGGAGGCGGGTGCCGCTATAACGCCCCTAACCCACGCCTAGAGGCTACTAGAGCCGCCCTCCCTAAGCAACCTCCCTCTAATTTTAGCAAAGATACTTACGGCACCAAGGGCGCCGGGAGGGAGTGTTGCGCCGCCACAAAGTCTCCCACCAGCGAGAGGCTCTGGCACTGGCTGGAGAGGTCCCACAGGTAGAAGCGGGCAAAGGTTGTCTCCACTCGCCATCCTACAGTCGCAACAATGTCTTGACAGCAGAGTTGCGGTTGACAGCAAGGCTTGCGGCCATGGCTCTGACCTCGTGTGCCCTGATGATCATTCGTTTGGTTTATCAGGGGTGAGGTCCTGGTAGGTGGAGGGTAACACCCAACGGAGCCAGGAGGATTGCGTTAGGGCTGAGTTGTCATTCTACCTGGGGGCAGAGGGAGGGGTGGGCGGGTGTGTCCCCTGCGTAGCGGCTTGGTCCGGCGCAAGTATACGCGTATGGCCCCCACCGGGTCCTGTAGCCTGGACTCCCGAGCGGCCTGGGTCTCTCCATGGTTGAATGGTGACCAACTGCGGGGCAGCCAAGGCGCTAGGTTCTTAGCGAGAGCGCCGGGTCAGGTAGCAGTAGTGCCGAGCCGTCCGTCCGGAACTGCAAGAAGAGGGGCGAGCTGATCGGGCGTGCAGCTCGCTGACCTTGGACGCCGACGCGAGGGCCAGTAGAAGCAGGTCTCCAGCGTCGCATCTGGTAGTCTTGCCAACTGGATCGGTTCGAAGCGGGCCGAGATGAGCCAAGCATGGACAGGCCAAGACAGGTCCCATTGCGACAACAGGGAGCAAAGGGCGGGACGTTGTAGACCAAGAGGGCCATCAGGTCGGCGAGGTCTTGCAGTTATCCGGGTTGGGATGTCCCAAGAGCCGGTACGTGTCAGCGACCATGACCTGTAGCCGCAAATGGTGATCGGTGCTAATGCTGGCAGGTAAACCGTTAGGAAGGTGTCCGCCAGGCGAGTTTGTCAACTCGGGGGAGAGGCGCAAGCCGTCAACAGTTGCACAGGACTCGCCCCTTCCCTTCGTACAATCATCTGGTCGAGAGTCCGCGGGCTGTAGCAATGCTGCCACTGTCGCACTTGAGAAGCCTCTGGAGCGAGGGCTTGCCGCACCATCTCCGGGCGTGAAGGAGGAGCTGTTTAGCACACGGGTGGTACAGTGCCTGTCGCGAATGTTGAACATCGCGCGCGGGATGGGAAGCCGCAGCGGTGGAGTCGTGGCGAGGTCCAGGCGGGCGGTGGTCCACAACTTGGTCCAGCAGAATGGGCCACCCGGAACGGAGTCGCGTTGTATCCGCTGAGCTTGAGTAGAACTTAGGGACGCGCACCGTCATCGAAGGCGACCAGTCCATCGCCCGGGATGGAGGAAGTGTTTACTGGCCAGTCAAGCGGGTCTGGAATCGGTGAGATGAAGCGGGGAAGCTGTTGATCTCATCTCGGCGCGATCAGGGGAAGTGTCCGCTGCGCAGATCGCCCGAAAGATGTCTGGACGGCCCGTCCCCTCTGCGTGGAGAAGTAGGCTGCGACACGCGAGGAGTCGGCAGGTCATGCGGAAGCCCCGGGAAGTCTCTTGCTCAGAAGTGATGTCACGATCTTCGCACCAACGGAGATGCAGAGGAGGAATTACAGGGAGAGGACGCGTGCCCCGCCTGCTTCTGAAGTAGTCGACCACTGTGGCGCCGTCGGAGGGGGTGAGAAGCTCCTGACCTCGGGGTTTCTCTTCTGGTAACAGCGGAGCGCTCCTGGTGGCGGGAGTTGTGTCGATGCGAGGGACATCTCGGGAGGAGGGGAGGAGGTGAGAACTCCCGTTGTGCGCCGGTCGGGATTCGCCCCGTGAAGAAGTTGAGGGTGTAGCATCGGTCGCACCGGAACCTGAGACTCGAGGTCGCCTGCCGAGGGTCGTCCGGGGGGAAGCAGGAGTCGCTAAGGCAGGGGCAGTAGAGACATCAAGGAGGGAGAAGGTCTGCTGTGGAACTTAGCTATCCCTGACGCCGAAGTCCCCGTCTGGCAGAGTACATCTGATCTTGAGACAGCCGCTGCGCTGGGTTCGCAAAGAGCTGCGTTCGCTGCTTCAGAAGCTGCCCTTCATGAGGTCGGTGCGAGGTCCCATCCCTGGTAGAGAAGCGGCACTAAGGCGAGAGGTTGAACTTGACCACGTAGACCAGGAACCATGTCAGCCAAGGGATCCCCAGTGCGTCTCAATCCATCTCAAGGAGGGCTCCAACCGATTCCGCGGGGGATCGTCTAGGGATGTCGATGTGGAGCACGAAGACGTCCGACTGGTCCTGTCTGTAAAAGAGTACAGCCACGGTAGAACCCACAGAGGCTGCGAGAGCCATCGGAGGGAGTACCTGACCCTGGCAGGTCACGCCATCAGGGGTAAGCGGGGGGAACAGCTGTAGACGGTGTCCTCTTCTCCTTCCTGGGGAAGACCAGAACGCAATGCCGTCCGAGGAGGACTCCGAGCAGCTTTGTATCATCTAGGAAGTCACCGAGACCGGGCTGAAGGTCCAGTCCAAGTCTGCATTGAGGCGAAGTCTCGGCGGGCTCCCCGCCGAAGGATGGGGCGGTGACGAACTGGCACACATGGTGCGCGCGTCGACTTTCGGGAGGTCGAAGCGCAGGGTGCAGCTGAAGTCCCTGTTCACCCGAAGTGGAAGCCGACAAGGCGTCAACCCAGGAGTGGTAAGCAGCGGGGAAGGAGAAGACCGGAAAGCCAGGAAGCTCGTAACCGCGGTTAGAGGAGGGAGTGTCTCCGATCCTTAAGCTCCGAACGATAGAGGCTCAGTCCTGTACTTCTTGTCGAACGCCGTCAAGGAGTTTGGTTCTCGAGAAACTGTGATCTTCTGTATCGCCTCCGCCAGCCAGTACAGTTGCTCAGTCATGCGTAGTCAAGTGCCGTCCTCGCAGACAGACGCGCCAAGACCCGGGCCGGAGAAACACGTGCAAATGTCCTGGGGTGCCGGCAGGCACCCTGTGTCGTCGCCGAAGCTACTGAGGAATAACGGCTCATTAGCTGACAGCGCTTAACTTACCTTCCAGCTGTAAGCGCTTGCAAGAGTACAAGTCACCAGACTAGTAGTGGCTGGAAGCCGCCCTGGAGGCGGGGTGGCGAGACGTGGACGTCTGCGCTCGCAGTATTCCGAGCGTTGCGCGGGCCGCCCACGGCCTGCAGTCTCAACCTGTTCAGTGTAAGCACCGTCCTGAAGGGTAGACAGGGCGTATGAATCGGTGAGAGCCCGGCTCATCTCTAATTAAACTGGCGAGCGGGCGCCCGCAACCCAGCAGAATTGTCCAGTCGTGAACTCCTTCCATCGTGAAAGGAGTGGGACGCCGAAGCTTCAAGTAATCTGATCGCAATCCCGCCTCGTCGCTCTCAATCCCCGACGAGCGGTAGCCTACTAGTCCAGCCGTCCTGTCCGCTCACGGTCCCCTGTCACTGCCTATGAACGGGGCACCGAACGTCTGTGCAAGACTATAGTGTCGAGGAATGGGACACAACGCGGACCAACCTCATACTGGGCCTTCTCCGAACTTACAAGTTGGTTGGTACCGGCCGATGTTCTCGGTAAAGTGCCCGTCCTGCTGCCTATGTCACGCAAGTGCCGCATGGCCCAGCATTCTCGTCCAGCCGAAGGTATAGGCACTTACCACGGCCGGGACATCCTATCTTGTCTGTGCTGGCGTATACCCCAGGTTGCAGCGGTCGTGTGGCCTGGCGTGAGGTCTCGTTGCGATGTCGCGCCGTGTCTACTGTTTTCAGCCCGGGAATGGGAGTGCGTCCGGTCGAGTCCCCAAACACTAACTCTGGAGAGCCGACTCTGCGCTGGGCTATAGGCCTGGGCGAGGAGGTGGCAGTGACTGGACCATCCTGTTGTGTGCGAGTCCCCACAACCTGGTAGACCGCCCTCGTCGGGTCTGTGACGACTACCGGTGCTGAAGCTCGCCCTCGTGTTTGGACTCGTGCCGAAAGCCGTCCCTACCGAGTACAGGCCACTCCACGGGACCGTGATGGCTGCCGGTGCTTTGCCTCGAGGCCTAGCGTGACGCTCGAGGATCCATCTCTCTCTTTTTCACCTAGTTTTGACCGAACAGAGACCACTCGACGGGACTGTGGTGGCTGCCGGATCTAGAGCTCGAGCTCGCGGCCTAAGTCACGGCGTCGACAGCTCACACACTCGGTAAGGGCCACTCGTTGGGTCTGTGGCGCGTACCGGTGTAGGATCTTTCCCCCGTGCTGGTGTCGGCCATTCGTGGCGGCCGAAGCTCCATAGCTGGGTCCGCTGCTCTTCCATCCAGGGGCATCACTGCCGGGTAGCAACCACTCGTCGGAACTGTGGTAGATACCGGTGCTTGTCTCGAGGCCTAGCCCATGGCGCTCGAGGATCCTTGACCGCACAGCGACCACTCGACAGGACTGTGGTGGATGCCGGTACTAGAGCTCGGGCTCGCGGCCTAAGTCGCGGCATTGACAGCTCACTCACTCGGTAAGGGCCACTCGACGGGTCTGTGGCGCGTACCGGTGTTGGATCTTTCCCCCGTGTTGGCGTCGGCCGTTCGCGGCAGTAGATACTCCATAGCCGAGTCCACTGTTCTTCCAGCCATGGGGCGCAGACCAGGCACGGGTGGATGGAGGAACATCCAGAACAGGGCAGGCAAACAGCATGCTTGTCACTCAGCCACATCGCGTACAAGTGCGGACTTGCCAACTGCAAAACATATTGCACAAAGACATGCGAGCGAGCGTGCCCCCGCGGGCCCGCAATATGAATCTGCGCGTAAGAACAAAGTTTAAGTGCACGGCGTATGCCGACGCCCGGTGCTCTATTCCCCCCTTGAGCGCCCAACATAGGCAATAACCGAGGTATTACCTTGCCATCCGAAGAAGCGGGGCACCAACACAGGTCGAAGATTCCCCATCCTGTTCCGTTGTCCTGAGAGGACGGACGGTCCATACTTGGGGCGCCGATGCTGGGAGGCGATTCTTTGTCAGAAACGTAAGGTCTGTGAAGAGCTGTACCGAGCCGTCTTCCTGTTAGGTCTCCCAGCCTCGCCAGTGGAAGCCGGCCGTCTTGCCGATGACAGTGCTCGATTCGATCCGAGAGGTCTGTACCAGCGCTGGTCCGTGCTAGGTGTCATTAAGTGTCTGCCACCCAGTAAATTTGAATTATGATGAGGGGTCCGATTCTGTTTGGGAACCCCTAGACGAACTCGGCCAATATGGGGGTAGTCCGGTCTGTGGGGAGATTTGCTCCACTGCACATCAGGCCTGCAGAACTCTCCACTCTCTCTCGTATTTGTACTGTCAGAGATTCCTTGAGTCACTGCAATCACATCCACTGTCACACCCGAGAAGCCTCTTGGTGTGTGCTGACTGTCCATCTCCCAGCATGCCGCGCGCCAACTGCTCTGTGTCTGTACAAACAGTTGCTGCCAGGGTTGCGATCGTCTCGGACGTGTAGCTGAAACAGGTGTTCAGCGCGCATCTCCAAAGGACTGTGATCCCGCTGAACAGTCATCAAAGTCCTAATCCCCATGCCATCCCTAGGCTGTGGAGCCCCTAGGTACCCATCCTGAGGGAGGGAATGCGCTGCCGCATCTTAACCCATATCAGGCTGAGGCTAACAGCTTCAATTTGTGCCCTGCCATACACAGGTTATACTATAGAAAATAAGAAAATAGCCAAAAGGCTTTACTTGAAGGCTAGCCCAGATGAGCGTGAAGCCTAGCGGCGCCAAGCCACTCTGGCGCTACCCTTTAACTATTCTTATTCGAACGTATGTCACCCTCTGGTGAACAAGATAAGGGTGTGATGAAACTCTATGCTCACGTATAGGGTTCACACAGTAGGTTTAATACGGTACAGTTTTGTTAGCGGTTTGTCTTGTGACAACTATTCTGTGTGCCACGAGACCCACGTGGAATCTTTAAGGAGTTTTAGTGAGTTTAGGCGAGAAATCAGTCTGTCAGAGGGTGAAATAAGTTAGTACGGGGCTTTACTGTCAGTGAGGACAGACGTGTGTGAGATACCTTAGCCCGTATTCCAAGACTCTGCAACCTAGAATTCAGGTATGTTTCTATACATATTATTGATGGTTACTGCGTTAAAGATAGTATGCGTTAATAGGAGTTAATTCAGTTGTGTAGTGTTGACTGGTTTGGTTCAGTTATGTTGGTTTGGAATTCAGAGAGGCAACCGGTGTTTTCGTATATAGTTATTAGCGAGATGGATAACTAAGGAATGTGAGGTGTGCATGCCTATGTCGTTATGGAGGTAGTACGTGGTTAAGTATAGTCTTTTCCAGCGTAAGGGATAACGTTTAGCGAGAGTGTTAGGTTAGAGTCTGGTTCAAGGTAGTGACAGAGATATGGGGGTGTTACGAAAGTAGTCAGGTTATGAAGCACTTGTGTGTGATTGAATGAACGTGTGAGTTATTTGTATCAGCCAGGTTACGTAATGTATCTCATATTATCCAATATGTGTGTGTGTTTAGCAAGTGTTACGATTTAGGACTTTATTATTGTTCAGAGTGCTTGTCGGAGCTTGGAGCGACAGACGCCGAGATGTCAGTCACCAGGGACCTAATGAGGGGTCATCTCTCCATATCTTTACCCAGGGAGTGAGCGACCGGGACCGAGACACCCGGGTCACAGCGAGGACTGCGCTATACGGTACGAGTAGCGAGGACGTCCATGGTACGAGGGGCTGGACGACTCAAGAGCGTACAACAAAGGACTTGCACGCCTAGACGTGAAAAGGACTGAACGTAACCGGGCGAGAACACCAAACAGGTTGGAGTGTGAGATACTACTACCTAGCCTGGTAGTGATATTGTGTATGTGTATGTGATGTTGAGATGTTGGTAGTGGGGAAGGTGCAATGTATGCAAGCTTTTAAGTGATCTTTTTATTGTTTACTTTTATAAACGTCTGCGTTAGAAAGGAAGCCCGTGAGTTGTGTTTTACCACATGAATGCGCCCGTCTGAGTCAGTGGTGGTGTATGCGTCTGTTGTGCGAAAGTCTGTACGTGCGACTGGGGGAAAGTCTGCCTGCGTTAAGATGACTTCCACCACACCTGTTGTTCCCAGGAGGTTATCCAACCAAGGATTAACTGCCCCCAACAGCTAAACTTCGGTGAACAGACCAACCGGAGAATTTGTATGCAATAGTGGTTGGCTACGCAAGGAGTCCCTTGAAGGAGCCCATCGAAGGCTTGTGGATCCGGTCTGGAGGCGACAGAGGAAGTCGCTTCCTGTTTCACTACAGTAGGACCGGCCTATCATTGGAGTCTCCCCACATGCTTAGAGTAGTTGGAAGGCAGACGGGTGTAGTAACACTCCTTTCGCTGCCGCTGACCCTGCCACAAGGGGAATCTGAACGTACGTTGAGCTGACCTCTGAAGCGCCGTGTCCGACGAGTGCTGGCCCGATCTCTGCACGAACGACAAAAGTGCTACACGAAGAAACCCCGACCTTCTAGTAGCTGGGGCGCACCCGTACCTTCTGTAGTGTAATACCTTCCATAGCATAAGCCATTGTTTCCATCTGACGAGCACCAGCTGCACCGCCATCAACTCCAGCCAGCGGATGTGTCTGCCTGCGTGTTCCCCCGTTGCTATCCCGCTGTTATCGGCCAGGCACTCCCTGCATAGGCGGCAAATCTGGGTGCTGGTCCCCCGTCGGATTTGCCTCCGATCCTCAGGAATCTGCGTTGGCAGTGTTGCGTCAGCCAGAAGGCCGGGTCCTCCCACGCTTCGTCATCTGGTTCCAGAGGGCCGACAGTCCAAGTAAGTTGCAAGCGCAGGGTCGAAGTTACTAGTAAGCACCAAAGCCGACACTAGATGTCACCCAGTCTCCGGATCCGGGATCCGTCAGGGCCTACTGTAGCCTGTCGGTCGTCAGGGTCTTAACCCACCTCCGTGGTCTCCTTCTAAGCATGACCAAGTCACGCTGTAGCCAAAGCTTCCATCTCATAACCGCTGACTGAAGTGAGTTTGAGACAATCCTAAGTTCCGGAGAAAGACATGGGTTATATAAGAGACCTGATGCATCTTATTTGAAGATGCAAATGATCGTCTTATTCTATACCTGCGTATTTCTCTGTGGGCTGGCGATTGGGTGCCTGATAGGCGGGGGCAGGGGATCTAACTGTTGTCCAGCGCTGAGTAATACCCCTTGGTTTGTTGTACAATTCTGCCAGCGCTAGCCTCACCTCTCTGGTTTGTGAGTATCTCAGTATAACTCGAGGCAAATTTGTATCGTTACATTGTTGTGTAATGTTCTGTGCATCTACTGTGGGAATTCAGGGTATTTGCCCGACCACATATAGTAATGCACCTTCGTGTTTGTGTATGTATGTTTCTCCTGCCTACTTCCTAAGTTCCGGAGAAAGACATGGGTTATATAAGAGACCTGATGCATCTTATTTGAAGATGCAAATGATCATCTTATTCTATACCTGCGTATTTCTCTGTGGGGTGGCGATTGGGTGCCTGATAGGCGGGGGCAGGGGATCTAACTGTTGTCCAGCGCTGAGTAATACCCCTTGGTTTGTTGTACAATTCTGCCAGCGCTAGCCTCACCTATCTGGTTTGTGAGTATCTCAGTATAACTCGAGGCAAATTTGTATCGTTACATTGTTGTGTAATGTTCTGTGCATCTACTGCGGGAATTCAGGGTATTTGCCCGACCACATAATGCACCTTTGTGTTTGTGTATGTATGTTTCTCCTGCCTACTTCCTAAGTTCCGGAGAAAGACATGGGTTATATAAGAGACCTGATGCATCTTATTTGAAGATGCAAATGATCGTCTTATTCTATACCTGCGTATTTCTCTGTGGGCTGGTGATTGGGTGCCTGATAGGCGGGGGCAGGGGATCTAACTGTTGTCCAGCGCTGAGTAATACCCCTTGGTTTGTTGTACAATTCTGCCAGCGCTAGCCTCACCTATCTGGTTTGTGAGTAATCCTGGAGAGGTGACAAGGGATCCTGTGCTGTCGCCTTATCGTCTGCCAAGTCGGTCCCACAGAAGAATGTCCTCGTGCGGAGCCTTCCACCGCTGTGTTATCCCAAAAGACGGGCGAGCGCGGAACCTGTCACAACAGCATGTCCCTTCATATCCCGTCGCCACCGGCGATCTACGCCAAGGAGTAGGCTGCTGGATGGTACGCCATCCTAAAGGCTGTCCCTAGATCTGTGCTTGTCCCGCTCCGACAGACCGAGGCTGCAAAGTCCCAGGAGTTTCCCAGACACTTGCTAATGGAAGGCGTCACCCTCTCGATGAAATCCCACGTCCGCTAGGGGAAGCAAACCCCGGGCGCAGTCCTGTCCAAGCCTCGCTTCTTCTTCCTCGCGTCCGAGTCTGTAGTCTGTGAGGAGCCGCCGACAGCATCCACGTCTCCTTATCCACCACTAGCACAGCACCGCCCGGACGAGACTCCACATCACTGCCGGCGGAAGTAGACGTACATCCTCTCTGGTCATCGGGAGTCTTCAGAAGAACCTCTGTTGTCTGCTGCCGTCTTGCCGAGTGGTCGCCCAATGCCTCCGCTAGATCCCGAAGTCTGCGAGGGAGCGATGTGACGCACTGGGCCACCCGATGCGACGGTCATCGTCGCAACCTTCTTCTCAGGGTGATGACGGCCGACGGAATGATGCGATGAACCCAGAAGCTTCGTCCAAAGAGCGGGAAATCTGCGACGTGTTGGAGCGCACCGACCGTCTGCTAGGCATGTCCGTCGTCTACCCCCACTCCGAACCACGTCCTCCGGGTGTAGACTTAGCGCCTCCTCGACATCCGGTTCTGGATGTAGGCCACCACTGTCGAGCTGACCCAAAATAGGCTGCTCCCACCCAGAGAGAGCGCGAGCCACACTGCTTTCACTCCAGCCTGTAGAAGTGTTAGACGGCTTGATCCCTCGTCCACGAACGAGGATATTCTGACTACGCGAAGCACACTGCTTCCACTTCCAGCCTGTTGATGTGTTTTTCCGCTTGATCCCTCATCCAATACAAGGATCCTGACCCGCGAGATGCTGCTCCCACTCGGAAGAGAGCGGGACACACTGTTTTTATGCGTTAATGCTCGTTCCATAATCCAACAGGCTGAGGTCGAGTGTCGAAAGTGAGGGCAATTCCGTCCTGCCGCTGCCATCTCCGTGATCCCGGCGCCGTTGTCAAGGCTGTCATTTCCCCGAGGAAATCGGCCTTTAAAGCTCTGGTCTGAAGAACGGCCGCTCTTGCCTGGCACCTCTGATGCTCAGTGTCGCCGAGAAATCCCACGCTGCGCCGTACCCGAGCTTGTCCGCTGGTCGGAGAGGCGAAGAGGGAAGAAGGCGTTCCCAGGCAAAGGGTATCTGTAGCGCTTTCCCGGCAGTCTCTTCGCTTAGCTGCTCAGGACAGGCCGTGTGCACTTCGTGCTCCGGCTGTAGTTAGGTGGATTACCGATGTTTACTGTGGACTTTTGGATTTATGTGTTCGGACTTTGTGGACGTTGGATTATGTGCATTGTGTTGTGATTGGATTACCTACGTGGTCTGTGGATTACGTGGTGTTGGTTTTCTGTGGAATTACTGGTTTGGCAATGGCGAGGTAAAGTAGTGGTGACTGCCTCTAACCGGTTTCGACTGGGCAGCGGCGATGACCGGGCGGTGATGTTTGGCAAGCCAACCAGGAACGCGGTTCTTCTTTGGAGGTTACCCGCTTTCACTTGGATAGGGAGGAGGGGAGGTCACCCCGGGTGTGCTGGTAATGACACCCCTTGTGATTGCCTCCCCTGTGGTAATGTACACGAGTTTTTTGCACTAAAATTGTTAAGCTAAGTGAAGTATTCCTAGTAGTAATGCCGTCGGTAATGATTTTAAGAAAATAAATACTCTTTTTCAGTCTTTGTGGCAGCTTATGTACCTTTCACTCAGATTGTATAATGCGTCCGGTGGGAACCCTTAGACAAAACCATGGTGCGTCCCTGCTGCTTATAGCTGCAGGGACGCATATATAGGTGTTAATGGCAGCCCTGAATATAATACGGTCAAACCTGTCATGGCAACCTGTATAAGGCGACCAGCTGTCTAAGCAGACCACCAATTTTTGGTCCCATGGTCTTCTTCCTGTTATATAGATGCAAGGAGACCACCTGTCTAAGGTAACCACTTTTTGATAGTCTCTTGGGTGGTCACCTTACACAGGTTTGACTGCATACCAAAAGGCTCAAGCCCAAACTGAGTGTATTCTATGAAAAAAAAGAAGAAAATTGGACAGAAAATCACTCACCGTTAAAAATCCATGGCATTTCGTAGATCAGCAGTTTTTCTGAAAGAAACGAAGTTATACATTCATGTACTTAACTTTTTCTTATAGACAACATTTCTCGGCAAGCAATCACTGGAAGAATCATAACCTGCACATTTATCCTTTAACTCACTACATCCTGAGGATAAAATTATCCATTTTTTAAGGCATCCTTTGAGGTCTGTATCACAGTTCTAGAGCCAGTTAGTTAGTTATTTGGGTTTAACGCCGAGCAGGTGACTAAGGACATCTCACAGCTGGATGGGTAAAAATCTGGCCAGACAGACTAATAGAAAGGTCTTAAGACAAGGTGTAAATATATCCTAAAAATATTTCATGCTAAAATGTCACACAGGTATTTAAAGGAAACGTCTACAGACTCTCAAAAAGGTCAAAAAAATAGAATTAACATAGTTTATGAATGCTCAAATCTTATTAAAAATATTGCACTCTCTCAGAAAACTGAAGATTTTGTCTGGGGGTACATCCCAGAACAAAACCTTCAAGGAGTCTGCTGTGAAGTGTTTATATCTTGTGTCAAATAGATCGGCTCAAGACAGCAAAAAGTGTTTAACAGAATACTGCTTGTCACAGGCATAACACCATGGACGCTTCTCCTGTTTTAGTAAATAAGAGTGTGTAACATATGTGTGCCCCATGTGGAGCCGAGCAAGGACAGTCTCCTCACGGCGGCTGCCGCAGCGATGAGGTAGACTGTCGGACACCTTAGGAAAAGCTTCATGCAGCTTGTTAGCTTCCTCTTTGTCCCACTTGGACTGCCACTCACAGGCTATGTACGCACTAACCACATGTCTAAAATCACTATTTAAAATCACTATGAACAGTCTGTGCATCAGGGACAGGGTCATTGCGGGCATCGTTGGCAGCAGAATTTGCGATCCTGTTGCCTTCAATGTCCACATGCCCTGGGACCCAAATAAAAATGTCATAATACTCCATCAAGTCTGCGTAGAGCTCTCTAATCTGCACAAGCACTGGATGGTCTGTTTCTGTGCCCTGAAGGGCCTGCAGGGCAGAAAAAGAGTCAGACAGAATCAGGAAGTTCCTTTCCCTTGACCGATAAGCATGCTTGAGTGCCAGCAGAATGGCCTGCAGTTCTGCACTAAATACAGGTCTTTGTCAAAGATGACCCCCAGAAACTTTGCCTCTTGGGCCACCTTAATTGGCACTCCAGCAATGCTCTGGCTAGATTCTGGAAATATGCACACAGACTGTCTTGGAGTGTGAGAACTTGAATCCGTTGAGAGATACCCACCCCGAATGCGATCAACACACAGTTGCAAGCGCCTCTCAAGGGACACAAGTCCTCGACCTCGTGCGCACAAAGCAAAGTCGTCAACAAACAAAGAGCATTCAGAATCATCTTTGACGGCCTTTATGATGTTATTGATTTTAATACTAAACGAAACAGAAGACAAATGCTGCCCTGCGGGACACCCATCTCCTGTTCAAAGGAGTTGGAGCGGGTGGAGCCCACACGGACATGGAACAACCGGTTAGACAAAAAATTTAGAAAAACAAGAAAGGCAAAGCCATTAAGGCTCAAATGTGTGACCGATTTACATGTGATTTTTGCGATAAAGGGCTGGCTTCTGCAGCAGCAAAATCCATGTTTTCTACAAATGTACACATTTTTCATACACCCGTCAACCCCCCATGACCCTTGACCTTTGTGATGAGTCTACTATAAGGTATTATCATCAGCTATCTTTGTACCAAATTTGGTTGAAAAATTTGCAAAAATTTGGGAATACCTACAATTTTATAAAAAAAATCAGCATTTTACATACATTTGCCAGCCACTTGTGACCATTGACCTTTCCAAAGGGTCATCCAAATTAGTATGCATGGATAGGTCTTACCATCAGGTATCAATGTACAAAATTTAGGCTTTCAGTTGTGAATAGTATTTGAGAAAAAACATCTTTTGTCAAAATATGGCTATTTTAGACCTATTTCCTGAGCTCTCTTGAGCCTTGACCTTTCTGAGGGATCAACCAAATTAGTGTGCATAGAAAGGTCTTCCCATCAGGTATCTCTGTAGCAAGTTTGGGTTTAAAGTTGTGAATAGCATTTGAGAAAAATACATCTTTTGTAAAAATATGGCTATTTCGGACCCATTTCCTGAGCCCTTGTGACCCTTGACCTCTCTGAGTGGTCATCCAAATTAGTATGCATAGATAGGTTTTACCATCTGGTATCACTGTACCAAGTTTGGGTTTGAAGTTGTGAATAGTATTTGAGAAAAATTAATTTTTCTCTAAAATGTATTTTTTCGAAAAAAACTTACCGATGCCATTACTACAATGGAACAACCTATAGCTAGCGTAATTTTAGCCCAAAAACTTACGATGTGTACCTTTAGGGCCAGGGGAGGCCACCAGGGGTGCCGTGACCTGGTACCCGGGTAGCCTCCCTTCCCACCCCATAAGGGTAACTGCCCGAGCAGCCAAGACAAACCAGTTCTTCGTTTAGCTGGCGAGCGGCAAGCGGCGCAGGTGGGAGAGCCATCCGAGTTATGGCATCAGTAAGTATTTTTCGAAAAAATACATTTTAGAGAAAAATTAATTTGTTTCCTCAAAAACATTACCGATGCCATTACTACAATGGAGAATAGTGAAGAGGAGGAGGGTGCCGCGTAACCCAGTGACTGACTGAGCTAGCAAGCCCCGTCCTCCCCGGCGCAAGCTCCCGGTAATTTTAGCTAAAGGATTACCAACGGCACCAAAGGTGCCGGGAGGGAGTGTTGCGCTGCCGTGATGGCCAGGGCCAGGTTGTCTCGCTGGCCAAACAGGTTACGGAGGTAGAACCGGGTGAAGGTCGACTCGGTCCGCCAGCCTACGGCAGCCAGACTGTCGGGGCAGAGGTCCTGGTAGGCGGAGCGTATCACCCATCTTAGCCAGGAAGAGATCATCTGGGCTGAGATGTCTTGTCTACCTGGGGACAGAGCGAAAGAGGCGGGTGCATCCCTGGTGGAGCGGCTTGGTTTGGCGTAGGTACACGCGTAAGGCTCTCACCGGGTCATGTTGTCTGACTTCCTTGTTGGGGTCGATCGGCTTCAGCGATCGTACAGTGATCACCTGGGGGGCTGCCAAAGGGGACTGGTTCTTGGCCAAGAAGGTCCGGTCCGGTCCGTTAGTAGCTGCACGGAGTCATCCGACCTGCACTACAGGCAGGCGGGCATGCGGAGAGCGCAGGCAGCTCAATCACTCTGGAGGCTGTGGCTACGGCGAGCAGAAGTGAGTCTTCGCGTAACGTCGGCCAGGCTTGCCTGGGGGAAGCGGCTCGAAACGCTAGCGTTCAGCCAGGTGAGTACCCAGGGTAAGTCCCAGTGTGGGATCAGGGAGCGGAGGGCAGGTCGCTGTATGCCGAAGCGGGCCATAAGGTCAGCGAGGTCCTTACACTTGACGGGGTCCGTTCGGCCCAGGTGCCGGTAAGTGTCGGCGATCATAGCGAGGTAGCCCCTGAAGGTGATCGGTGCCAAGTGCTGTTCGGCGAAGAGCCAGAGGAAGAACTCGGCCAGTAGTAAAGAAGTCAGATCGGTAGGGGAGAGGCGACGGAGGTCGCACCAGGCTCCCAGTACTCTCCACTCTCCCTCGTAGACACACAGGGTCGAGGGTCCGCGGCTTGAAGCGATAGCTGCCTCTGCCTCACTCGAGAAAACTCTAGCGGCGAGGGCTTGCCGCCCAATCTCCAAGCATGTAGCAGGAGTCTCTCAGAGCACGGATGGTAGAGCGCCTGGTGTGGTAGCTTGAGCATCCTGCGAGGAGTGGGAAGCCGCAGTGAAGGGCCCGTGGCAAGGTTCAGGAGGTCCGTGGTGCAGGATCTGGTCCAGCAGAACGGCGCCACCAGCAACAGGATCGCGTTGCATCCCTTGCACTAGAGGAGCACCCTGGGGACAAGGACTGAGGGAGGGTAAGCGGAAGCGCAGGGGCCATCCCAGGGAAGGGGGAGCGCATCGACCGCCCAGGCTAGGGGGTCCGGGACGGGCGAGATGAGGGGGAGCTGGCGGTACCACCCTGTAGCGAAGAACGAGAAGGGGGGTCTCCCACGTGGCGCAGATCATCCGGAAGAAGTCCGGGCGAAGCGCCCACTCGGTGTGGAGGAGCTGACCGCGCCAGGAGAGGGAGTCCGCGAGGACATACAGGTGGCCGGGGAAGTATCTTGCTCGGAGAGAGACGCGGCAATCCTCACACCCACGGAGGCACTGGTAAGAAGAAAGCAAAGGAAGGGGAGCGGGTCCCATCCTGCTTCTGTATGTAGGACACGACAGCGGAGTCGTCGGAAGGATGATCAGGTCCTGATGTCCGAGAGTCGGTTCCCAAGCGAGGAGAGCTTGCCGTATTGCTTGTAACTCCAACCAGTTGAAATGCTTGACCACAAGGACCAGTGGCCAGCTGCCAGAAGCCGTGGCACGTCGGCAGCAGGTGTGCACCCCAGCCGGAGCGGCTGGTGTCGACGCAAGGGACAACTGGGGGGGGGGGGGGGGGGGGGGAGGCGAAGGAGATGGACTCCAGACGCAGGCCAGGCAGGGTCTGTGCAGCGGGGAGGAGTGGAACAAGCAAGGGAGGAACCGGAACGGGAGCCTCTATGTCTCCGGTCGAGGGCGCCAGGAAGGAGTAGATGAAGTTGAAGCGGGCGCGAGTAGAGCCGACCAAGGGAAGGAGATCCGCAGCCACGCTCATCAGGCCTAAGAGCTGCAACCAGAATCTGGCGGGGACCGTCTCCTCCTGTGCACCAAGACGAGCCAGGTTCGCCAACCTCTGGATCCTCGGGTCCGGGAGTCACACCAGATGAGGTCCGTAAGAACTCATATCACGGTGCGCGAAGTGGCGGGACGGGGCGAGATCCAACTTGCTGAAGTTGACTATGAAGCCGCGGCTGTCGAGGAGGCCAGCAAGGCGTCTCTTTGCTGCTCCCGGGAGGGTGCCGACCGGTGGCGCCGGAGCAGATCGTCGATGTAGCTCGAGGAGGGGCTCGACGAAGCCCGCCTGACCGTGGCGAAGACGCCGTCCAAGAGACGGGAGAACACCCAGGGCTGGGTTGTTGGGCGAGGGGAAAGGCGCGGAATCGGTAACGAAGCGTCTGGAAGCCGGATGCACAGGGATGTGAACGTAGGCATCCGCTAGATCCAGGCTGACAGCGAAGCCCATGGGATGAACCGCGGCGCGAAAGACTCTGGCGGTCCCCAAGGGAAGGAAGGTGCTGCGAAGAACTTCTGCCGCGCTGAAGGTCGATGATCGGACGCCACCTGTGGCAGGCCAAGGCCAGGCGGGGGAGGAGGCGGGGGCGGGGGATGGGCGGCGCGGCGGGGGGCGGGCGGGCGCGGCGGGAACGTGCGGGGGAAGGCGGCGACGCCGGGAGGGTGGGTGCTGGGCGGGTCCGGCGGTCCACGGCCGGAAGCGTGAGGAGATGACGTGGGCAGGGCAAGGTTCCTCATCGCATCTTTCACCGACTGCCAGGTCTTTGGTCCGAAGAGGAGGGATCACCGAGCGGAGCCTGTCGCAGCTGTCTCCGTAGGTCCTGTGGGAGATAGGGGCAGACGGCGAGCACAGCATTCCGGCGAGCAGGCCGCAGCAGCGGCGAAGCGAGGACAAGCGTTGACACGCCGCTCGGAAGGTGGTACTTCTTCCCCACAGCCAGAGCGAGGAGGTGCTCTAACAGCGGCGAGAAGGAGAAGAGCCAGCTCCAGAAGGTAGACGAGCGCTTGCTTGGCCAAGTCGAGGAATCCAGCAAGGCGAGAGTGTTGTGGATGAGGATCGCCGTCCGTTCCAGGCCGGGGGGGGGGGATGCAACGGCGGGAGGCACGAAGTCCACCAGCTGCTGCTGAGCGGCAGGATCCATTGCGGGGAGGGCAGAAGCAAGGCCTGCGAGTGTCCGGCATACCAGCTGTGCTGAAAGGCGATGTCCAAATCCGCTGGCCAGCGAACAACGGTGAAGAAGAGAACCGCGTCGGAGCCTGAACCCTGCTGCAGGAGCGGAGAAGGCGACACAAACCCGTGAAACCTCGGGGCGTGGCAGGGACAAAACCTCTAGGAGGGAGAACAGCGTCCAAGCGGGCGACGGGGACAGGCGTCCGGGCTTGGGGAAGACACGAGACAGCAGAAGCGCGGCCCGTTGAGCGAGGGAAGGGTCTCCGCCCTGGTCATCCTGGACGTAGGGTCAAAGGCGAGAAGAGCGCGCGCGGAGGTCGAACGGTAGGAGGGAGCCGAGGCGAAATCCTCCGAAGCGATGCTGAGCAGTGAGGGCTTCTATCCACATCGACGGGCTGCGCAGGAGGCCGACGCACCAGGAGCTGGAGAGGCAGGTGCCGCCGCAAGACGGAGCAAGACCAGGGCGAGCGGCTGAGAAGGCACGGGCGGCGAGACCGACGAGTGGAGCGTCCGCGCGAAGGAGGGCGGTGAGCACGAGGTCGACGGCGCGAAGGGGAGGGGAGCGGGGAAGGCGGGGAAAGGGTGCCAGGGAAGGAGAGGGGGGAAGACAAGGCCGGGAATGACGAGCAGCACGGACGACCCAGAAGGACACAGACCGGGAAGGACGGCGACTGGAAGAGGAAACCAGCGATGCCCAAGGGGAAGACCGATGAGGAGGGCGAGACGTCCGCGAAGCTGAAGCGGTGAGCGAAGCCGGGCGCGAAGAGCGAGCAGAGAACGAAGAGTGCTTGCAGGGGGAGGCGAGGACCGAAGACGCAGGGCTGCGGATCCGGTGTAGGACGCCGAAGTCCGAGGGGGCGTACGCGGGCGAGGGGCGAGGAGCTGAGTCCAGGCGGTCGCGAACCCGGGGCCGCATGTCGAGGGTCGTACGCAGAAGCCGAGGGTCCGGCGTCGGGAAGAAGCGGCATCCAGTTCTGTCGGTGGTCTTGTGAGGCTTGGGTTCCGCAAGGCGGGGTGAGCTAGCTCACTGCGGACCTGGCTCGAGCGAGCTGGTGCGCAAGGGGGGAGAAAGGCGTCCCCCAATGTAGAGAGTTGGGGTTTGTTTTCCGCAGAGCGGGGCAGGCAGACTCGCTGCGGACCTGACTCGAGAGAGTGGGTGTGCAAGGGGAGAGCCTTTGAATGCCGTCCCCCAACGGCAGCGTAGGTGCGTTTCTGCTGGATCCGGGGCCGAAGCATGCTTGTGGCTGCGGGCGGGCGGCAATTCTGTCACGCCAAAAGGCTCCGCAGCTGGGTCTTCCCAATGGTCCTCCACCCAGAGAGCGCAGACATCACAGGTGTGGCCCGAAGCACAACCAGCGCAGGGGAGGCAGACCGCATGCTTGTCACTCGGCCACTGGAAGTTGCCACATCGTGTGCAGGTGCGGACTTGACCACTGCAACATAGAGTGAAACAACGAAGCAACTGGTCATAGCAGAAGGCCACGTTTCTTAGACGAAAACTGCACACCACTCCTCACCTGTCCCCACTATCCTGTGCCAAGTAATATCGCTTTCTTAATAACAAGCAACGATATAGCAAAAGACGCCGGCGCACGTTGCAGAGGCGCGGCGCTGGCAAAACATCGAGACCTTACCTGGACATCTCGCAAGGGGCAGGGGAAGGTAGCACCTGTAGCCGAAGAAGAAGACGAAGAAGCGCCCACGCGGCAGAGGCCCAGAAGCATCCAGGTTGAGGAAGGCTGGGTCCTTGACGAAGGTCCCGGCCGTCCAACCGGCGAACTTTATTGGAGAGACCGAAGCAGGAGCACACCGGACGTCAGGTCGAAGCTCCGAGAGGCACCGCACAAGCCGTAAAAGTCTCTCAACGCCGGAACCGGTGCAGGACAGCGCTCCCACGAGGGGTGAAGGCCGGCCCCACGGCCCGGGGACCTATCTTCTGGCAAACGAGGCACAGAAGCACCAGTGACACTCACTTCCTAAAAGTCACAGAAGGCGAAGCGCAGGCCGGGAACAAAGTCACGCTATCGAAAAGTCCAAGGGCTCCATGAACCATACACAGCCGTAGGTAGCACAGTAGAGGTCTAAGAAAACGACCCTATGCTACAACAAGGGCAGAAAAGTTCCAAGGCAAGAAGAAGCACAGGCCGGGAACGAATTCCACTGTCGAAAGTCCAAGTACTTCTTGAACCAACACAGCCGTAGGTACACACAAGGGCAGAAAAGTTCCAAGGAAAGGCGAAGCACAGGCCGGGAACGAAGTCCACTGTCGAAAGTCCAAGTACTTCTTGAACCATACACAGCCGTAGGAACACACAAGGGCAGGAAAAGTTCAAAGGCAAGGCAAAAGCACAGGCCGGGAACGAAGATCACTGCCGAAAATATTCAAGTACAGCCTGAACCATACACAGCCGTCACAGCAGAGGGCTAAGCGAACACGTCTATATGCTGCAAGCTAAAGGAAAGAACTGGTTTGGCTTGGCTGCTCGGGCAGTTACCCTTATGAGGTGGGAAGGGAGGCTACCCGGGTACCAGGTCACAGCACCCCTGGTGGCCTCCCCTGGCCCTAAATGTACACATCGTAAGTTTTTGGGCTAAAATTACGTTAGCTATAGGTTGTTCCATTGTAGTAATGGCATTGGTAATGTTTTTGAGGAAACAAACACACATGCAGCATTGCACATAAACGTGCACACATACTGCTTAACCCTTATCATTCAATTTCAAAATATGATAGTGTGAAATAAGTTTGACTAAACTCTAGGCGTCAAGCTATTCTGGCACTATCCTTGAGCTAAACCATTGGTCTATATCCTTATCTGTAAGTACTATAATGTAGCTTGCATATGGTATGGCAGCATTCAAATTTGAAGCTTTTAGTCTCAGTATGATATAGGTTAACAATAGGCACATAAAGAAGTAAACTTAAAAGACAGGTGCACTCTCAAGAGAAATCTTGAAGGGCGAAAAGTGTCACCTGTCACTAAAGACCATCATTCAGGTGGCTAAAGCCACCTGAATGCTGGTCTTTAATGACAGGTGATCTCTCTCAAGCGTGGCCACGGAAAATAAGCACATAATGCATATTCACCGAGTAGAGTTGGGTAGTACAGCTTGAAGCTGGTCAAGATAAACCGAATCAACTCCATGTCCTGAAATTATACAAAACGCAAGACAATGTAATAAATATTTTCTTTATTAATCTCTCTAAGATGTGTTTGCATGCACACACATATGTACGCAGCATGCAACCACACACAGAGCAAATCAACCAAATGTAAATAAACACAATAAATAAATAAAGAAAACAAAACAAAGACAAAGACAAAATAAATAAATAAATAAATGAAAGAGGCAAATTCTTACAACGTATATGTGCACACTAGTCTGTGACTTTGGACTTTATGTCTCCAGGCCGTAGGATCAAAATTCACAGACAAAAATAACTGCTTTCAGCATATACTGACCAAGTTGCTAAGTCCTGCCTCGCTCATGTCAAACAGGCACACAATTTTCTCCAGGGGATTTTCTCGGAAGGATTTCTCCAGCCAGTACAGGTAAAACTTCTTTACGGTTGGCAGTAAGGCAGCGTCCTTCTTATGCTCCTTCACTCGAAGAAACACTAGGGTGGGAAACAGAACAATGAAAAATGTATTTTTCTTTAAAATAAATTTTTTCGAAAAATACTTACCGATGGTATTACTGAGGGACATGGAGATTGACAAAAACCACAGTCAACAGAGTACAGACCTTCATGAACAGTTGCCTTAGAAAAATTTTGAAAATCCACTGGCCAGAGAAGATCAGCAACATCAGACTCTGGGAGAGAACAGAGCAGATAACAGCAGAGAATGAAATTGGGCGAAGAAGATGGGGATGGATCGGTCACAGTCTGAGAAAGCCAGCTTCCAGTATCACTAGGCAGGCATTGTCATGGAACCCCCAGGGAAAGAGGAAAAGAGGTAGGCCGAGAAACTCCTGGCGTCGAGACCTCCAAGCAGACATCAAGAGACTGGGAACCACCTGGAGTAGAATCGAAGGAGAAGCACAGGACAGGAGTTGCTGGAGGTCTCTCGTCGACGGCCTATACCCGGGTAGGGGTGACAGGCGTAAGTAAGTAAGTAATTACTGAGAGGAAGATATACTTAACTGACAATTTCAGTCTCCAAAAATTGTTGTGTGTTGCCACACAACCAGGGACGTACCTCTAGCAAGCAGTTACCTAATCCCCCGAGTGTCCTCCCTATCCTTGGAGTAACCTCCCTTCCAAATCTCGCGAGAGGCCGTTATTTCCAGTTCTATTTGAGCTGCCATGCGGCAAGCGGGGAAGGTGGGAGGGAAGTTTGAGTAATACCATCGGTAAGTATTTTTCGAAAAAATTTATTTTAAAGAAAAATACATTTATTTCTTCAAAATCGTTACCGATGGTATTACTGAGAGGAAGAATTAAAAAGAGGAGGAGGGTGCTGCTCTAGGGTCAATACCCCCAGGTAACTGCTTAGCTAGACCCCTGGCCGGGGCACACTCCTGACAATTTCAGTCAAGTGTTACCTACGGCGCCGCCAGCGCCGGGAGGGAGTGTTGAGCCACGGCAACGTCAACCACCAGAGCCAGGTTGTGCCGCTGGCTGGAGAGGTCACGCAAGTAAAAAACGGGCGAAAATAGATTCGGCCCGCCAGCCCACAGCCGCCACAATGTCCTGCATGGCGCAGTTACGGTCGAAATCGACACTCGCGGAGACAGCCCCGATCTCGTGTGCCCGAATCCGCAGCCTCGTCGCTCTCGCAGGCGAGAGGTAAATGTAAGCAGAACGGATAACTCCACGCAGCCAAGCGGAGATCGTTTGGGCGGGCATATCGTGCCGGTTCGGAACCAAAGGCAGGAAAAGGCGGGAAATACCCCGCCGTAAGGGCTTTGACCGGCGGAGATAGATTTTTTAACGCCCGAACCGGATCCTGCTGTCTGTTGAACCGAGCCGTAAGCCCGGAGCTGTAGGCAAGACGGAAGTATGGAGAGAGCGTGGAGCTCACTCACGCGAGAAGCTGTGGCTATGGCTCGCAGGAAGCAGGTCCTCCTCGTCAAGTCTGAGAACCGGGCCAAGTGCAGCGGTTCAAAAAAAAAAACGAGCAGAGTTGAGCCATGTTAACACCCACGCAAGGTCCCAATGTGGGAGTAGTGATCGGGTCACTGGTCGCCGGAGATCAAAATGAGCCATGAGGTCAGCGAGGTCCTTGCAAGATCCCAGATCGGGTAGACCCAAATGGCGGTAAGTGTCAGCCACCATAGAAAGATAACCTCGAATGGTGATGGGTGCCAAGCCCTGATCCTCGAAGAGCCACAAGAAGAACTCCGCGAATTGGGGCATAGTCAGAGTTGTGGGGGAGAGGTGTCGCAGCCCACACCACGATAGAAAAACACGCCATTTACCCTCATAAACTTTCCTGGTGGAAGGCCGTCGAGCTGAAGCGATAGCCGCCACTGCTGCATCCAAGAAACCTCGAGCGCCGCACAATCGCCAAGCGTGTAAGGGGAGGCTCTCCTGGCAAGGTTGAAAAAGATCCTGCCAGGGTTGTTTCAGCAACGTGGTAAGCATTGGAAGCCATAGCGGGGATCCATGGCGAGACTCAGGAGATCTGTGGTCCAGGTCTTGTTCCAAGAGAACGTTGCCACCAGAAACAGGACTGCATGGCAGCCTCTGAGCTTGAGAAGAATCCTGGGTACCAGGACAGACGGAGGGTACGCATAGGCCAAGAGACCCTCCCAGGTGATAGAGAGAGCATCCACCGCCCATGCAAGAGAATCTGGAACAGTGGAGACGAAGAGGGGAAGTTGTGTGTTCCACCTCGTCGCAAACAGGTCGATCATGGGTGTCTTCCAGTGCTGGCAAATCATCCGAAAAAAGGTCGGGGCGAAGAGCCCACTCGGTATAGAGACACTGGCCATGAAGAGATAAGGAATCTGCCAGCACATTCGGCCGTCCCGGAATGTGATGTGTCTGTAGCGAAATGCCCCGATCCCGACACCACACCAGAATATGGAACAGAAGAATGCAAAGGGAGGGAGAACGGGTCCCGCCCTGCGTCTGAAGATAGGAGACAACCGTCGTGTTGTCGGAGAGAACCAAGACTGCCTGGTTGGTCACGCGTGGTTCCCAAGAGATCAGGGCGAGCCACACTGCTTTCAGCCCCAACCAATTGATGTGTCTGTCCACCAAATCCGGTGACCAAACATCCACTGTCATGTTGAAGTCATGGAGCAGGTGAGTGCCCCAACCGGAAAGACTGGCATCCGTGCAGATCGACAGGGAAGGAAGCGGGGACGCGAGGGGAACCACCCGACGCCAACCACGCGGAATCCGTCCACCGAAGGAGATGCGGCCGAACTAAGTGCGACACCGGAACGCAAACCTCCAAATCTCCCGAAGACAGACGCCAAAGAAGGAGGAGATGAAGTTGAATTGGACGCGAGTAGAGCCGGCCAAGGGGAAGCAAGTCCGCCGCAGCACTCATGAGACCCAAAACTGTAACCACCGTCTCGCCGGAGCCGCGGAAACAAACTACATCCGACGGGCCAAAAGAACCAACTTGTCGAACCGAGCTTGGGGTAGGCGCACCAAGTTCAAGTCAGTCTGAAACTCCATTTCAAGGCGGAGAAAATGGCGAGATGGCGATAGGTCCGACTTGCCGAAGTTGGCTAGAAAACCGAGGCGGTGGAGAAGGGAAAGCAGGGCGTCCCTGTCGGCGGTCAAGCAGGTCGCAACCTGATTCCGGAAAAGATCATCGAGGCAGTGGGAGGACGGACTGAGAGACGACCTCCGTGCGTGGGAAATCACCGCATCCATAATCCTGGTAAAAAGCCAGGGACTGAGAGTGAGGCCGAAGGGCATCGCCCGGAATGATACACCACTCCGTGGAAGACGAAGCGAAGGTATCGGTGAGCCGAAGGGTGTATAGGAACATGAAGGTATGTATCGGCAAGATCCAGACCGACAGCCAAATCCATCGGTTGGACGGCGGCCCGCAGGGCGCGGGTCAGTTCCATACGATAGGACGGAGCAGGCAAAAATTTTTTGTTTGTTTTTTTTTTGTTTTTGTTGAGAGCGGAAAGGTCTATCACCGGACGCCAAACTCCGTCCGACATGGGGACGATGAAGAGACGACTGTAGAAAGCCAGAGAATCTTGTCGCCGGACGAATTCCGTGGCGGATGTGAGAAGCAAGGAAGCCACTTCGACCTGTAAAGCCGCCACCTTGACGGGATCGTTCGGAACCCGAGTCCAAAGCGGGGAGCGGCGAAGAGGAGGAGGGCGAAGAAGCGAGAGGTGAAGACGCTCCGAAATGGTAGAAAGGAGCCATGGCTAGATGTCCGTATGCGTATCCTTCACGGCTTGCCAAGTGGAGCCAAACAGCAAAGTACCGCCGATGGGCGCCTGGCGGAGCTGAGCCTTGACTGTCGAAGAAAACCCAGAACAACCAGCAAGAACTACATCCCGTCTAATTAAATCACAGTTGATGGCGGCAGCCATCGCATTTGCAGAAGCATGGTACGAAGCCCGATTAGCCACCACCGAAAGAGAACGTATCTCTCGCAGCGGCGCAGTAGAGTGTGGATTCCAATGGTCTTCAAGAGCGCGTACCATCGCCTGGGTAGCGAGATCGTGGAAGCTGGAGCAGACCAGCGTATTGCGGATCATGACAGCAGTTTTATCAAAACCGCGAGGGACCCGGGCAAAAGTGAAGCGGCGGTCACCCACCTGTAAATCCGCCGCATCATCGAGCTAAGGCAAAGGGCACGCAAAAGCCTGAGAGTGACCTGCGTACCAACGGTGGGGAAGCGAATGCCTACGCCTTCAGGCCACCTAGTATCGGAAAAGAAGAGAGGCTCTTTGAAAGTGCCACTAGGCAATTGCGCCGAGAACGCCTCCGCCAGATCTCGAAAGCCAGATGGTGGCGGAAGAGATCGGAAATGCTTAGGGTGAAGGGAAACATCCACCGAAGCCGACGCCTTTCGCTTCCGAGGAGGTGTAGGAAAGCAATTCGGCCCGTCAGCCCATAAATCCGCTGCATCTTCGGCGTCTGGGGGAAGAGAGCAAAGAATGAGGTCGGGTGCCTCGTCCAAGGACCGTAGAGTCTCGACACCCGGCGTGAAACAGTCCGAGGACGGAGAACAGCTGTGCTGAGAGTCCGCAGGTAAAGGACTCTAGACGGAGAAAGGTGCGGCAAAACCGCAAGGTCGAAAGCAGAATCCACCGGATGAAGGCAAAGAACATCCTCTTGAACCGGCGTTTCCAAGCGCCAGGGGAAACAGGACCCTTGGAAAGAGTAACGATCGCGCGGTGGCCGGAGAGAAGATCGCCGAGGGACGGATGAGGAGTCCAGGTGCCCAGTTCGCCGAGAACTCCTACAGTCATATGAAGAAGAATAAGAAGAAGGACGCCGTAAGGAAGAGGGCAGATGCTGACAGCTCTCAGGCAAAAGCAGGCGACGAGCAGGAGAACGGGAACGGGACCAGGACTGTCCCCCCTCTGGAGCACAATGAAGGTGGCGTCAACAGCACTGCGAAGGACGTTCGAAGCGAAGGGGATCCACCCGTCATCGAGAGGCGTGTCACGAGCGACGGGGGGCAGGAGAAACCCAGGGATCACGGTGACAGGGGACGGACAATGGTGTAGGATCCCGAAGGGAAACGTCTGCAATAGGAGAATAAAACCGACGGGAGGGGTGAGAAATACGCCGAGAGGACGTACCAAGTGTGGCACGAGTGCGCGGTGACTGGCTTTTAGCCAGGGCGCGAGGAGACAGTGGTTGAGACGAAGCGCCGAGCAACGAGTCGTGATGTGACGACAATTGTTGAAGTTGCGATGGAAAAGTGCAATTTGGGTAAAGTCACGTCTGGCTGGAGAGGGCACGCGCCAGGGACTGCCGATGGTCCTGTCTCCTCTCCCCAAAACGATGGGCTTGACTCCGTTGGAGACCCGTCTTAGAAGGCCGAGTCTGCGGAGCTGGCTGAGTTGCGCGGTGACTGGCTTTTAACCAGGGCGCGAGGAGACAGTGGTTGAGCCGAAGCGCCGAGCAACAAGTCGTGATGCGACGACAATTGTTTGTTGTTGGGTTTTTTTGTTTTTTTTTGCGACGGAAAAGTGCAATTGAGTAAAGTCACGTCTGGCTGGAGAGGGCACGCGCCAGGGACTGCCGATGGTCGCTGTCTCCTCCCCCAAATGATGGGGTTGCCTCCGTTGGAGACCCGTCTTAGAAGGCCCGGTCTGCGGGGCTGGCTGCGAAATACGCTCATATGAGCGGGGGCGTACATTCTCACCTGGTGTAAAACCACCCGCAGCGGGAGGGAAGGTTTCCAACACCCGAGCCTGAGTGGCAAAGAGCTGCAGAGAAGAAACGCCGATAGCGGCAGAGTTGGTGGTGATAGGGCAAAGAGGAGCTTCGTCGGACTGTACAGGGTGCTGACGACGGTATAATTTCCACATTTCGGACCAGCGATCTTCTTCCCACGAAGCACAAAAATCACAAGTGTGGTCCGATGCACATCCCGAGCAAGGCAGGCAGCACGGATGTAAGTTACTAGGCCACTGGAAATTTTTACAGTTGGGGCACGTTTTTTAAGAAGAAAACTGCAACAGTGAACAGAGCGGAAATGAAACGCGCGTAGCCCAGAGGCTACGTAACCGAGCAGACGACCGTTAAAACCGACAATCGAAGACGAAGTCGAAACGAACGGCAAAATGCCGCAAATCCACGGAAATTGCCCAATTCGCCACAATCATCGCGGGAGGCAATGTCCGAGGCCTTACCTGGCCTTGTTAAGACAAACAAGGCCGAAGAATGGACAAAAAGACGATGATAACGGGAGACTGAGAAAGAAGGATCTAAACAAAATGGCAGTCAAGTATGAACTGGAAATAACGGCCTCTCGCGAGATTTGGAAGGGAGGTTACTCCAAGGATAGGGAGGACACTCGGGGGATTAGGTAACTGCTTGCTAGAGGTACGTCCCTGGTTGTGTGGCAACACACAACAATTTTTGGAGACTGAAATTGTCAGTTAAGTATATCTTCCTCTCAGTAATACCATCGGTAACGATTTTGAAGAAATAAAACATCAGGTTTGCACATTTAGGTACATGTATGTAACTTTAGACAAACATAATGCTTACAAGGTCAGGCACAACATAATTTGAATATATAACAACACTTTTTGAAGAGCTCCAGGCTAATCTTTCTATGTCAGATACTTATAAACAAACTTCAGTTATAAGTACAAATGAATTTGTTTTGGTGATTTGTTTTATCCAAAGTTTACTATATGCCTAGTTCAGAATGTCATCCATAACCTATTTATAAATAGTGTGGTGAATTAGCATCAGAAATGACAGAACATACTTTTCTTAAATGTGGATCAAGTTTTTCACTTAACTTGAACAATCTTAGACACAAATTAGAACAGGGCCACTTTGTAGTCTTTTATTCCAACCCTGCTATAGATCTGCAAGAGGCATGGATTCACATGGGCCTCTGCAGTCACAGGGGCTCATGAGGATCTATGCTGAGTAAGAGAGACTCCAACTGTGCCCCAAACTAACACTAACAGTGACTTTCCATGTTAACTCCCTTGTGCATACAGCCAACACTGCCATTTAAGGCCCCGCCACACATGCCCAATTTTGAGGCTGATTCTCGAGCAGTTTCGAATCGGAGTGTGATCGGACCGGACTACAAAAACGTGTGCACTGCCACACATTCCCCGACTTTTTTTTTAGCCGACTGGTTTGAATCAAAGATCAAGGTCGTACCTGTTCAGCGAATGGCTGCTAGTTTTGAAAGTGATGATGATGTGCTTGCATTATCAGCAGTTTGCATCATATTCGGGAAGAGACGGGCGAAACATCAGCAACGAAGGTGGTACTGATCTTCCGCCATTTTCAAACTGAAACGACATGCTTTGCGATACGCGCTCTGATTGGTTGAAGCTTACAATCGGGGCCGATTCGGATCGGAAAAATAGAGCAGGTTCTAGACACCCGATTCCCAGCCGATTGGGATCGGATCGGATATATGACGTCATCCGATCGCAATCGGATTGGAATCGGCTTCAAAATCAGGACAAAACCGGCATGCGTGGCGGGGCCTTTACAGTACTGGTGGATGCAGCCCAAGGGGGTTAACCCTTATCATTCGGAATACACCAGTGTGTGAAATAAGTTTGACTAAAATAGTTTAAAACTTCAAGGGTGGTGCCACCCTTGAACTAAAGCCAATGGTCTATATCCTTATCTGTAAGTACTATAATGTAGCTTGCACGTGGCAGTGTACAAATTTGAAGCTTTTAGCCTCAGTATGATATGGGTTAAGTGAATGCCATTCTGTACAAATGAAGCTTTGCCAAAAGAAATTATTTTTCTTACAGATCTTGTGTCCGGTCTTGGTGCGATTGTGAAAAAACAGCGCCTGCCTGTCCCACACCCACTGGTCAAAGCTGTCCTCCGTGATGTCTGGGGGACAACAAACCGCACTGGTTTACATTTTGACACCTTGCAACAGGATAAGGCTCAACCATGATATTCAATGGTGGTGTCAAAATAGCTTGGCACCTTGAGGTGCCAAGCCATTCTGGCACCACCCTTGAACTACCATGGTCGATCTCTCTCCAGAACTGTAATGCAAACTTCAAAGAACAACCCTTCAATTTCAACGTCAAGTTCAATGCTCAGTGATCATAAGTTTGGATGAAAAATTGCTTGAATAGAAATGTGTTCCTATACCTAGATAAAAGCATGTCATTATATGAGCTCAAGCGTCAATCAATTGATCGATGGTTGCCTGAGGAAACCTGTCAAAACATTTTTTTGTTGTTGACTTTTTTATTTTTTAGTTTGTTTATAATTGTATCTGTTCAACATTTTTTTTAACCAACCATTCATTTACTGATGTCAAACACATTTGATTGACTAAATGTGATACTCCCGCCATGTTATGATACAGGACAGGTCCACTTAATAAAAAAAAATCTCCTTGTGCATGCAGTCACTGGTAGGTACTGTAAACAGTATGCCCAAGCGTGTTAAAGCTGATGCAACACATACAGAATGTCCTCTTTGCTCCAGCTTGTTTATCCTTCATAAAATGCATTTTGTGAGCAAACTGACATGAACCTATGGTCGTGCATGGTTCATTTTTGAAAGGCGCCCCGCGCCAATTGACACACCGAGTCTCATGTTGGCCCATTGCTTTTCCAGGGTGCGCGACATCGGGCGCAACGTTTTTATGTGCACGCCCGCCAGCCATGTGTTTATTTCTTGCACAACTCTATAATTGACGCTTGAAACAAACCAGCTAACCACAACTGGCTTAGACTGAAACTGAAAAAGGTACCCTGACAATTCGATCGGTGCCGTTGGCTGTGATCGCTCAGGGGTCATCACGCTACTCAACACAGATTTTAGCATGCAATTGGTTCACTCATTAACTATTCGAGCAATGAGAACCATCGTTCTATAAGCCGACCTAATTTTCAGAAAAGTTTTCACTTTGAAAGAAGGACTGTCTCCCTGTTAGATCTACGCCGCTAACAAATCAAGTTTCTCCATCCCTAAAGAAAGACGTAAAGGAGTGTTTCTCCAGTACTCGTAAGAAAAAAGTGGAAACAGACCAATTTTTTAAATTATTCATAGAAACCTAAGACTAGTTCCATTTTAAAGGTAACTGCAATACCTATCTGAATATGAAAACGATAAATCAGCAACATTGACGCTTTGGACACAAACTTTATTCCCAATAGGGGACCCCCATGCTGGTAACCTGCATGTCATGACACAAAACCATTATAATGACCAGTTGAAATAACTTTTGTTGCAAAACAACTAATACCATAATTAAATAACTCTTATTACTACCCATATGAATAATGAATAATTATAAAGAGGAAATTTGCAAGACTCGAAATAGATGTGAGGCAACAAATTGTGTAACGCCATGCGCAGGTTACCACTCTTTTAATTCCTTTTACTGTGAAATTGATTTTTTTTTAAATCAGTAAAAGACACTAGTAACATGTTTTTTTACATGAAGACAAATGAAATAACAACAATAGGACAAAATTAATTTCATTCTGTGATGAAATTTAAGCAATAACCTGAAAATGGTAACCTGCATGATGCACATCACCAGTGCATGAAAATTACCAAAAATGAGGGCAAAGCAAAAAATAAAATAGTAGTTGAGATGACATAAAAGTGTCAAGCAAACACACACACAAACAATCTGTGTTGGTTTTTCTTTTTAAATAAGACATAGGCTACAAACACGACGCTGATAGCTGTTTCCGAACTACCTGCATGACATATGATGACATTGAGTAAAAAACGTAAACACAACGCGAATGCTCTAGTCTTATCCACCCAAAAGCTCAAAATATGCATGCGGTTTTAAAACAAGACCTTTAATTCAATTGAATACAGCATTAGAAACACTTGTGAACTCGCCTATAGCACAAGATGACACAAAATTAAAGGCAAACCAGCGTCGATCTTTCAAGTCGGGCAGAACCGCACTGCCGAAAATTTTTCGCGGTAATTTGCGCACATGGGATACTGTGTGTGAGACACGTCACTGATTTTGGTCTGCAAAACCAAGTCACATGACTATTTCCCGCAAAACGTCATCAGGGTTTGTGCAGTGTTTGAAAATAAACCTTCCAGTACCTTTCGGACCTCACAATTTTATCGCGTTCTTAAAATATGAATAAAAAACAAACGCTGGTCATTTGCATGATTCTGTGACGTCATAATCAAAACAAGCCATCCAAAACCTCCTGCAGTATCTGTATTCTTATAAATCATAAAAATATATGTGTATTTCATGAGATTTTAAGGTAGGACTAAAGTTTTCTTTGTTTCATTACTTTGTCA
This sequence comes from Semisulcospira habei, assembly GCA_036245525.1. Classification (NCBI taxonomy): domain Eukaryota; kingdom Metazoa; phylum Mollusca; class Gastropoda; family Semisulcospiridae; genus Semisulcospira; species Semisulcospira habei. Next base: position 73,985,851 of record BTPG01000005.1, read on the forward strand.
TCTGCTTCACCTTTTTTTAAAGACCGTGTGTATGTGACGCCTCTGGTGCGCAAATTACCCCCAATTTCAAACCCAAATTTCACAGCAGAAACAAATGAAATTGATGTTTTTCAACATTCTGCTACTTTACTAAACTATCGATAATCACATACAAATACAATCAAATAAATGAGGGTTGATAGTGTTGGTGTTGAAATATGGATTGATAATATAGCAGGGACAAGGTTTTCCAATTCGTCGGCGCCATTTTGAGCATAATAATCATGATTTAAATAAAATTAAAAATACTAATAATTGAATTTTTTTTAAGCTACTGATTTTCCAGATACAATAACATTAGTAAATCACAAGACTGGTTAGATTTTTCCAAAACAAATAATGTGTATTAATATTTTGGGTTTTGAATGCTGTGACCCCTCAGTGTTACGAGTACTGAAGAATGACTCAAAGGCAAGAAGCAGCAAAGATAGGCAGGTTAGTGTCAGGACTCTGTAACTGAAGTGTGTGTGTGTGTGTGACACACACACACACACACAGAAATCCAGACCAAAAAGGTGACTGCCAAGCGTGTAAAATGCAAAGAAGTACCCAACGGAGAAAGAAACACGCTTAGAAAAGACAGGTACAACACAATTTATTAATATTTCGGGTAAATACACTTTGTCAAAATAGACAAACAAACAGAGAGATTAGCCACTACTTATCTTCATTCGCAGAAAGAATGTGGCAACTGAAGGAGGTGACGTAAAAGAAAAGGAAGAACAAAAGTGCGGAAAAAGTAAAAATGATGTCAACGAAAATATCATTAGAGAGAGACTCAGAGAGAAACTGAACACGAGAGACAAGAGTGTGTGTAAGGGCGCGCAGGAGCGAGCAAAAGTAAATGCATGTGTGTGAGGCCACAGAGAGAGAGAGAGACAGAGAGACAGAGAGAGACAGAGAGAGAGAGACAGCGAGAGAGAGAGAGAGAAAGAGAGAGAGAATGAACGGGGAGTACCCTTGGGCACGAAGTAGGCTGAGTGTCTAATACACAAAGCCTGCTAAACACCAACCCGAAGGCAAACTTTATATCACCTTCAAGTTGAGGACTACCTCGGGGAAAAATGGTAGGACCCCGGGAAAAATTCATTTGTTTTCTCAAAACACATTACCGATGGTATTACACTTAGGAAATGGCTCTTAGCTGGCCTAATTTTAGCCAAATTTTGGTTGTGTCCGTATAAGGGGGTGTTGGCAGGAGTGGGGCACCATAGACCATGCCAAACCCGAATAGCCTCCCCTTACTCACATCCGGTACAAGATTACCCAGCATACCCCAGTTTTAGTTCTTAGCTGGCAGAAGTAGGTTGTGTCTGTTCGAGCTCCGCTTTGGTTCTTGGCCGGTCGTTTCGACCTTGACTGTTCGTTTGTTGGGACTTGGACTGTGGAGATGGTGGCGTGACTGGGGGTAGTAGTGCTCACGCTGGGCCGCCTCGTCGACCTGTGTGTTCTACGGGCCTACGGCTTGTTCCATGGAGACTGTGACTGGCGGCTTCCGGACGCTGCTTCGGCCTGCGCTCCGAACCGGTCGGGCTGTGTGGCGTGCTGTTTACGATATGGTGATACGTGGTTTGCTCCTTTTTTTTTTCCGCCATGGCCAGGTAATATCTCGGTGAATGCCCTCGACCGGCGCCCTTGGGTGGGAAGGAGCGCCGAGCGTCGGCACGCGCTGTACACTCGTTTGATTCGACTACATATTCAATTATGTCCGATTCGCCAGCGCGCGCGCGTTGTTATTGCGTGACCTTAGAGGCCACGCTCGCTCTTTCATCTTGTACCCTCTTGTTGCAGTAACTAGGTTCGGATCTGCACGATGTGTGGCGACTTTCAGGGCCCCTCGGACGAGCATGCGGAGGGCCTTCCCTGAGCAGGTGGCGAGTCGACCCGCACTGGTGAGGTGTCCGCCTCATGACTGGAACAGAGATAGGGACTTCGTTGTCCCGCAGAGAACGTACGACGCCTCAAGTCAGAAACAGGGACTTCGTTGACCCGCACAGAGATAGGGACTTCGTTGTCCCGCAGAGTACGTACGACGCCTCAAGTCAGAAACAGGGACTTCGTTGACCCGCACAGAGATAGGGACTTCGTTGTCCCGCAGAGTACGTACGACGCCTCAAGTCGGAAACAGGGACTTCGTTGACCCGCACAGAGATAGGGACTTCGTTGTCCCGCAGAGTACGTACGACGCCTCAAGTCAGAAACAGGGGCTTCGTTGACCCGCACAGAGATAGGGACTTCGTTGTCCCGCAGAGAGCGTACGACGCCTCAAGGCAGGAACAGGGCCTTCGTGGTCACGCACAGAGATAGGGACTTCGTTGTCCCGCAAAGAGCGTACGACGCCTCAGGTCAGGAACAGGGGCTTCGTTGTCCCGCACAGAGATAGGGACTTCGTTGTCCCGCAGAGAGCGTACGACGCCTATCCGAGATCGCCGGGCATTGATGTCCGAGTTTACAAGGTGCGACCCAAGTCAGCAGCAGGGACTTCGTTGTCCCGCAGAGAGCGTACGACGCCTATCAGAGGCCGCCGGGCATTGATGTCCGAGATGAACAAGGTGGGTCCCAAGTCTGAGGCAGGGACTTCGTTGTCCCGCAGAGAGCGTACGTTGCCTATCAGAGATCGCCGGACACTGATATCAGAGTGTAACAAGGCGAAACCCAAGTCCGAAGCAGGGACTTCGTGGTCCCACAGAGAGCGTACCACGCCTATCAGATCGCCGGGCAGTGACACCTGGCAGGGACAAGCTGGGACCCAAGTCAGAGCAGTGGCTTTGTTCCCCACAGAGAGCGTACCACGCCTATCAGATACCGGGCAGAGACGCCTGACAGCCACAAGGTCGGACCCAGGGCACAAGCAGTGGCCTTGCTGTCCCACAGAGAGCGTGCGACGCCTATCGGAGTTCGTGGCCACGGAAGCAGTGGCTGGGTTGCCACTTCCCTCATACGAAAGTAATAAGTCGTGGCTGATTCTCTGTTTGTCTATTGACATTGGGTATTTACCTAAATATTACTAAATTGCGTTGCTTCCTTAGTGGCTGGGTTGCCCAGACCTGTTTACCATACACGTTCGGCGTATTGAAGTACACTATTTTGCTTGGGGTACACGTACAGGTGCACGTTATACACAAATACACATTTTGGAGAAACTGACAACTCACTGGCTTGTGAATAATACACATGGGAGTCCAAAGTACACTTTTAGTCAGTTAAAAGTACACTGACTGCACCCAGGGGGTAACCAGGTCGGCAAGTTGTCACTCAGAGCGGTCGGCGTCTTTCAGAGCTCGCCTGTCAGAGACGCCCAAGAGTAACAATGGGGACCCCAATCAGAAGCAGTGCCTTGCTGTCCCACAGAGAGAGTATGTCGTCTGTCAGAGATCGCCGGACAGAGACGCCCAAGTGTTTTAAGGTGGGACCCAAGGTGGTCCCGGACCTGTAAAGCACAAGTTACCTTGTTCTGGGCTCTGGTCAGCAGGAGAGGTAGCTGACAACCTCTACTGGCATGGCTAAACCAATGATTCTTCCACCGGCCCGGGACCCGGCCTCAAGAGTGACCCGCTCCACTGTCCTTCCGCAGGCCAGAGTGGACAAACAGCAGGTGGCCAGAGCATTAAGGTGGGGCCCATGTCAACGGCAGTGACCTAGGCGCCCCGGCCCAGTAAGCTTGTAGTCACTGACTGCGGAGGGCTGGCGTCGGCTACCGTACCTACGATGCTTCCAGTCCCGGGCCAGACGACAAGTCGTAAACGGACATGCAGAAGTGACTGCTCGGCTTCTCAGGCGCTGGACAGTGTCTAGTGTCTGTGAGAGCATGTGGGCGCGGTAGCACACACGTATGAGTATGTACGCTTATCGTGGTGCGCGACACAGGGGTTAAAAGGTTGCTTTCCCAGCGGCTCAGCGGTTCGCCAGGCCGCTGGGGCGCGACACCTCTTATCCTTCCAAGGTTAGGTTCCTGGAACCTCTAATCCGATTCTTTGCTTTGGGCAATAGAGATGAGAAAACAGAGGGGTATTCTGTCTCCCATATTTTAATCTAATTCAATAACTTGATTATCCCTTAAGGGCTATTACAATCAAATTGTACTCCTGCATTAAGCATTGATTAATTTAATTTTTCTTATTATTAGGTTGGGCGCCCTCGCCCGGGCTGCTCACCAGTTTTTTATGGCTTGTGGCGACCGCAAGGGCTACAGGACCACTGCACTTCGCACTGCAGGATCCCGGCTCGGTGATGTTGGGCCACGCCTCGCGCCGACCATGCAGACGAGAGCCGCTCTAGATGCAGTGCAGAAGAGACGACCTCACGATGGGATCCGGGTTCCGGCGTTCGCTCATGATCTTCAGTTCCCCTTCGGAAGCAGGGACTCGCCTCACAGAAGCCAGGGGTACGAGAGGAACAGGAGACGCCGTCCCAGTTCCATGGCTCGCTACGCAAGGGAAAGACGGGCTCTCCGAGTTTTCGCCACCGTTCGGGGGAGCGGCCCCCTGAGACTACGTTGTTCCTTCCAAGTGCGGGGTCCGCCTTCGTTGGATCGCCGCCGGCCGGAGTTCCCCGGACTTCGGAGGGGTTGGACATCCCTTCGCCTGCGGGCGGAACATACGGTTCCCGCTGCAGACCTGTGCACACTTTTACCAACCTATCAGTATTTTGACAATGCTTTTCAGTATTTTCCAGAAACTTTCAGTATTTTTCCGCATTTCGATTCGGTTACGGGATTAGACAAATACAACAACAGAAACACATAGACATTCACACAAACTTCTTACCTTTAAATATTTAATTCCTTGAAGCCTTTCTGTAGAAGTTTGACTCTTCAAATAAAATTATTGTCACTTCTCACCCTACCCAGTAGCTCACTTAATAGTTCAATGTTGAATTTCACATCAGTTCATGTTTGATTTAAGCTGTTTTTAATGACTGCGCAAATAAACACTATAATACTAGTACAGAAATGTTATTAAGCACAGTGGAAAACAAATTACAGTATATTACTGGTGTAGAGATTTGTAGTAAGCACTTTTCCAACGTTTCAATTTTTCTGCTGGGTGCTGTCTTTGGGTGTCAAATGGGTGACCAGGCTTAGACTTCAAAAGCAGCAAAGCCTCCAATGTGTCATCTGCCATTGATGCTCTCTGTTCAGTGCGATTTTTTCGAACTGTTGAAAATATTCTTTCGCAGTGAGCATTACTATGGGGAATTGTCAGAATTCCTCTCATCACAACTGAAAGTTCAAACAAGAATAATTCCCCACTTTCATCTTTCAGATTTCCAATGTTTAGCCAAACTTCATCCATTCTCTGAGATTTAGTGCAGCTGGAAATGTCAGTACTCTGATACAGAGCAAACTGCTCTAATACTGTATTCACGGTGCAGCCTGAAGGTCTCAGTGCTGGAAATCTGTTCAGGAAAAAATCCAAATCGTTTTTGGAAGATGACTGCTGTAGACTTGCATCTGCTACCTGGGCATGGGTTAGGAGGGGCTCTTTTAAAGGCAGATTGGTAACAAGATAATCTGTTACAGCTTGAAAGTACTTCCTGACATCACTGTAAAAATCCTTCAGGCGGCTCTCCCTCAAACCACTAGTGGCATCAGCAATGTAGTTTTGACAATCTTCTCCAATCACCAGATCCTTGTCATCTTTCAAGTTATATCTGCTCTTGAAGTCAACATCCTCCAAGCGTCCATTGTTCAGAGCTGAAGGTTTCACAAATCTAGACAACACCGTCTGAATCAGCTTTAGCAAAGATCTTTTCAACAGATGTATCTTTGGCTCATCAGACTGCAAACCAAGGAGAACGGGGTCAAACATTTTGACAGTGTAGTTCAGAAATAAGACATAAAGCTTGTTGGTTGGTGACTGAAGGAACTTTAAAATATTTTCCACTTTCTTGAGTGCATATGGCTTGTCAGAGACCCCATCACTCATGGATGATTTTTTGCTGTCTTGGACTTTTTTTTCTTCCTTGAAATATTCCTTTAATGGTGACCAGTTTTGCAAAAGACGTTCCAAGCAGCGGCCAATGCTCAACCAACGTGTGCACACATGCTTGAGCATTCTTTTTTGTTCCACGTCAAAAAGAACTTGCATACTGGAAAATTCTTGTTTTCTCTTATCACTTTTTTGAAAAAAGTAATAAACATCCTGCAGAACGTCTCCCACATCCGGTAGACATTGTGCACCCTTCTGTGCAGCAATGTGGACAAGGTGCAGGCAACAACCTGCCATGTGTACTTCTGGGTGCTTCTGCCTGACAAAAGCCACAACTCCCTTATGCTTTCCCGTCATAACTGCAGCATTGTCACATCCTAGTGAGAGACAGTCCTTCCATTCAATGTGTCTTGCTTTCAGTTCAGAATCCAACAGCTTAAAAATGTTTTCACCAGTGGAGGGTCCAGTGCACTCTGGTAAAGACAATAACTCAGAGTTAACTAGTCCAGTACAAAGGTCTACAGATCTAACAACCAGCGGATATTGTTTACTCTTTTCATCGTTACTTCCATCTGTGGATAGTGTAAATGCTGACTTTTGAAGCCTCTCGGACAACTCTTCTTGTTGATCCTTACCAAGGGTCTTGATTAAACAAGTTGCTTTTTTTCTCCCACACCTAAGGTCTGCAATGTGGAGATAGAGAAAGAATATAAGCAAATTTAACATTCACAATAGCATTAATATTAAAATAGATAAGAGCTCACTCATAAGACCACATTTTAAAAACATATTGACACATTTTGTGGTGCTACAATTTATTTTGAAAAAAAATGACAGGGAAAGAATAACGACATAAATCTTTGGAACAAAACCCCCACAGGAAATAATAAGGCAAAACTGGTAAATTTTGTAGGCCTACACACCTAATTTTTTATTTAATATTATATGGTGATCTGTTCTATATCTATTACACTGCTCCTATCGGGCAGTAGTGGTAGTCTACTACAACAATAATAATAATTAAAAATAATAATTGTTTAATCACTGTTTCGTATGTAGAAATTATTTCTTGTTTTAATTTATATTGTTTTGATTATAAGTGTTTTGAGCTGGAACTAACATTAGGGCATACTATGAAGGTATGATCAGTATCTCTACGACCAGAGCATTTATTATTGCGCCTTACAATAGCAAAAGTAGGCCTATCTGGCTAAAAGTGAAACTGAAAGTAGATTTGGCCACCGCAAAAGAAATACAAAAGGCAAATGAAAGTGTGCTTAGAACTAGAAGATAGTAGGCCTAACTGATGCAATAATCATTGCGGGTTCTTGATAGGGACAGGGAGAGATGCAACTACAACCAACCAATGTTTAACAAGTCTATAGTAAACTAATTGTATTGTATTTTTGTTGTTGTTTGGTAGGGCTATGTAACGTTGATGCATAGGCCTTATTTTTTTTGGGATAAACTATTTGACTTACTCAAGTTACTGACTGCATATTTATAATAATTTAGCATTTTATTAATTTCTCCACTCTCTTTTGGCATCATGTTGTTGCATTAAGTTTTTTTAAAAAGTACATAGACATTATATTTTACATAACCATTTACATACCTGCTGCAATTTTACTATCTGGAAACATGTGCTTGAATCCACTGGCCAAAGTGTCAGCAGCAGCAAGGGGCAGATTATGATGAGCAAGAAGCTCACACATCATTACCTCAGCACGTGTAACTGCAACTGAATGCTCGCCACTTGCATCTTCGTTTAGCTGCCTTCCACTTGATGACGAAAAAAATGCAGTAATTGAAGTGTTCGATTTTGAAGTTTTCACTTTCTCGATTTCTTGATGCTTTTTTGACTCTACGTGCCTTGTAATGTCATTCCCTCCCCCACTTCCTATCGAAAGATCAGTTTCACAAAGTCTGCAAAAAGCATAGTTGTCACCTTTTTTACTTGGCCCAATACATTTCCATGTCTTGCTGTAAGAGCTTTTGTAAACCTGTACACGCCTTTTTTTTGGTGGCAATGAACATTCGGATTCCTCTTTATCTCGGCACACTTTCCCGCTTTCCGGCTTGTCATCCATTTTGTAAATGAAAGGAAATCAATGACCCAGCCGAACGACGCATGCGCACAAAGTTTAGCTGAACTTCGGCAGTAGTCGGAACTGGTCGTGATTAACCGAGAGAGACACGAATGCATTGACGCATGCGCATAACTTGTTCATTCGATCTCGGAAATATTCGGCGGTCGGGAATTTTAAGTCCTTGGTTGTCGGCCTTTGCGTAGCAGACGATTTTCGTATTTTTAATGAAGATAAATCGGATTCTTTTCAAAAATCCGTATTTCCGTATTTTAAAAAATGATCCGTACGAAATACGGAAGAATACGGGGGGTGCACAGCCCTGCCGCTGGACGCCAGAGGACGTCATTCGCCGTGGCTGGACGAGGTTAGCTTCTCTACGTCGCTACGCTCGCGGTTCCGAGAGGTCTTGCGTTTGCCGTCTACTGCGAAGATTTACAGGAGAGTCTACTCGAGCCGGGGACTACGCAGGTCCCCTCATCGCGTCCAAGCATTCAAGTCCCTGCCCCTTCTGGTCGGCTTCTGTCTCCGCTTCAGGGCGCCGGGGGAGGCGCTGGTGGCTTCAGCTGGATCCTACTTCTTCCGCTGCCAACGGTTGCTGCGTCCGTCCTGATCGATTACGCGCGGCTGAGTGGAGAGTCGGCCACGCAGGGCACCGCGCTGTGGAGTACTTCTTGGCCCCCTGGACAGACCGACAAGGAGGCTTGCAAGGCCTGTCACTCAGCTGATTCACGCTGCGGGCGCCGCCGGATGTAGCAGCCTTCTTAAAACACTGTGGACCGTCAGACAGGATTGGCAGGGACCACTCTTCCGCGGAGGCGCGGTTCGTCCGATGCACCGGATTGGGCGACTTACATCCGAGAGACGGAGGCGGCGACGGGACGCCAACGGCGCTCTCCTGTGAACGTCAGGGACAGCATACTCCAGGCGCGCGAGGGATAGAGGTCAGCGCGGGTGGCGGACTGGTCCGACAGACTTCACTGCGGACGACGTCTTCTTCGGGGGTATGCACACAGTTCAGATTAGCTCCGCCTGAGATGACTTGCGGCTAGTCGCTTCCTTTCCCCGACGGGGTGCTACTCTTCGCTTGGGCCTGGCCGTAGTCAGCGGTGACCAGGCACGCTTGTCGCCTCCTTAGACGACAGCGTCGGGACCTAGCGGAAGCGTTCGCTTCCCTGGGTGGCGGCAACTTGGAGTTCCGGCAGACTGCAGCGCCGGACCGGAGCGGATGGACTTACCCTCGGTAGCGCCTTCAGGGAGTTACCCATTCGGCGCGGTAGATCCTGCGGCCGGGGGCGCAAGTACAGGGAGTTAGACGGGACAACTGGGCAGGAATTAGTTCCTGAGAGATCGTTGCGCTCGGGCCTGTGGCATTAGGGTCGACGCAGCTCTTACAATAGACGGTAGATTGGAGCATGATCTTCGTCCTTCGACTCGACACAAGTGCCTCGTCATCTCGGCAGATACCAGACAAAGACCTGAGAGCAGCGGTGCGCCTCCAGGACCTGGGACAACTCGAGTTTCGAAGTCGTAACCAGTTGGCAAGCCGGGCGGTAGGCTGGGATCTTGCCCACTTCGCCGTCGACTGGAGGGCCGACGCTACGGGACAGGTACTACGTGTTTTCTTCGCCGGGATTCCGTCGAGGATGGAGTGCGTGGTCGTCCTGTTCGAGTGGGACTCCCAGTAGACGGGAGCAGGGCAGTGTAGGAGGGACTCTCAGCCCCTTCTTCAGCTCTCTTAGGACGGATGACTTACTAGGGGATCACCGTTCAACCTGCCACCTCCTCTGCTTGGAGAAGGAGGGCGTAATTGGGAGAGGCTAGTGCGCTGGAGGCCTGCCGCGCGGGGAGGCGTCGCTGTGGCCAGATCTTCCAGCTCCACTGCTCGCCATCGAGTTTGCATGCCGAATTGTACGCTTGGTTGTCCGCCATTACTTGTGTTGCAGCTTGGTGGATGTAGGTGCGCACCCGGAGCTTGGGCAGCAAGCCCTCTTCCACAGAGGCTTCCTACGGCGGCCATAGGTGCTACCGAGACAACCCGCAGACCATCAACCAGTCGAGTTGCGAGGGTAGATGACGAGCGCTGTGTGACGGGAAGGACAACCTTCTTCCTTCCGAACTGGACGAAGCCCCAGCTGGCAGGGTGCTTCCTCGGGGGTTTTCATCTCCTAAGGACGGCCCCCTTTCACCGTTCAGGACTATCTCACCATGATCGCCGACTCCTACAGGCGATTTCGCTCATCAGACCCGGGTAGCGGCAAAACCTCACTTCAGAGGCTCCCTTCGCTTGGAATGCCCCGCTGTGCTGCGCAGGGACCAAGTTCTACCTTGGGGGCTTACGGGATCTCAACCTCGTCTGTTGGAACCCGGCACACGACGCGCCTGACGGAGGTTTCAAGGAGGAGAGCTTCAGGGCAGTCCTTGACTCAACCTCCAGGCTCAGTACTATGCACGCTGTCCACACACCCGGGTGGCTGGCAGTGCCAGTCGACCGGTTCATGCTACAGCTACCTGACACATCTGCCTGGACGAGACGCGGCCTACATGACGGCGACAGTTGTTTCGCCCTGCGCGTGTTGGGTGCCACCCGGGAGAACAGACTTCAAAACCCGGTGACAGCCTTACCTCTTCCAGGGTCAGTATCCGTACGCGCTGTCGTTACACACACACAGATGGCTGGCTGTTACGGACGGAAGGCGCCGTGCGACTACTACGGTACCAGCCTTCAGGGCCAAGTCGTGGTCGCCTTGGCTGCCAAACAGTCTATGTCTGTCTGCCCGTACGAGTGTCAGATTCCACTCAGTAGCCCAGACAATAGGAACCGGTGAGAGTCTTCCGTGTGTACCTGCGCCGGACCAAGCTGGCGCAGGGGGACGCACACACCTGTTTTTTCCCTCTGTCCACAGGTAGACGTGGTATCTCAGCCAGACCTGCTCCTCCTGGTTCCGGGGAGTTATCCGCCCGGCCTGCCAGGACGTTGACCTGTTGATGCCACATGTTGCACAACGCGGCGCACGAGGTCAGAGCCATGGCCGCAAGTTCCGCTGCGACAGCACCGGTGCAGTCAAAGTCTTGTGGCGGCTATGAGATGGCGAGCGGAGTCCACTTTCGCCCGCTGCTACCTGAGGGACCTCTCCTCCCAGCGACAGATCCTCTCGCTGGTGGGAGACACCGCAGCAGCGCAACACTCCCTCCCGGCGCCCTAGGCGCCGCAGGTATCTTAGCTAAAATTATCGGGAGTGTGCTGCAGGAGGGCGAGTTTGTGGGCAATGGGGTTGGCAGTAGGGGCGCTATAGCGGCACCCACCTCCTCTTTGTGATTCTTCCTAAGTGTAATACCATCGGTAATGTGTTTTGAGAAAACAAATGAATTTTTCAATTAAAATGCATTTTTTTGAAAAATACTTACCGATGGTATTACTCGAAGGTCCCTCCCTCCGGCCCCGCTTGCCGCAGTTCGCTAAGAACTAAACTGGGGTATGCTGGGTAATCTTGTACCGGATGTGAGTAAGGGGAGGCTATTCGGGTTTGGCATGGTCTATGGCGCCCCACTCCTGCCAACACCCCCTTATACGGACACAACCAAAATTTGGCTAAAATTAGGCCAGCTAAGAGCCATTTCCTAAGTGTAATACCATCGGTAAGTATTTTTCAAAAAAATGCATTTTAATTGAAAAATTCATTTTTCTCTAAAAGGTATTTTTTCGAAAAATACTTACCGATGACATGACTACATGGAAGTGTCTACTACTGGGCTCAATTTTAGCCTACTCACCCGTTGTGTGCCCACACAACCTGAGAGGCACTCGGGGAACACCCAGAGGGGCCGAGAGTTATCTCCCCATACCTGCCTTACCGGATCCGGTCACAAGACCAACCAGTCTGATACTTCGCTCGAAAGCGGCAAGCGGGGCAGGTGGGAGGGTCCTCCGAGTCATGTCATCGGTAAGTATTTTTCGAAAAAATACCTTTTAGAGAAAAATGAATTTGTTTCCTCAAAAACATTACTGATGACATGACTACATGGAAGAATTGTGATGAGGAGGAGGGTGCCGCGTAACAACTCCCTAGGAGAAACAGCGCCGTCCTCCCCGTCGCACACTCCCGACAATTTTAGCGAAGTGCCCAACTACGGCGCCGGTGGCGCCGGGAGGGAGTGCTGCGCTGCGGCGATGTCCCCCACAAGTGCGAGATTCTCTCGCTGGCCAGCCAGGTCCCGGAGGTAGAAGCGGGCGAGTACAGATTCAGTCCTCCAGCCCACAGCCGCCACGATGTCTTTGACAGCGCAGTTTCGATCAAACGCGACGCTCGTGGCCATGGCTCGTACCTCGTGTGCGCGAATGTGCAGCCTCTTCGCTCCCTGTGGAGAGATCTTATCCTGATAGGCGGAGCATATGACCCAGCGGAGCCAGGAAGAGATCGTCTGGGCTGTAATGTCGTGCCTGCTGGGTCTCAGAGGTAGGAAGAGGTGCGACCGTCCCCTGCGGATGGCCTTAGATCGCCGCAGATAAATCTTAAGGGCGCGCACGGGATCCTGTTGCCGGGTCTCCTGGGACCGAGGTCGGTCTCTTAGCGGCCTTATGGTGATAACCTGAGGCGCAGTTAAAGGAGACCTGTTCTTGGCAAGGAAGGCCGGGTCCGTAAGCAGTTGGACGGACCCATCTGTTCGGAACTGCAAGCAGGAAGGGCTTGCCGAAGAGCGTGTAGCTCGCTCACCCGCGAGGCGGTAGCAAGCGCCAGCAGGAAGCATGTCTTGCGTGTCAAGTCTGCGAACTGGGCCAATGGTAAGGGTTCGAAGCGGGCGGAATTCAACCACGTGAGCACCCAGGGTAGGTCCCAGCGAGGAATGAGCGAGCGGAGAGTAGGGCGCTGGATGCCGAAGTGTCCCATAAGGTCGGCTAGGTCTTTGCAGGCGCCCGGGTCTGGTCGTCCAAGGTGACGATAAGTGTCCGCGATCATGGACAGGTATCCCCGCACCGAGATGGGGGCTAAGCCTTGGTCTCGGAAGAGCCAGAGAAAGAAGTCCGCCAGCTGAGGATTAGTCAGCTCCGTGGGCGTAAGGCCCTGGTCGGCGCACCAGGAACACAGGACTCGCCACTTTCCCTCGTAGACTCGAATGGTCGACGGTCTGCAGGCCGCAGCGATCGCCTCCATTGCTGCACCCGAGTAGCCTCTAGCTCCGAGGGCTTGCCGCACAACCTCCAGGCGTGAAGGAGGAGCCGCTACGGGCAGGGGTGGAACAGTGGCTGTCGCGGTTGCTTGAGCATGGTGCACGGGGTGGGAAGCAGCAGGGGCGGGTCCGTGGCGAGGCTGAGTAGGTCGGTGGTCCAGGAGCGGTTCCAAGCGAAACGGTGCGACCAACAGGAGGATCGCCGAAGCGCCCCGAAGCTTGAGGAGGACTTTGGGTACGAGGACCGTGGGGGGGGGGGGGGCGTAGGCCACAAGGCCGTCCCAGGGAATGGAGAGTGCATCGACAGCCCAGGCAAGGGGATCGGGAATCAGGGAGACGAAGAGGGGAAGCTGATGGTTCCACCTTGTGGCGAACAAGTCACCCTGGGGCGTCTCCCACCGGGCGCAGATCATCCGAAAGATGTCCTGCCGAAGGGTCCATTCCGTGTGCAAGAGCTGGCCGTGGCGAGACAGCGCGTCGGCCAAGACATTCAGGTGTCCGGGAATGTGTCGGGCTCGAAAGGTAATGCCCCGGTCCTCGCACCAACGCATCATCCGGTAGAGGAGCATACAAAGGTCGGGAGAGCGTGTGCCACCTTGTCTCTGGATGTAAACCCCCAAAGTTGTGTTGTCCGAGAGAACGAGCAGCTCCTGGTGCCTGAGGAGATCCTCCCAGACCTGAAGGGCCTGCCAAACGGCCTGCACCTCCAACCAATTGATGTGGGTGTGCGCTAAGTCGGAGGGCCAGGGGCCCGATGTCGAGAGGAACCGAGGAAGGAGATGAGCGCCCCACCCAGTGAGGCTGGCATCGACACACAGAGAGGTCTGGGGTGGGGGAGAGGCCAGGGGAACTCCCGAAGCTAGCCACGCGGGGTCGGTCCACCGACGAAGGTGCGGACGCAGCATCTGGGACACCGGAACCGAAGTCGTTAAGTCTCCGGAAGACGGGCGCCAATGGAGTAGAAGATGCAGTTGAATCGGCCGGGAGTAGAGACGCCCTAGGGGGATAAGATCCGCTGCGGCGTTCAACAAACCCAGCAACTGAAGCCAGACTCTGGCGGGGGTTGCATCCTCCCGAGCTAACTGGCCGGCTAGATTCGCCATCTTCTGGATTCGGGGCGGCGGAAGGCGTACCGTGTTGAGGTCGGTAGCAAATACCATGCCCAGGTGCACAAAACGGCGGGAGGGAGTGAGATCCGACTTGCCCTCATTTACTAGGAAGCCCAAGTGCGGCAGAAGGTGCAGTAGAGCATCCCTGTCCGTGGCGAGCGCGGTCTCCGATTGGTTGCGCAGGAGGAGATCGTCGAGGTAGTTCGACGTCGGACTGGAGGAGGACTGTCGGGCTTTGGCGACTACGGCGTCCATCAGCCGGGTGAAAACCCAGGGGCTGAGGTTGAGTCCGAACGGCCGCGCACGGAACTGGTAAATGATGCCGTCGATCGCAAACCTGAGAAACTTCCTGGAGGCCTGGTGCATCGGGACATGCAGGTACGCATCGGAAAGGTCCAGGCTGACTGCGAAGTCTCGAGGCTGACCGCGGCTTTCAGGGCTCTGGCAGTCTCCAACTGGAAGGAGGGGGACGAAATAAACTTGTTCAGCGCCGAAAGATCGATGACCGGACGCCATCTCCCTCCAGGCTTCGGCACGACGAACAGGCGGCTGTAGAAGGCCGGAGAGTCGGGGGCCTGGACAACCTCTGTGGCGGCTTTCCTCAGCAGGGAGGCTACCTCTCCCCTCAAGGCGGAGGCCTTCAGCGGGTCGCTGGGGATCTCGGTCCAGAGTGGGGAGCGACGCAAGGGCGGCGGGGAGGAGGGGCACTGCTGGGCTAGCGGTCAGGGTTGGCGGCTCTCACAGCGGACCAGGTGTCGCCGAACAGCAGGGGCCCACCCAAAGGAGCACGGCGAAGCTGCGCGCGCAGGTCCGGAGGCATCATTCGGCAAGTGAGGAGCAGGGCGTCTCGACGCATCAGGTCGCAGTTGGCGGAGGCAGCCATAGCGTTGACCGACGAGTGGTAGGCGGCGCGGTTGGCGGTCTCCGAGGGGACCAACAAGTCTCCCAGGAGGGGAGAGATGGAAGGATGCCAGGATTCCTCCACGCGACGGACAAGGGCTTGCGTGAGGAGCTCCAAGACACCGGCGCAGGCTAAGGTGTTCCGGACCAGGGTCACTGTCTTGTCCAGGCCCCACGGCAGGCACCGACGAAGCAGAGCCGGGCCGCCAGCTTGCGACACGGCAGAGGGGTCCAGCGTAGGCAGAGGGATGGAGAAGGCCTGGGAGTGGCTGGCATACCAATCCCGCCGAAAGGACATACCCAAGCCTGCCGGCCAGCGACGATCGGAAAAGAAGACCGGCTCCGGCGAAGTGGCCAGTTGCAGGTGCAACGAGAAGACGTCTCGTAGGTCCTTACAGCCGGGCAGTTGGGGAAGAGACTTGAACCTCTTGACCTGCCTCTCCGCATCTATGAAGGCGGCGACCTTCCTCTTCAGGGGTGGGGAGGCTGGGCAGGCGTCCACCGGCAGCGTCGCGGCCACAATCCTGGCGGCTTCGTCCAGTGCTAGGAGAGTCTCTGCCCGGGAAGAAGACGGGAGATCCGAGGGAGCGGCATTCTCGAGGGCCGCGGGCGAGGGCGAGCGACCCTCCTCGTCCAACAGAGCCGAGACGGAGTCCTCGGGCCGTAAACTGAGCGTGTCGTCCTCCAGGGAGTGGCGAGACGGGAAGCGAGCCACCGGGACCACGACCGACCGCAGCGAGGTCAAAGGACTGCGCTGAACCGCCGGCGAAGGCAAGGGACGCGAGGGCAGCGACGAACGCGGCGGCGAGCGAGGAGGCGACCGGGAACGGCGAGGGCGGGACCTCTCCAGCACGCGAGGAAAAGGACTGGAACGAACCCGGCGAACAATCGGCAAGGAGTGCTGATGAGGAGAGGAGGGCCGACGACGGCGGTGACGCGGCGAACGCGACGAACGGAGCGGCGAAGAGCGCGAACGCGCCCGTGGGGAAGAAGGGCGGCGATCCCGACAGGCCGAAGGATCCTGCCGACGGCGTTCGCGAGGCGAGCGGGAGCGTCCGTGTCTCGTGGAGGAACGGTGAGCGTCGGGGTCGCGGCTGCGTCGCGTAGGACGGTGCTGACGTCTCTCCTGGCCTGACTCGGTGAGCAGGGCACTATGCCGGCTTCCCGATCCTCCGGAAGGATCAGCGGGCTTGTCGTGGAGAGACCGGCGAGGAAGGCTCGTCATCGAAGGACGGCGCATGGCAGACTGCTGCAGGCCACGCTCAGAGAGACGGGCGCTCTGCCGGCAAACAGACCCTCCGGAAGGGTCAGCGAGCGTGGCAGCAGTGGCGGTCCTTTGGTCAGTCAACGAACGCGATCCCCGACGAGAGTTCCGTTCTGAGCGGGAGTGGTCGGTCAATACCGCAAGGGCGGCCGAGGTCTCAACTGGCGCCGGACGCGCGGAAGCCGGCCGCGTACGCTCTCGGCGGTAGAAGGACCAAAGGTCCGACCAAAGCAACTCAGACCAGGTCGTACAAACCTTACACCGGCGGTCCGAGGAGCAGCCCGCACAAGGCAGGCAGACCGAATGATTGTCCGTCGGCCAGTGAAAGTCGCCACACTGGGAGCACAAAAGCATTTTGGCTAAGAGCAAAGGGGCTCCCAGTGAAACCGTGAAAACTCTCGGAGGGCTAAAGGGCTTTTAACCGAGCTAACGAACAATGGAGCCCAAAGGCCCCATGAGAAAAACGGGCGTGAAAATGGCTAAGCCGACTGTGAGCTAATCAGGCACTAAGGCGCAAGAGGAGCTCGTCTCGCTTTCCGCCAACCCGCAAGGCCTCGGGTCGCGCCCTGCGGTTCGTCAGACCCTCCGCGACGGCCCCTGCCTCAGCCTCGGCCTCCCATCCTCTCTCCTCTTCCCGTGC
Source organism: Semisulcospira habei (assembly GCA_036245525.1). Lineage (NCBI taxonomy): Eukaryota > Metazoa > Mollusca > Gastropoda > Semisulcospiridae > Semisulcospira > Semisulcospira habei. Next base: position 74,002,989 of record BTPG01000005.1, read on the forward strand.
GCCCGGTCCTGGCCGCGCCCGTCCTGCCCGTCCTGCCGTCCCGGCCTGGCCCAAGCCCGCCCGCCGCCCTGGGCGTGGGAGGGCCCCCTGACTTCTGCTCGCCTCCGCCCCCGCCGACCGCTTCGGGGTCGCCTGTCGGCAGGAGGCTCGCCCTGCACGGAGACGTCTGGCGCTCCCTGTTTCCGGACGACCCGTGGATCCTCTCCATTGTCTCAGATGGTCTTCTCATCTCCTTTTGTTCCCCGCCCCCGCTTCGGCGCTCCCCCCTGTGGACCCGAGGTTCCGTCAGATCCGCCCAAGGCCGATGCCCTTCGCGGAGAAGTCGCTGCTCTTCTCTAGAAAGCCGCTACGGAGGTCGTCGCCTTCCACGACTCCCCCCGCCTTCTACAGCCGACTCTTCGTAGTCCCCAAGCCTGGAGGCAAGTGGAGGCCGATCATCGATCTCTCCACCCTGAATCGGTTCATCGCCGCCCCGTCCTTCTGGATGAAGACAGCCAGGTCCCTTCGCGCTGCCGTCCAGCCCATGGACTTCGCCGTCAGCCTGGACCTGTCCGATGCCTATCTGCACATCCCAATCCATCCAGCCTCCCGCCGGTACCTCCGCTTTGCCATCGACGGGACTGTTTTCCAGTTTTGGGCCCTCCCCTTCGGTCTCAACCTCAGCCCGTGGGTATTTACGCGGATCATGAACGCCGTGGTAGCCAGAGCCCGTCGTTCTTCTTCCAGCCCGATCTCCAACTACTTGGATGACCTTCTTCTGCGGAACCAGTCGGTGGCCTCTCTTCTCCTGGACAGGGATGCGCTTCTCCTCCTGTTATTTCGCCTCGGCTTCCTGGTCAACGCTGGCAAGTCCGACCTCACTCCCTCTCGCCACTTCGTGCACCTGGGGATGGAGTTTGTGACCGACCGCAACCTAGTGCGTCTTCCCGAGCCTCGGATCCAGAAACTCGCCGATCTCGCCCGTTTGGTAGCTCAGGAAGCGGCTGTCAATGCCAGGGTGTGGCTCCAGCTCCTCGGCCTTATGAGTGCTGCGGCAGATCTCCTTCCCCTCGGTCGTCTATACTCTCGTCCTCTTCAATTGCATCTTCTCCACTGGAGACCGTCCTCCGGCGATCTCTCCACCCTGGTGCCGATACCTCCTATGCTGCGGCTCCATCTGCTTCGCTGGACGGACGTTTCTTGGCTCGGCTCCGGGATTCCCCTGACCTCACCACTGCCCCGTCTCTCTCTCTGCGTCGATGCCAGTCTCGCCGGGTGGGGCGTTCACCTTCTCCCGAGTTTTCGCTATGCGGCCGGCCGCTGGAACAAGGACCTGGCTTCGCGGCACATCAACTGGCTGGAGCTGAATGCGGTTTGGCAGGCCCTCCGCGCTTGGGAACCCGATCTTCGGACACAGGACCTCCTTGTCCTCTCTGACAACTCCACGGTCGTCGCTTACATACAGAAGCAGGGAGGGACCCGCTCGCCCAACCTCTGCATCCTTCTCTACCGACTCCTTCGCTGGTGTGAGGACCGCGGCATTTCCCTCCGAGCTCATCACATTCCGGGTCACCTGAACGTTCTGGCAGACTCCCTCTCACGGCGGGGCCAGCTTCTTCACACAGAATGGACCCTGCGCCGGGACATTTTTCGCCTGATCTGCGAGCGTTGGGAGACTCCCCTTGTCGACCTCTTCGCCACCAGGTGGAACCACCAGCTTCCCCTCTTCGTCTCCCCGATTCCCGACCCGCTGGCCTGGGCGGTCGATGCGCTCTCGATCTCTTGGGACGGACTAGTTGCCTATGCCTACCCTCCGACGGTCCTGGTCCCCAAAGTCCTGCTCAAGCTCCGGGGGTGCAACGCAGTCCTTCTCCTGGTGGCCCCGTTCTCCTGGGACAGATCATGGACCACCGACCTGCTCAGTCTCGCCACGGAACCGCCCCTCCCACTTCCCACCCCTCGCACAGTGCTCAAGCAGCCCCGCCAGCCTCTCTTCCACCCCTGCGCCGAGCGACTTCTCCTACACGCCTGGCGATTGTGCGGCACGCCCTCTCCGCTAGAGGCTTCTCGAGTGCAGCAGTGAACGCTATCGCTTCAGCCCGCAGACCTTCCACCAGACGTGTCTACGAGGGAAAGTGGCAAGTGCTTCGTGCCTGGTGCTCTGACCGTAGTCTCTCCCCCGTCGACCTGACGACCCCTCAGCTCGTGGACTTCTTCCTCTGGCTCTTCCAAGACCAAGGTTTGGCTCCCATCACGATCCGTGGCTATCTCTCCATGATTGCCGACACCTACCGTCACCTCGGCCGTCCCGACCCTGGCGCCTGCAAGGACCTGGCCGACCTTATGGCGCATTTCGGCTTGCAGCGTCCGGTTTCCCGCTCCCTCGTTCCACGCTGGGACCTCCCATGGGTCCTCACCTGGCTGAATTCGGACCGTTTCGAACCGCTCCATCTGGCCAGCTTCGCGGACGTGACTCGAAAGACCTGCTTCCTGGTGGCCCTTGCCATGGCAGCCCGCGTCAGCGAGCTCCACGCGCTCTCGTCTCGCCCTTCCTGCCTGCAGGTCCGAGTGGATGGCTCCGTTCAGCTTCTCCCGGATCCTTCCTTTCTCGCTAAGACTAGATCTCCCTTGACGGCGCCTCGGGTCATCGCTATTCGGCCGCTTAAAGGGCCCGACCTTCCTCGGGAGACTCGGCAGCAAGATCCGGTGCGTGCACTACGTATCTACCTGCGTCGCTCCAAGTCCGTACGGAGGGGACGGACTCGTCTCTTTTTGCCTCTGACCGCCGGCAGAACTGACATCTCTGCCCAAACGATCTCCTCCTGGCTCCGCTGGGTAATACGGTCCGCCTATCGCGACCTCTCCCCACAGGGAGCCGAGGCCCTCAGGATACGCGCCCATGAAGTTCGTGCTATGGCTGCAAGTCTCGCCTTTGACCGCAACTGCGCGGTTAAGGACATTGTGGCTGCAGTGGGGTGGCGGGCCGAAACCACCTTTGCCCGCTTCTACCTCCGCGACCTGACAGTCCAGCACGACAACCTCTCACTGGTGGGCGACATCTCTGCGGCACAGCACTCCCTCCAGGCGCCTTAGGTATGCACTTCGCTAAAATTAATTTTTCTCTAAAGTGTATTTTTTCGAAAAATACTTACCGATGACATGACTAACTGGAAATAGTCTACTTGCTTACCAATTTTAGCCTAAGACCCAAAGGGTCCCCCCAGGAGGCTCTCGGGGATCCCTGATAGGGACGAGAGAGCTTTCGGGGATCCCTAACAGGGACGAGAGTAGCCTCCCCTGCCCATCCGGTCAAGCGCCCGGTGGTGTCTCCTTTAGCCAGTTGTCTACGGAGTTACCAGCGGCAAGCGGGGAGGAGGGAGGGACCTCCGAGTCATGTCATCGGTAAGTATTTTTCGAAAAAATACATTTTAGAGAAAAATTAATTTGTTTCCTCAAAACACATTACCGATGACATGACTAACTGGAAGAATGGCAAAGAGGAGGAGGGTGCCGCACAATCCCTTTTAGAAACCTCTTCAGGGACGAAGACGGCCCGTCACTCCTGATCACCCACTCCCGACAATTTTAGCGAAGTGCCGCCTAAGCGCCGAGGGCGCCTGGAGGGAGTGGTGCGCCGCAGAAGTTGCCCACCAGCGTAAGGTTGTCGCGCTGGACTGTCAGGGCGCGGGAGTAGAAGCGGCAATGGTAGATCCGTCCCGCCACCCCACCGCCGCCACAGTGTCCTTAACCACACCGGCGCGGCGAAGGCGAGACCTGCGAGTCCGTGAGCTGAGGAGTCGTCAGGCCGACAGTGGAGAGGCGGCGGTCAGAGCACCAGGCACGAAGCACGCCACTTTCCCTCGTAGACACGTCTGGTAGGTCTGCGGGCAGAAGCGATAGCATCCGCTGTTGCACTCGAGAAGCCTCCAGCAGAGAGAGCTTGCCACACAATCGCCAGGCGTGCAGGAGAAGTCGCTCGGGGCAGGGGTGGAAGAGCGGCTATCGGCGCTGTAAGAGCATCTGCGGGAGGTGGGAAAGGGAGGGTGAACCTGTGGCGAGACTGAGAAGGTCGGAAGTCCGCGAACCGGTCCGGGCGACCGGCCACCAGGAGAAGGACTGCGTTGCATCCCCGGAGGCTGAGCAGGACTTGAGGACCAGGACCGCCGGAGGGTAGGTGTAAACGACCAGTCCGCCCCAAGGGATCGAAGGGCATCGACTGACCAGGCCAGAGGTCGGGAACAGGGAGATGAAGCGGGGAAGCCGGAGGCTCCACTTCGTGGCGAAGAGAACAAGGGGGGAGTCTCCCGACGGGCGCAGAACCAGCGAAGGATGTCCCAGCGAAGGGCGCAATCCGTGTGAAGAAGCTGCCACCATCGCAAGAGGTAGACGGTCAGGACGAACAGGCGACGTGGACTGTGGCGGGCTGGGAGGGAGAAGACGCTGTCCTCGCACCAGCGAAGGGGCGATAGAGGAGGAAGCAGAGGTCGGGAGAGCGGGGTCCTCCTGCGTCTGAAGGCAAGCCATGAAGAGGGGTTGTCGGAAGGACGAGGAGGTCCTGTGTCCGAAGATCGTATCGCCAAGCGCAGAGGGCCTGCCAACTGCAACCAGTCCCAGCGGGATGACGTGCCGCGAAGTCCGGTTCGCGGGTCAGCGGCCGGCGGACGAGCGGAATTCGGGAGAAGGAGAGCGCCCCAACGGTCGAGACCGGCAACGACGCAGAGAGAGAGACGGGCAGCGGCGAGGTCAGGGGGAATCCGGGAGCCGAGCCAAGAATGTCCGTCCAGCGAAGCCGACGTGGCGCAGCACAGGAGAGATCGGCACCAGGGTAGAGAGATCGCCGGAGGACGGCCTCCAGAGGCGGAGTACAGAAGACCGAGGGAAGGAGATCAGCCGCCGCACTCACCAGGAGGAGGAGCTGGAGCCGCAGTTAGGTGGGGAGCGCCGCGTCCGCAGCTACCCTCGGGCTAGAACGGCAAGGACTGGATCCGAGGCTCGTGAAGACGCACCAAGTCGCGGTCGGTCACCGAATCCACACCCAGGTGAACGAGTGGCGAGAGGTCGGACTGTAGTCGCTGACCAGGGCGCCCAGGCGAGCAACCGGAGGAGGAGAACATCGCTGCCCTACGAAGTGGGACCGCTGACTGATACCGCAGACGCAGGTCGACCCAGGAGGAGAACGGCTGACAGAAGAACAAGGTCTCGGGCAACCAAGGCATCCACGATCCACGCAAGGACCCAGGGCTGAGGGAGAGACCACACCGGAGGCCAGGCTGGAAACGGACCCGTCGACGGCAAGCGAAGACAACAGCGGGGGCGGGAGGCATGGGGACGCGTGGAAGCGAGGGGCAGATCCCGGCTGGCGGCGACGACCAAGGGCCGAAGGCGAAGCGAAGGGTCCGAGGCGGGGGGAGCCGCGCCGAGCGACGAGCACCAACGCAACATCTCAAGGCAGAGCGGAGACCTGCGCGCGAAGGGCGAGGGCCTTGGTCGGAGCGGGCGGGAACTCAACCACACGGGTGTCGCTGGGCCCACAGGCCTAGAAGGGGTCCTAAGGAGACTACCAGGCAGGGCCGAAGAGCGTGGGAAGCCACAGGAGCACGGCACAGCTGCGACGTCGCATCAGGGGAGAAGGCCAGGGAAGGAGCCATCCACTAGAGCTGGGAGGTTTAACCGCAAGGACGGGCGCCGGCAGAACCACCCGAGGCAGCGCGCACGAAGAGGAGCAAGTGGCCAGTGAACCGGGGAGAGCCGAAGGCTAAAACGCCCGCAGGCCAGCGGCGAACGCAGGACGCCGAGTCATCCACCGAAGAGGGTCGGGGAGACGCTGGAGGCGAACGGTGCAGAGAGAGGGAAAGAGGAGGTCCCGCGGAGAATGACAGGGCCGAGCAGAAGGCGAAGGTCGGCAGGGACACAGGAGGGCGTCAAGCGGGCGGGCGACGAACGTCGGGCGCCGCAACTATCTAGGCGACGAGGGCGAAGACGTCGATCCCCACTTGCACTGGGTGTACCCAAGGGGCACCCATCCACGCGAACCGAGCGCGAAGTAGCTTCACTTCGGCGAACAGACGAGAATCGGTGAACACGTGGAAAGGCCGTAGGCGCCAGGGGAAAACGGCCCGAAGTCCCGAGGTATATGAAAGACGATCCAGACGCAGTGCCCGAGGCTCAAGGAGGGGGCACCGTAGCTGGCTGGGAGACTCGACGAAGGAGTCAGAGGGTAGGAAGGAAGGCCATAGGGCCGACTAGGGCACCAACCGGCGAAAAGGGTCGCGGTGCCCGGGGCTCAAGGAGGGGGCACAAGCAGATAGGCGACTCGCCAAAGGAGTCAGCGGGCCCAGGACCGAGGCCGAAGTAAGAACAAGGCGACAAGGTCGCGGTGCCCGGCTCAAGGAGGGGGGCACATAGTCGGGTAAACGACTCGCCGTAGGAGTCAGCGGACTTAAGCTGGGGCCGAAGGCCAAGCGTGAACTAATTGGCGACCAGGACGCGGTGCCCAGGGCTCAAGGTGGGGGCACAAAGCGGCTCGGCGATTCGCCGGAGGAGTCCGCAGGCTTAGGAGGGGCCGTGAGGCCAACGCGTCAACAATAGGCGACAAGGTCGCAGTGCCCGAGGCTCAAGGAGGGTAGCACGTAGCCGGCTGGGTGACTCGCCGGAGGAGTCAGCGGGCTGAGCAGGTCCGAAGGCCGACGCGTAGACTAGTTAGCGACAAAGTCGCGGTGCCCGGGGCTCAAGGAGGGGGGCACGTAGCCAGCTAGGCGACTCGCCGGAGGAGTCAGCGGGCTTAGAAGAAGGGCCAAAGGCCGACGCTTAACTAATTAGCGAGCAAGGTCGCGGTGCCCGGGGCTCAAGGAGGGGGGCACGTAGCCGGCTTGGCGACTCGCCGGAGGAGTCAGCGGGCTTGAGGTTTGGCCGAGGGGCCGACGCGTGAACTAAGGCGACATGGTCGCGGTGCCCGGGGCTCCTTTTTACGGGAGGGGGGCACGTAGCCAGCTTGGCGACTCGCCAGAGGAGTCAGCGGGCTTAACGCGTCTATGAATAAGCTACAAACTTACCAGGGACGAGAGGAGTGGCTATCCCATGTCCGAGGGCAGCTGGAACAATTCCGCCGTGCCGCGGAAGGTCCCAAGGAGGCGGAAGTCGCGGGTCGCTCGGCGGTGGAACACCGGAGTAGAGACCAAGAACCTCCAGTCAAGCAGGGCAGCCAGCGCAGCCGATGACAGAGGAGCAGGTGGCACCCGGTCTACAGTATGGCGGACACCAGGCCACTGGAAGCCGCCGTCCTGGGCAGCAACGCACTTGGTACTGCAACACATACCCATACATGAAAGGTGACGGGCGGCGGGCAACTAACGCCGCCAGATAAAGCTCCGAATTAACGAGCAAAACTCACCGTTAAATGCGGAGAGAAAACAAACAGAAGTCCGAGCCAAGCACGACGTCCGGCCCCGCCGGGGGAGACGTATGTAGCGGACAAGACTTTACCTTTACATGGCGGAACTGCAGAGGGACGAAGCACAAAGCACCGGACACTGGAAGTCGCCGAACGGGGAAGAGGCGCACTTGGCAACTGCAACCTAAACCCAAACATGAAAGGCGACCGGCGGCGGGTAACAAACCCCGCCAGTTAAGGCTTCGAAAATTAAGAGACACGCGAAACTGACGGTGAATGCAAAGACAAACAGGAGCTCGAGCGCAGCCCGACGTCCGGCCCAGCCAGGCGAGACGTAGGAAGTGGCCGATACTCCACCTTTCCATGGCGGAACGGCAGAGTGACGAAGCACAAAGTACCAGACAGTAGGTCACTGGAGGTCGACGTACTGGGGAGAGGCGCACTAGATAACTGCAGCCCATACCCAAACATGAAAGGCGACCGGGGGCGGGTAACGAACCCCGCCATATAAAGCTTTGAAATCAAGAAACACTCGAAACTCACCGTGAAATGCGGAGAGAAACCAACAGTAGCTCGAGCGAAGCCCGACGTCCGACCCAGCCAGGCGAGACGTCGGAAACGGCCGAGACTTTACCTGTCCATGGCGGAAAGGCAGGGAGACGACGACGGGAGCCTAGAAGGTTCCAGGGCCAGCCAAGAGCACGAGGCACTGACGAGGGCTAGCAGAGAAGACGGAGGCCGCGCCAGAAGCGGTAGACGAGAGGCTAGGCGAAGGCAGGCCGGTAAGGGACGGTCGAACCGTACACAGTCTTTCCAAGGGTCAGAGGCTCAGGTAAAAGCGTCCGAACGCTAACAGCGAAGTAGACAACTGGCTAAAGGAGACACCACCGGGCGCTTGACCGGATGGGCAGGGGAGGCTACTCTCGTCCCTGTTAGGGATCCCCGAAAGCTCTCTCGTCCCTATCAGGGATCCCCGAGAGCCTCCTGGGGGGACCCTTTGGGTCTTAGGCTAAAATTGGTAAGCAAGTAGACTATTTCCAGTTAGTCATGTCATCGGTAATGTGTTTTGAGGAAACAAATTGTCGGGAGTGTGTGATCAGGAGTGACGGGCCGTCTTCGTCCCTAATGAGGTTTCTGAAAGGGATTGTGCGGCACCCTCCTCCTTTTTGGCATTCTTCCTGACAGTCATGTCATCGGTAATGTGTTTTGAGGAAACAAATTAATTTTTCTCTAAAATGTATTTTTTCGAAAAATACTTACCGATGACATGACTCGGAGGTCCCTCCCTCCTCCCCGCTTGCCGCTGGTAACTCCGTAGACAACTGGCTAAAGGAGACACCACCGGGCACGTGACCGGATGGGCAGGGGAGGCTACTCTCGTCCCTGTTAGGGATCCCCGAGAGCCTCCTGGGGGGACCCTTTGGGTCTTAGGCTAAAATTGGTAAGCAAGTAGACTATTTCCTGACAGTCATGTCATCGGTAAGTATTTTTCGAAAAAATACATTTTAGAGAAAAATTAATTTTTCGTTGACGTCATTTTTACTTTTTCCGCACTTTTGTTCTTCCTTTTCTTTTATTTTATTTTACGTCACTTCCTTCAGTTGCCACATTCCTTCTGCGAATGAAGATAAGTAGCGGCTAATCTCTCTGTTTGTTTGTCTATTTTGACAAAGGGTATTTACCCAAAATATTAATAAATTGTGTTGTACCGTCTTTTCTAAGCGTGTTTCTTTCTCCGTTGGGTACTTCTTCACACACACAGAGCAGTTAAATTACATAATCTCTGGGTATTTTGTCTTTTTTAAAAAGTTTTTCTGGCCAATCACCTTGGCGATGAATGATTTCCCAACTGTTCATTGAATTGGCCCATTGAATTTTGACTGAGTGGGCCAAGTGGTCCATGGCCTATTCTTAGAAAAATAAACCCTGGTTGTGTTATGATATTTACCATTTATTGACCGCATTTGTGCATACGGTTAAACCATTGGCTGGTGTATAAACGCATGCGCACTCCTGTTAATTACTTCAATCCTAGCTGTCAGTGCGAAAGCATATAGCGCCTGCTCTGTGACTCTAGCCTATGGTACACCTTTACAGGATCTGACCCTTTAAATACAGGATATTGTTAAGGAGTATGGCATTGATAAGTTACTTGTTTGTTTTTGCCAGTACAGTACCATTCACTTGCATGTCTTTCCTGAAGCGTAAGGACTCATGCACCAGGTCCACCCCCTCATCCAGGCGCTGAGGGCCGCGGATAAATGTCTGCATGAAGACATCGTCTGAACGTACACGACTCACGTCTCGCTCATCGTACAAACCACTTGCAATGTTAGCTGAAGAAGATTTTAAAAAGTTATTATAATATAAGATAGACACATAAATTCAACATTTACATATCGACAGACACCTGCAACAACAAATCTTAAATCGGATAACAACTGAAGGTGCATTGTTAATACAATTGATTTGTAATAAGAAGGCACATTTTTACTATGTACATCAACTTTTATAACAAACAGATAACCCGCACATGTATTAAATGTGCTTGCACTTGTGTGCGTTTTGAGGGGTGTGTGTACTGTAATCAGAACCACACCTAAGTAAAGAAAAACGCTAAGAAATAAAAATGACAGCAAATGTTTTATCTCACACAATTATATTTGTATGAAAATGTACATGATTCAGGCTAAACCACTAAATCGTGCATGTAATATTGTAACACATGCTCTACAAAACAAAGGCGTCTACAAGTGCTTACATCACTGAGCTGTTAATATATAAACAGACAACCATCTATTGACGGTTCGATTGTTATCTTAAAGTGTCACTGGTGGTCGAAAGGCGAGGACAGGTGATATCACGTGAAATAATGGAGATCATATGTTGAGAGGAAGTTGATCGTTACTTTACCTGCGTATTTCTTCTGGAAGTTCTCTCTTACATATTTGACCTCTTCTTCACCAGTCTGGAAAGAAACAAGCATATCTTAGCAACAATTCGTTGTAGTGAAAAGCCTAGCGCACCGATACTCCAGCAATAGTTGTACTTACCCCCATGACTTGTTTTGAAAACGGTTCTGCAACCATCCATCGTTCAGACAAGGGAGTCCACTCTCAACAAAGTGGACAAGATAATTTAGTCAGTTTCTTCCCTTGGATCGTATTTCGTGCTTGGACGTTATTAGGTAGGTAGAAGGAACGAAAACAAACAGACACGGTTTCTTACGTGTTCCAATCTCTTGATGCACTATATAAGAGTATAACTCACCAACAATGCTTAGTGTGTTATTTATGCTGCTAGCTTTCTGTCTGTCAGAATAAGGCGTGCAAGGCATTTCATACCTGTAGCCGAGTTGCATAATAATAGTCTGGTAGATCTCTTCGCGCTAGCACTGAGAAAAATTAAAATAATTGGAAAAAGTTTTTTTTTTAAAGTTTGTTATCTGTACAGATTCATTGCATTCTAATCAATTTAACACTTTTGTCGTGCAGTTCCGTGTTCGTTGTAAAGTGAAAATAACCGTTTTACAGGTGTTTGTGTACATGAGCTTTTCTACGGACCCCTTCAGTCTACTGGTCTCTTTGTGTCACTTTTGTAACAATGCAACAATAACCTGTTAATGACGCTTAATCTTTGAGTGGAATCATACACGACGCCAATCTTAGTTTTCCTCAGTATTCTCACAATAACATTGATGGAGACATATAACGTGTAGGATCTTTCTGACATCAAGATCGAGGAACTAAAGCGCTAATGAGAATTTGCTGTTCATTTCATTTATTAGGTCTACTTCAAGCTTTTTAGACTGTGAAAAAGTGTAGTCATACTTTACGCTTGAAAAAAAATCTTGACAGGAAATATTGTTATAATGTGTAATAATAAAGTGGAAGGTGGATAAGTACAAGTGTTTGGACCACGTAACGTACAGTGGTATAATTTCTCATGTATGATGTTGTTTTTTTTTTCAAAATTATGTAATGGATTGTGGTTTCCGAGACTCCTGCGTTAAGCTGTTTTGGGAAAAAAGTACTACAATGTAGACTTTTGTACGAGTTTCATGGCTGGTGCTTCTACTATATGCGTCTTCTCGATCCATAATGTACTAAATTTAGACTTCTTTCACTTTATAACCTTGTCCACAGATTGCCTGAAGTACAACTATAAGCACACCAACAACATTTGACCCAAGAGGTGTTAAGATCAACAGACTCTGCAAGTTTTGTTTCTACAGTTTCATCATGGTTTGCAAGTGCCACGCGAGACTTCATCGCAGCACATTTCGCCAGGTGTGTCGGGCACTCTCTTCAGGAGGAAACATTTTAAGAACCAGTGTGCAGACCTCAACCAGTGTGAATCACACAATTCAACCTGCTCGACAGGCCACAAAACTTCACATCAAGACAGTGGATGATAATTTCATTCAAAAGGTTTGTCTGGCTTGAACACAGTCTCATTGATCATTATTTTTTGTGGCTACAGTGGCTCATGAGAATCTGAGCTTCATACAAGACTAAGATCTTCCTACTTCCTGTCTTGATAAATCAATGAGTGATCATTGTTTACAAAGTTGTACTGACTGACTGATATTTTGCAAATTGCATGTGGTTAAAAATAACACTTTATTATAACTCTCCTGATTTGTGACATGTTCATGAGCCCCCATGACTGCGGGGACAGATGAGGGTTTATCTCTCTTGTAGCTGGGTAGCGTTCATCTTGCCCTGGCAGTTATGGAGTTAATATGTTTCAGGTGAAGCGATGGGAGTGCAGCGGGCTTCCTATTGTGCACCATCACAATTATGTTAGTGAACTTCCTCTCAACCATCGCTTTGCTATGCGCAAGTTCCATGGGGTTATGCGTTATCTGCGAACAGATGGCGTGATTTCCATGAAGCAAATTGTGGAACCAGAGCAGGTGTCGGCAGAGACAGCAGGGCTTGTGCACTCTGCTGATTACGTGGAGAAATTTTTCTCCGGAAAAACTTCACCAGATGAACAAAGGATGACAGGGTTTCCATGGTCAGAGGGGCTGGTAAGGAGGTGCCGATATGAAACAGGTATACTGTATAGTGTCAGAACGTTTGCATGCATTAATCGACAGCCTTTATTTCAAGAAAAACATGGCCTTAAAAGACAAGTGTTCACTCACAAGTGTCACATGTCATTAAAGACCATTGTTTAGGTGGCTATAGCCAAATAAATGATGATCCTTAATGACAGGAGATCTCTCACAAGGGGCACAAGTCCCCATGCCGTGTGCACAAGTCCCCAAACAATCAAACCAAACATTAAAAATGCAGAAAGAAAACAAAAATTGGGACCTGTCTGAATAGTTTGTGTTTGTACATAAACATTTGCTCAATATTTCACTGGAGTTTAAAAAAAAAATAACAAGAAGGTGTAGCGTCGTCAGGATTTTAGTTTGCTTTTTAGACTGGCTTGCAATTCTTGTTTCTTTTTGTTCAGGCAGTGCTGACAAGTCCTGAATAAGTCTTTGCTAGTGTCCTGACTTAACCCTTGTCCTCCTGATACACTACTGCTTTAAATAAATTTGACTATTCTGGCACCACCCTTGAACTAAATAAGCAAATTTTGAAATAAAAATCGGCCTCGGGATGCAATGGGTTAAAGTAAAAATAGACAGATAAACACTTTTTCAGGAGGCACCATCCTGGCAGCTCGTCTGGCACTGGAGCGTGGTCTGGCATGCAGTACAGGTGGTGGGACACATCACGCATTGCCTGACAAAGGCTCCGGCTATTGTCTGCTGAATGACATGGCAGTCACAGCGGCAGCTCTCTTGGCTGAAGGAACAGTACAGCGAGTTCTCATTGTTGATTTGGATGTGCATCAGGTTAGAATGACAGAGATTACTTTGTAACATTCACCCTTTAGGCCACCACTGATCATAGATCATGATAGCTCATGGCACCAAGGGAAGGCACTGCCCTTGTCTTCTGATGCCTGATCCATGTTTCACTGTGAGACATAGATCAGCCATGATAATTTAACCTTTTCCATCCTGATACACCTTTGGATGAAATGAATTTGACTATGATAGTTCAAGGGTAATGCCAGAATAGCTTGGTGCCTACAGGGGCCAAGCTGTTCTGGCACCACCCTTAAACTAAAATGGTTGATCTTTCTCCTAATCCGTAATGTGGCCTTCATAGGACAATGCGCACATTTGAAAAATTTTAGCCTCAGGATGTAATGAGTTTAAGGCCGTAAGCACTCCCAAAGCAGTCTCAACCATGCATAAAACTGTTTGACAAATATCAACACCTGATGTATATAAAATGTGTTATAATGCCTTCTAACGAGTGGCTGTGGTTGTTATTTGATCCATAACTACGTGATTATATCACTTTTGTCCCTTTTACCGCTGAAGCATATGCGCCGCTTGATTCCACCAAGCGTTGGAGCCGAGGTAGAAGCTATTTATTGCACAACTCCTGGTCCATAAGCCAAACAGAAAGTAACTGGCGATCTAACATAATGGCCTTTTTTATATCACAGTCAGGTGTCTTGATTAATCTGTCTGCGAGTCGATAAAAGCAACATAACCACATGATTATTAATGCATTTGTTTTGCAGAAAATGAGTTTTATCTGTTAAAATGAGTCAAAAACGATTATTTAGCAGGGGACAAAAATAGGCATCATGATTCTGGTCATTCGTAACGTTCAACACCTTGACTGTAGCATGATACTATGCTTAGCACAATACAAATTCTTCTCTAACTCCCTAAAAATGTGTTACGAAAAAGAAAACAATTGCTGGATACTGTTTCAGTAGTGTCAAATATATGCAATCAAATCTAAATCAGTTTTCAAAGTGAGAGATGAAATTTTCAGCTCTGTGTAATGTTTTCTCTCTGACCTTTTGAGATTTGCTCATATGGCAGGATACAAATTTGAAGCTTTCAGCCTCCGTATGATATGGGTTAAGGGTAACTGTATGTGTGTTATGTAACCATGGAGTGACATCCGCTGCAGTTGGCCCGCACACAGCTGTGCATGGGTCAGTTGCAGCCGATGTCAGCCTGAGGACCTTTTGCTTACTTGATAGACCTTTCGCATTGTTCATTGTCTTTTAACCCTTATTCAGAATACACCAGTGTGTGAAATAAGTTTGACTAAAATAGTTCAAGGGTAGTGCCAGAATAGCTTGGTGCCTCTAGGCGCCAAGCTATTCTGGCACCACCCTTGAACTAAAGCCATTGGTCTATATCTTTATCTGCAAGTACAGTGATGTAGCTTGCATATGGCTGTGTACAAATTTGAAGCTTTTAGTCTCTGTGTGATATGGGATAACTTGCGTTTCTGTTTGCAGGGAGATGGCACAGCAGTTATGTTCCAGTCAGACCAGAGAGTGTTCACCTTCTCCATGCATTGTCAGCAGAACTTCCCTTGCAGCAAACAAAGCAGTGACCTGGACATTGGCTTGAATGCAGGCTGTCAGGTAGCTTTCCGTTACAGTGAACTTCAGATATACAGGTCAGCCTCAGTATATCGCGGTACCTGGGAGCCATATATAGTCGGACCATGTTGTTCGTAATCATGTTATTGTAGTGCTGAATTTGGACTTGCAAAGAAAAACCACTTGATAAGCAAATTAAAGGTCCTGGGGGTGACATCAACCTTAGCTAACCCATGCACGACTGCACAGGCAAGCTAGGCTAACACTGGCCCAAGGACTTTTTGCTCAGAAGGCATCCCCCTGGGAGCTGGAAACCTGTGCGCATTATATGTATCGGATACTGCGGTATACTGGAGTTTGAATGCTGAGGGTGACCTGTATTTAAGGAAATTCAAAGAGATCCAAATTTGTTTGTCCTGGGAGTTTGTGAAGGGCACAGTAATGTAGATGGAGATAGCATATTTTAGATCTCTGATGAAGCAGTGTTGTATCTGACTTGTATGTATTAATTCTTAACCCTCTGCATGTTGGTAGCAGTTTTTGTCGTGATCATCACAACAAAAACCACTCCCGACATGCAAGGGGTTAATGTTATAAACAAAGTCCCCTGAATACATGTACTACGCCTGTGGATGAGGTGGTCAGTTTGCATTGGAAATCAGGAAGGCACAGTTTTACCATTGCAGCTCAAGGGTAGCCGCCAAATGACACAACTTTGAACTGTCATGTTTGTTTCTTCAAAAACATTACCGATGACATGACTGAATGGAAGTGTCTACTACTTACTCATTCTAGCCTAAGAGCCAGTTGTGTTAAGACACAACCCGGGAGGCACTCGGGGAACCCCGAGGGGACCAAGAGTTGTCTCCCTATACCCACCACCCGGAAGCCGGGTACCCATAATCCCCCCAGTCTAGTCTACTTAGGCGCACGATTCGGTCGTCTTGCGCTCGGCTCTAGCCTACGGACTTTGGTTTTCGACCGTTCTCGGGTTCGGACTTGCTGTTGGAATGTAGAGCGGGAGATAGGATCGTTTCGTCGGCCCTGCCTGTGCTGCTGCGTGGTTTTCTCGTCCCCACTGCTTGGCGCCTGCGCTTCGGCCTCTGGTGAGCTGTCCGGTGATCTTCGCCGGTCGTGCCAGGCGGGTTTTTGGACGTCTCCCCCCGTTCCCCTTCGGCGGAGAGGTAAGGTAGCGGGATTGACCCTCGGCTGGTTCCCGGGCTGGGCACTGGTTGTGCAGGTACGAAGTTTTTCGTCTTCTTCTCACTGTAATTGCGCCCCCACTCACCTTCGGTGAATCGTAGAGAAGTTTCCTACGCTTTTGTACCTTGGGTGTGGAGAATTCTTTTACTCCATGGCCTGATTAGCTGAGTGGCACAGCTTGAGTCACGCCTTGTCATCGCGTGGTTTGTTCGGGACCAGCGCCTGTTCTGTTTTCGCTCACGGGTGATGGATTTAAGCGCACACTCGCATACGCAGGCATACGCGGTAGACAAGTACTCACGTACCTTAGAGAGTGGATATACGTTCCGGCGGGCAGCTGGGGGGTTTACGCTCCTTGGCTGGGCGGGCCCCTCGTGGCATGTCCACATAAAGTGGTGATTTTCTGCCCCAGATGTTTTTCTTGTCTTGATTGTCATTGCGTATTGAGTTGTACAGCATGCGGCCGGTGTTGGTTTTTTTTTTTTCCACACACGGTCACCCTTAGTAATAATGTTTGGGGGCCTGACTCCTTTTGTCACAGGGATTGGTACATATGTTGTTGCTCACCTTAGCACTTGACGGCAGTGAATCTACCTCGTTACTGCACTGCTAGATTGCAGACGTGCAGTTTGGTACCTCGCTTCTGTCATGACGTATTCGTCTTTTGTGTACATATGTTGTTCCCTCGCCTTAGCGCTTGGCGGCAGTGGGCCTGCTTGCTTACTGCACGGCTAGTTGTCGGCATGCAGTTTGCAGACCTGTTTACCCAAGAAT
The DNA here is from genome assembly GCA_036245525.1 of Semisulcospira habei. NCBI lineage: Eukaryota > Metazoa > Mollusca > Gastropoda > Semisulcospiridae > Semisulcospira > Semisulcospira habei. The sequence continues at coordinate 74,019,760 of BTPG01000005.1, forward strand.
ACACTTTTTGGAGAAACTGACAACTCACTGGCTTGGGAATAATTACACATGTGAGGTCCAAAGTACACAATTAGTCAGTTGAAAGTACACTGACTACACCCAGGGGGTAAACAGGTCTGAGTTTGGTACCTCGCTTCTGTCATGACATGTTTGACTTTTGCTACATATGTTGGTTGCTCACCTTAGTGCTTGAGGGCAGTGAGTCTACCTTCTTGCTGCACTGCTGGCGTGCAGGCTTGACAGTCTGTTACCCCGCTTGGTGCTTGTGTGTTTTGTTGTTACGAAGGCTACCTTTCGTGGCTTAGTCCCACAGGACTCGCCCGCAGGCCTTCGGGTGTTATCTGTTGCAGGGATGCGCTACCCATTCACACAGATGACAGTGGCTAGTTCAGCCCCCAGGGGTCTTTCGCCACTGCACCGGATGCCCCGCCGACCATGCTTGCTTTGCAAGCGATCGGCACCGGTTTAGGCGCCTTTCAGACACTGCGGGTTTCCGCACGACTACGGACTGCCCTGGGAGAGAAGCCACACCGGATGTCGCGACTAGTGCGCGAGCATGGATCGTGGAGGCCGCTGCCAGGGGGAGCGCACGGGAACAGCCTCTGGCAAGGCCCGCTCGGAAAGACAATTACGCACACGTCCGACGTCTTAGGACGTTGCAGTACACTACCACCTTGAGAGTACAAGCAGCTTCTCGGCTGTAAGCCCCAGCCCGGCTGCTACTGGTAGGTGTGTTCTTCATGTCCAGGCAGCGCCCATTGGGACTAGGCCTGTCTTCCGACACGGGAGGTGCCTCCTACCACATTGGGATGATTGCGTCACCTGGCCTCAGCAGCGCGGATGGCAGCATTGAAGCGTCTGCAGGCGGGAGCGACCTATGCTGTTGGTGCTTGAAGGATCCCGTTCCGCCCCGATGAAGAGGGGCATGCCGATGTCCTTCACGCAAGGCAGATGTTCCGGTGGCCGTCGGACAACCACTGGGTCGGGTCTCCTATGCGCAGGATGTGGATACGCCTTCCAACGTATCCTTGGCACCGGTCGCTTGAGACCAGGACGTCCCTGTGGGAATCCCCACACCGGATTCAGTGGACTAGTGCACGAAGTGGGCCTGGATCGATGAGGCCGCTTCCAGGAGGGAGCGCGCCCGGACTAAGACTTCCAAGAAGCCATGTCCACTTTCTGCCCCACTTGTCTCCAAGAAGCCCGCGGGATCCCGCTGGGGGTCCCCCTTACCGGCAAGAAAGCCCGCCTCCCTCGGAGCCCGGCTCAGAGACATTCACGTGCACGTCCAGGGACTCTAGTAAGAATGCTCGTCTCCAAGGAAGCGGAGACTACTATCAACACAGTTCCGGGCCACCTCTCGTCCCGCTCGCTCTGCGCGGCGCCAGAGTAGGGACCACTATCGGACTGCTGAGGACATGCAAGCTATGCGGAGGCTTCCAGTGGCCGTCGGATAACCATACAGTCTGTCTCCTGTGCGCTGGGTGTGCTTCCGACCACTCTTGTAACGTCTGTGCTACCTGGCCGGAGCTGCGATGGTCTAATCTCTGGAACTTTAGAGGAGGGAGACTCCTACCCTCTCGGGTACTTGAAGATTGCCGAGACGCCTTCCGCTGTGCCCCCGGCACCGGACGTGCGAGACCAGCTGGATCCGACACAGAAAACGCCACTGAGTAATCGAGGGATTAGTGCAGTGTGGGAGTTCGACCGTCAAGACCGCCTCCGTTAGAGAGCGCGCCCGGATACAGCTGGTGGAAAGAACCCGCCTCTCCCAAGAGCCTGGTTTGGTGGGACGCTCATGGCGTCCCTCCTCCACCGTCGTTCCCCACTCGTCGCTGAAGAAGCCGCCGGGATCCCGCTGGGGGTCCCCTGGCCGGCAAGAAACCCGCCTCTCCCAAGAGCCTGGTTCACAGAGACATTCACGCACTCGTCCGGAACCTCCTGGTTGTGAAGAGCGTAGACACAGGGATTCTACTCGACGTTATCGCTCTCCCTCGCAAGATCATAAGAGGACCTTCCCGCTCGGGTGCTTGGAGTTGCCCAAGACGCCTTCCGCTGTGCCCCCGGCACCGGACGCGCGAAACCAACTTGATCCGACACAGAAGACGCCACTTGAGTATTCAACGGATTAGTGCACAGAAACCCGCCTCTCCCAAGAGCCTGGTTCGTTCCCCACTCATCTCTGGCCGCAGGGATCCCCTTGCCGGCAAGCAACCCGCCTCTCCCAAGAGCCTGGTTCACAGAGACTTACACGCACTCGTCCGGATCCTCCTGTTCGCGAGGATCGTAGGCGCTGGGATTCTACTCACCGTTATCGCTCTGCTTCGCAAGATCGTAGGAGGACCTTCTCCACTCATCGTTCGACGGATCAGGACTCCCTCGACTGGTTTCGCCTTCTTCGCGTTCCTCATCTCGTTCGGACTCCCGTTCGTCCCGTTCCTCTTCCCATCGACCGGCCACTTCCCCTTCCCTCGTCCTCTCCGTTCCGTTCCTCCTCGTCGCAGCCGTTCTCCTCGTCGGAACCCGCCTTCGGCAAACGGGAGAACCTCGCCGCGTCGCTCCGTCTTCGTTCTCCCCTTCGGAGGGAGTCTTCGACCTGCGGTTCGCCGTCAGCGGGATTCCCTCCCTCGGAGCCCTCCTCGGTCGCCGGTTCCAGACAGCGGGACTTTGACACCCTGAGTTTGACGGCTGACGACCCCTCAGACTGGTTGCTCGGACGTCTCAGCCGTTTCTCCTCTTCCTCTTCTTCGGCTTCCAGTGCTGCAGTTCCATCAGACCTGTTCTTCTGCGCGGATGGACACTCGGCCGGCGCTGGACGGGACATCCAAGCTCATCGCCGCCGCCCTGCTGCGGAAGTTGCCCGGCATCGCCCCTTGACTCACCGGGGGTTCTCATCCATCGTGGACACTGGGGAACCAAGGCGCAGCCCCTTCTCCCTGACGTCTAACCATCTCGACAACTCTCGTTGGGCACCCGGGGGGTGCCGTACTTCGGACAGGTGGTACCGCTTGGCTGTGCTCGGGGTGGAGGCCTAGCCACTACACGGAGTCGAATCTACTCACCTTAGTCGTCTCTAAGCCCGGCTGCTCAAGCTACGCTTCCTACTTCCGTGATTCTTCTCGAGGTCCAACCCTCCGACCTTCGGACTTCGCGGACAAGAGCGTGCTTAGCTTGGATCTGACGCGGACTACTAGGCCTGCTTCTTCTGCTCGTGGGGGGAAGGATAGGTCACAGGAGCTTCTCCTCTTCGGCTACGCGACAGCGGAGGTGTTCTTCCAGGATCAGGGCAGCTGGCGATCCTCCGACCAGTGCATACCCCCTACCCTGGTGCTTGGGGAAAGAACTTCATCTCCCTCCGTGCGTGACGCTACCTGGACCGACGGTAGATCTGGGCCAGTCTTCCCCGGTGGGACCAGGGGCTACACACGGAATACACCAGGACACCTTCGGAGGATCGGCGCATGAGACCAGGATGATCCTACGTTTTCAGTGGACTGGGGCACAGGATGGGGCCTTGACCGAGGCCGCTACCCGGACGGAGCGAGCCCGGACACAGCTTTTGAGAAGCAGAGAACTCGCCTCGCAGAGCCCAGTTCAGAGAGTCGCGCTTGGCGACGTCCCACGTACAATCTCGGTACCCACTCGTCTCCAAGTAAGCCGCCGGGATCCTGCTGGGGGTCCACTTGCCGGCAGGAACCCGCCTCTCCTCAGAGCCCGGGTCGGAGAGACTTACACGCGCTCGTCCGGAGCCTCCTGTCGACTCCCCTCGGGAGGAGTCATCGAATGCTACGTCTTGCCCTTGCAGCCATACGGCGCCTGAGGGATGTTGCTGTGGTGGATTGGTTAACGAGCTTCAGGAGCTACGCCTCACCCTGTCTGCCTACAGTTCGAGGGAACAATTACGTACAGCTCCTCTCGGACCATACCTTACCTGGACCACCGCGTCTTGGTCCACAGGTTCACCTTGCGCCCGCTTACGGGGCGCTTTTCCACCAGGAGACCACGTAGCAAATCCCTGTACAAGCCTCATGGGTGCCTACGACATAGCCGTTCGCTTCGGACGCGCTCGCCTCTTTGCCGGTTCCGGCAGCACTGACGCTACATGCCGGACGTTCTTCCTGGTTAAGCTCAGTCATACGTTCTGAATTACAGGACCCCTCCCTCAGGGAGGTTAGAGGCTACAGGTACGTTATCAAGGCACTTGCAGGGCCACGAACGTCACATTCGTCAGGGACTGTACTGTCTTGCACTTCGTGGCTACTGGAGGCTGGCGGGCAGGATGACTTCGCCCGCCTCGATTGCAGAGCTCTGCCAGGCCAGAGAGACTCCTCGCTCTGGTGGAGGCCCTTTTGCGGGGGGGCACAACTCCCTCCTGGCGCCTCAGCGCCGTAGGTATTCACCTACCTAGGGTCGTCGGGAGTTTGCGTTAGGGAGGACGGCCCTTGGGCCCTAAGGTGTGCTGGAGCGCGGCACCCACCTCCTGTTCGCAATTCTTCCATTCAGTCATGTCATCGGTAATGTTTTTGAAGAAACAAATTCATTTTTCTTTAAAAGGTATTTTTTCGAAAAATACTTACCGATGACATGACTCAGACGACCCTCCCACCTGCCCCGCTTGCCGCTCGTGCGCCAAGTATCCTGACTGAGGGATTATGGGTACCCGGCTTCCGGGTGGTGGGTATAGGGAGACAACTCTTGGTCCCCTCGGGGTTCCCCGAGTGCCTCCCGGGTTGTGTCTTAACACAACTGGCTCTTAGGCTAGAATGAGTAAGTAGTAGACACTTCCATTCAGTCATGTCATCGGTAAGTATTTTTCGAAAAAATACCTTTTAAAGAAAAATGAATTTTTGTCTATTTCCTGCATCTGGTACATGATCATAAGAATATGCCCCACAAACTCAGACTTAGGAATTTACATGTTCAACCTGAACTATCATGCCTAATCCTTCTCCTGCCGTGGTATCTTGAGGATGAACATGTTTATTGTCTGTATTCTTTTTTAGGACAAAGAGTACATGTCCCATCTGGATGAGCATCTGCCGTGGATTGTGGACACATTTCGACCCGATCTGGTACTGTACGATGCTGGCGTAGACCCTCATGTTAAAGACGAACTAGGCAAACTGGAACTGACAGACCAGGGTGGGTGCTGGCTTCTCTGTCTTAGTGTATTACTATTTTGCTGTGTAAAAGTATGACCATTTTTCCCGTGGACAAAAACTCATTGTTATAATTTCTGCCTTTTCTCTTTTTTGCATTCAGGTCTTTTTGACAGAGACTTTTATGTTCTGAAACACTTGATTACCCGGGGAATCCCCTGTGCTACCGTCATTGGAGGAGGCTATTCTAGAGATCTTCAGGCTCTCTCCTGTCGGCACACGATTGTTCACAGAGCTGCATCTAAGGTTAAACTTTGTTACTTTCAGTATCAAATCCAGTGTCAAAAGAAAGATATGTCTGTCCTACATAGTACTACACACCATAACAAGCATATGTTCAAAATGTAGGCTGTTTCAGGTATTATGGTCATCCTCTGAATTTAAACTTGGGATGTAGCAGATTGTTATCGATAAATGATGTCAAGACACCAATGCCATGTCTGTCCTTGAGGCAGCAACAACAAGCAAACTGCCACATCTACAAGTTGCACTGTAAAACATCAAGTGCACCGGACTGGTGCTGCAGTGGGTCCCTTCACACTGTGGCATCTACGGCAATGAAGAAGCTGACAGAATGGCAAAAGTGGGTGCAGAGGAAGAACAAGATAAAAATGGAGTCAGCTTCACAGAGATGAAGACCATCATTAAGTCTGTGTTCAGATTACCACAACGGCCCCTAGACAGTTATCATCAGCTGTCCAGACAAGAGCAGGTGACCATCTTCTGTCTGAGGACCGGGCACAACCGACTCAATTTCCACTTGCACAGACGCTTCCACCTCGTGCCATCTCCTCTGTGCCCTTGTGCAGAAGCAGAACAGACCACATCCTCCAGGATTGTGGGAGCCACCAGCTGCTAAGGGAGGAGATATGGCCGAAGCCCGCCACTCTACAAGAGAAACTGTATGGGCCTGTGGAGGCGCTACAGACGACCACAGATTTCATTTTGAGAGCCAAACTCTAAGTGTGATGGCATTCGAGAGAAGAAGAAGACACCAATACTGGTCAAACATGTAAACGAACAGGCGCATTCACCCCTTTCTTATGTCACAATGCTAGCCCATGTCAATGACATAGCAATCACATGACCTCCACATTTCTTGTACCTTTATACCATTGTAACGTTTAAAATTTATTTAACCCCACAGACACATTTCCCAAATTTTGGAGGTGTTACCCAATCACTATGTACCAGATGCAGGAGATGGATTGACCATGATAATTCAAGGGTAGTACCAGATTAGCCTGGCGCCTTTAGGCACCAAGATAACCTGGCACTCCCCTTGAATTATCATGGTCGATCCATCTCCTGCTGTATGGCATCAGCGCTAAATGAGTTTAAAAATGTGGAGTGTCATGTGCATTATGCTGTCTTTGTCCGATAGGGTCAGGGGCTATTAGGGTTGAACATTTCTTTCTTGGTCCAAGTACAATGTGGTTACTTGCTGAAAATGTTTGCACTCTAGCTGATGTTCCTTTCTGTGTTTCAGGTTTGGAAGGAACACTTCTGCTGAGATCCCTAAGAACCAAAGGATGAGAGCCACACAAGACCACAGCTTAGCCGCCCTTTGCATGCAGCCACCTGTGCTATCCACTGTACTGAAGGCTCCATACAGGGGGTTAAGCAGATGTTGCTTTTTACTGGGTAGTGCTTCTGTTGCTGGCAGCTGAGGTCGCCCTTTTAACACTTTTAACTCTTTGGCTATCGGTAGGGGTCTTTATCGCTATAATTCCTGCTGGAATCGCCTGGACAAAATCTACTACCCACAGCTAAAGGCTGATTTTGGAGGTGTATGGGCAGAGATGAAAGATGTTGAAGTAGTCCATTTCACAATGCAGCGTTTCTGTCAAAGGTATAACAACATATGATTAAGTTGAATTTTTGTTGTTGTTGTTGTCTTGAAATAAAGTCTAGGTGTCGGGGATAATAAAATTACGGACCACAAACTTGTTCTCCCACCCGATAATTAATTTTGCTTTAAAAAGAATCATGCATATATGTAATTCTGAAGGAAGAAGCTATTTAACCAGCCATTCTATGTCTACAAAAGGCACTGCAAAACATCACGTGCACCAGACTGGTGCTGCAGTGGATCCCTTCACACTGTGGCATCTACGGCAATGAAGAAGCTGACAGAATGGCAAAAGTGTGCGCAGAGGAAGAACAAGATGAAAATAGAGTCGGCTTCACAGAGATGAAGACTATCATTAAGTCTGTGTACAGACCACCACAACGGCCCCTAGACAGTTACCATCAGCTGTCCTGACAAGAGCAGGTGACCATCTTTCGTCTGAGGACCGGGCACAACCGACTGAATTTCCACTTGCACATACGCTTCCACCTCGCGCCATTTCCCCTGTGCCCTTGTGGACAAGCAGAGCAGACCACAGAGCACATCCTCCAGGACTGAGGGAACCACCAGCTGCTGAGGGAGGAGATATGGCCTAAGCCGGCCACTCTACAAGAGAAACTGTACGGGCCTGTGGAGGTTGCTACTGCAGAAGACCACAGATTTCATTTTGCGAGCCAAACTCCAAGTGTGACGGCGTTCGAGAAGAAGAAGAAGACCAGCCATTCTGAAGAAGATCGGTAGCACTTGATGTCATTATAAGCTTGGAATCTTTGTTTGCACTATGCTGCGTACACAATGATAGGCTTATGATGTACATATTGTGTATGTAAGGCATTGTGCAAATAACGATGTCATGATGCCAAGTGCACAGTGGTGTCATTTTGCTGTTTGTGTACGGCACATGCCATTTTGTTCCACAGAATGGCTGGGTTCCTTCATAATAACATATTTTTAAAAAATCCCCAGCAGAGGAACACATTTGTGTCTCTATGCTTTTGTGATAACTGGGACCTAGATTTTATGTCAAGACCGTAAAATTCAACTTTCTCAAGATTTGTCAAACTTTTTCATCATACATGTAGTTAAGCTAGAAAGATGTCATGTAAGTCAAGGCTGGATGGCCCAGGGCGACGTTGGCTGGAGACAATATGATGCTGCCTTAAATTACTCCACATCAAATTAAAGAGGATGAAGAAGGAAGGACTCGGTTACTACCTACTGATTATGGTACACATGGATTAATTGAAAATGATAGTTCAAGGGTCATGCCGGGCACTATTTTTTTAACTATCATGATTAACATGTTTCCTTTAGTTTTTCTAGGCAAAATGTGTTCAAGTGCAGTAGCAGTATTAGATATGAGCGAAGTCAAATGATTGTTAGCACATGCTTTGTGACAATGTGATAATTGCTACAAAGCTTGTGGACACATCCTAGAATCTCAGCTTGCTTTGTAATAAGTTTTTGTTTCATGGAGGCTCAGTGATCTTTATGACACTTAAATTGTTACAAAACAATTTTTTAGCATTCTTACATTTGTACAATAGTCAGAAAGCTCATGGAGGCTCCATTTAGAGTTACGGGTGCTTCGCCTGCGATGAGCTGTTTTCGGTGAAGCACTTCTTGACATCATGTGCTGACCTAATTGATATCAGGCGGAAACACTATACAGCAGACTCTTTGAAGGTTTTGTTTCGGGACGTTCCCTTGAACAAAATCTTCAACTTTCTAAAGGACTCCAAATTTGTTTTACAAAATTTAAGTCTCTGTCGTCTATATAAATCTGACCGTTCTTATGACCTTCCGAAGTCTGTAGAGATGTCCGATTGACCTGTGTGACTTTTTCAGCTTATAACTTACTTACTTACGCCTGTCACCCCTACCTGGGTATAGGCCGTCGACGAGAGACCTCCAGCAACTCCTGTCCTGTGCTTCTCCTTCGATTCTGCTCCAGGTGGTTCCCAGTCTCTTGATGTCTGCTTGGAGGTCTCGACGCCAGGAGTTTCTCGGCCTACCTCTTTTCCTCTTTCCCTGGGGGTTCCATGACAATGCCTGCCTAGTGATACTGGAAGCTGGCTTTCTCAGACTGTGACCGATCCATCCCCATCTTCTTCGCCCAATTTCATTCTCTGCTGTTATCTGCTCTGTTCTCTCCCAGAGTCTGACGTTGCTGATCTTCTCTGGCCAGTGGATTTTCAAAATTCTTCTAAGGCAACTGTTCATGAAGGTCTGTACTCTGTTGACTGTGGTTTTTGTCAATCTCCATGTCTCTGCTCCATATAGGAGAACTGCTTTTACATTGGAGTTGAAAATCCGGACTTTGGTGTGTTGTGACAGCTCTCTGGAACTCCACACTTTTTTCAAGTGGAGAAAGGCTGCTCTGGCTTTACCGATTCGTGCTCTGACATCTGCATCAGTGCCGCCTTTTTTGTCTATGATGCTCCCGAGATAGGTGAAGGACTCCACCTCCTCCAACGGGGTGCCAGCAAGCAAGACTGGTTCTTCCCTGGTTGCGTTCAGCCTCATTGTCTTTGTTTTCTGTTTGTGAATGGTGAGGCCCACTTGGGACGAGATGTCAGCAAGCCTCGTGGTCTTGTCCTGCATTTGTTGATGAGTGTGGGACAGTAATGCCAAGTCGTCTGCAAAATCGAGGTCGTCAAGCTGTGTCCACAGTGTCCACTGTATTCCACTTCGTCTGTGCTCTGTGGTCATCTTCATGACCCAGTCTATGGCCAGTAGGAAGAGGAACGGAGACAGCAGACACCCCTGCCTGACACCAGTTCTGACCTGGAGCTCTCTGGTGAACTGCCCTTCGTGGATCACGCGACATGTCATGCCATCATAGCTGCTCTTGATCAGGCGGACGAGCTTTGTGGGTACACCGTAGTGTCGTAGGAGTTTCCACAGAGTCTCTCAGTCCACGCTGTCAAATGCTTTCTCATAATCCACAAAGTTGACGTACAGTGGGGAGCTCCACTCCAGAGACTGTTCCACGATGATGCGGAGAGTGGCGATCTGGTCTGTACATGATCGGTTCTTCCTGAATCCTGCTTGCTGGTCTCTCAGCTGGGGGTCAACGGAGCTCTTCATTCTCTCTAGGATGATCCTGTTGAAGACCTTTCCTGGTACTGACAGCAAGGTGATTCCTCTGTAGTTGGAACACTTGCTGAGATCGCCTTTCTTGGGAAGCTTGATTAGGTACCCCTCCTTCCAGTCAGCTGGCATCACCTCCTCTTCCCAGATCTTTCCAAACAGTGGGTACAGCATCTCAACTGTTGTCTCTAGGTCTGCTTTCAGAGACTCCGCTGGGATGCCATCTGGCCCTGCTGCTTTGCCATTCTTCAAAAATGCCACTGCTTTTCTGATCTCTTCCCGGCTGGGTCTGTCACAGCTGATGGGTAGGTCGGTCTCTGCCGGCTGGATGTCGGGGGGGTCGGGTGGGCTAGGTCTGTTCAGTAACTCTTCAAAATACTCAGCCCATCTGTCGAGTTGGTCTGCTCTGTCTGCAATAGGCTTGCCTTCTTTGTCTTTTACTGGTCTTTCTGTATGGCCATACTTACCCGACAATCTTCTGGTAATGTCGTAGAGCTGTTTCATGTTGCCGCTGCCTGCTGCCTTTTCTGCGTCTGCTGCCAGGCTGTCTGTGTAGGCTCTCTTGTCTGCCCTGATACTCCTCTTCACCTCGCGGTTGGCTTCCGAGTATTCCCCCTGTGCCCTTACTTTGGCTGCTCTCGTGCGACTGTTGTTGACCGCTGCTTTCTTCTGCTTCCTCGCTTCTATCTTCTTCAAGGTCTGTGCCGACAGCCAGTCCTTGTGGTGGTGTTTCCTGAACCCTACAGTGTCTTTGCAGGTTGAGTTCAGCGCCTCTCTAACTGCCTTCCACTGCTGCTCTGTGGTGACCGCCTCCTCTTCATTTACTAGCTCCTGTAGCGCTTGAAACCGGTTGGACAGCACCAGTTTGAACTCTTCTCTAACTCCAGTTTCTCTCAGGAGGCCTACATTATAGCGCTGTCTTCTTGTTGTCTCTGTGCGGCTTTTCTTTAGCTTGAGCTTCATTCTTAAGGTAAGCAGATGGTGGTCTGAGGCGACATCTGCTCCCCTCCTCACTCGAACATCTTGAAGGGATCTTCTAAATTTCTTGCTAATGCAGATATGGTCTATTTGGTTCTCTGTTGTATGGTCAGGTGAGACCCAAGTTGCTTTGTGTATTCTTCTGTGTGGGAAGATGCTGCCTCCAATGACAAGTCGGTTTAGAGCACAAAAGTCTACAAACCTCTCCCCGTTCTCACTCATCTCCGAGCCTAGTCCCTGTCTCCCCATCACCTCTTCGTATCCGGTGTTGTCCTCCCCTATTTTGGCATTAAAATCGCCCATGACGATGGTGATGTCTCGCTCCGCACATTTGTCCACGGCACTCTGGAGTCGGTCGTAGAACTCTTGTTTCTCTTCCTCATCACTGTCATTGGTGGGCGCATAACACTGGATGACGTTCAGCTTGAGCTTTTTCTTGGTTCTAAAGGCTGCTGTTATAATTCTTGGCCCAAGAGGTTCCCAGCCCATCAGCGCTCTCTGTGCCACTGGTGACAGCATGAGTGCTACTCCTTCTGTATGGGGGGCATTCTCCTCTTCATGACCTGAATACAGAACCATCTCCCCACTTAACAGCCTTTTCTGGCCAGACTGCGTCCATCTGGCTTCACTGATGCCTAGCAGGGAAAGGTTGTACTTTTGCATTTCCGCTGCTATCTGGGCGGCCTTGCCGCTCTGGTACATGGTCTTGACGTTCCATGTGCCCATGGTTGTATCCCTGGATAGAGAGAGGCGGCTCGGTCCTGTGGCTTCCGAAGACTTCCGGCTTTCACCACAGGACGTCATAAGTCTTCTAGTAGAAGAACCTTCCTCCTCCAGGAAAGGAATTACTGTTAGTCTTTTCGTTGGCGTTTTTGTAGCTATTTCCTTTTTTGCAGGGTGGGGAAGCTACCCCCACGCCCAACCCCCTTACTAGGAGGACCAGGGGTTTTCTGTCGGGGTCACCTTCCCTTAGACCATGTTGGTTCACGGCACCTTATTTCATTCGGTGCACCCCTCTCACGAGGGACCCCCTATCCACCACCCAGGGGACGCGCCTCAACGCCGTATGGTCCCAGCGCGAGGTTCAGCTTATAAGCTTACTTTTAAACTGTACTTACATCATGTTTAAAGACCTTTCTCTTAATCTGACTGACCATACTTTTACCCTTCCTGCCGTGAGATGGCTTTAGTCACCTGCTCGGTGTTAAACCCCAATAACTAACCAACAAACTATCCATTTAGACTTAGGAAGAAAGTAGGAGTAGATATCAGTTTCTACATTTGCATGTAGTAGTGTAAGACTAAGAAAGGGGTGCTGTTATTATTTTATTAATGGTGCATTATTTCTCGGCATATTAGTTACCATCTGATAAGATGAAAGAAAGTTATCTCCCCTAGACCCACAATGCTAAACAAATCTCTTACCCAACTCCACAAAAATCAAGCCATAATTTTTCCATTTGATTTTTTTTTTTTTTTTTTAAATAAGGTATGCCAGTCAAAAATTACTTAGTGGCAGGGTGCATATTACGGTGGAGTTACTTAGGCACAGAGTTTAAACACCAAAAATTACTTGTGAGCATGCATGAATAAACTGCCATGTAAATTAAAAGTGAATGGTTCTTTAAAGGGGCAAGCTTGGAGGTGGGAGCAGAAAGCAGTACATAAGAGTAGAAAATGGAGGGACTTTGTGTGTGTTAGTGAGTGTCTGGGTGGTGCTTCCAACATGAAAGGGCTGAAGTTGATGTCAACTCCTACCTTTTTTTTTGTAAGTTTGTGACAATTGCCACAAAGGCCGTGGAGACTCCACCTGCTTTGTTTCAATTTGTCACAAGGGGCGTGAATCCTCCACAAACTTTGTGACAGCCAACAATTTGTTACAGTTAAAGCACAATGAGATTCTGGGGAAGGGATTATCCACAAGTAACAATTGTCACAAATCTTGTTACAATATTTGGTGATTTTTTTTTTTTTTTTTTTTTTGCACAGTTTTGGTGAGGTCAAAGTACAAATGAAGATCTTAAATTTATTGGTACAATTGAACACAGATCTGTTCACTGAATTTTAAAAGGCCTGTGGTGCTGTGATTTCAAGATGCCTGTGATACTTTAACAATAAATATGCTTTGACATGCAGTTAAAAGCTTTTAGATTGTGTGTGTGTGTGTGTGTGTGTGCCGTGTGTGTCTGTGTTGAATTCCTATAGATGATAGACTGAGCTGTGTGGGGCATGCCATATCTCTCTATTTCTGCACATTTGACTATAAATGTACCTTCATCACCACCACCACCACCATCATCATCATCACATCATCTCTGTATCTCTCTGTCTCATCACACACACACAAACGCAGCCACGGCGCACGCATTCTGCCACTGCCATCCGATATCCTCGCTCACGGCTTATCATAACCTGACTTGCGCAATGCCCCCACCCGGGTCTGCCGTGTGGTTTTATGGATTCCCACTGGGTAGGGTTTTCTCCTTTTTCTGGGGCAGTGACGTTTCTGGGTGGGGTTTTCTCCTTTTTCTGGGGCACGTTTCTGTCTACCCTTGGTCCACTCACTTGTAAACTGTATTTTCCTTTTAATTCCCTACTGTCTTCAAAGCCTGTAGCTCTTGATATTGGATGTGTATTGCTGAATGGTTTGCTGCACCTAAGAGATGACAAGTCATGTGTTTGCAGAAAAATGCATATTTTATATATTATTTCCCTCTAATATTCATCCCCACCCGGGTCTGCCCTGGGGGACTTGGGTGGGGTTAACTACTTTTTAGTTCCCAGGGTCACCCTGGTCAGCCCCACAGGGTGGGTTTGCCTTCTACTCTGGGGCATGTGTTTCTGTCTACCCTTGGTCCATTCACCTGTATTTTCCTTTTTTAAACTCTCCCTACTGTCTGCACTGCCTGTAGCTCTTGATATTGGATGTGTGTTTCTAAATGGTCTTAGCTTTATTTAGGCCCCATGTTGTAGGTTTATTTAACATATTGGACCGGCTGGCGACATACATTCAATATTCTGTTTTTTTGTTTTTTTTCACAAGCAGTGCAGGCACGTCCTGAGAAAGTCTTGTTGCTGTCGGGACGTTAAGCAATGTACAATCAATCTAATATTCAGTGTAATCAGTTGTGATTGTCGACTCTGATTTTGTATGCTAGGGTATGATAAATTAGCATGAAGGTACGGCGTCCCTAACATGTCTTAGCAGGGGCGGAGTCTGGGGTGGGTGGGTTCCAGAACCCTGCCCCCAGACCCAACTCGATCTCCTCAGTTTCCCCCCACCCCACCCCACCCCCCCCCCCCCCCCCCCCCGCCCCCCACCTCTCATTTTGTTTCAATTTCTGCTACTGCCGGAAACATGTTCTAGTGTTGCGGCCGGGGAGGCCTTTTGTGTCAGGTTAAAGGTTCCGTGTGGCCCGGCAAACAAAAGTTGTAATCTCCCTACCCACCCCCTAGAGGTAACTGATCCGCCGCCCCTGCTTAGGTTTAATTAGCATATTCGACCGGCTGGCGACATACATTCAATATTTTTTCCGGCTTCATAAGCTGTGCAGGCACTTCTTGAGAAAGTTTTGTTGCTTTTAGGACGTTAAGCAATGTCATCCACTGAACAACCAACCTGACTGACGCAACGGTTACCTGCGATTACATTATATGCTAGGCGTTGCTCTGCGGTTTTTCCTAACACGGCCGCCTGAGAACGTGACTCATCACTACATAAACCGGGTATAATACTGGCTCAGCGGCTGCAGAGAAGCGTGCGTTCTGAGCTATCTGCTAACTGCCACAGTCAAAACAGGTTAGTCTACCAGCCTGGGTCCAGTTGCACGACTGAGTGACTGAGCTTAGTCCTGCGCCAGCCACTAAGCCGCAAAGGTGCTCCGCCGGCTATAGAGCACCTGGCTTAGTGGCTGGCGTAGGACTAAGCCGCTCACTCAGGCAACTGACTCCTGATCCGTTGTCGCAGTTACGCTGAAAATGATTTGAATTTAATTACCTCCGTTTTAGTCTTTCATGCCTATGAAAAGGCAGACCAGTGGTCTACGTCTAGGCATATGAGACCAAAACCGATCCGAGCCTAAACTGATTTAAGTTATTCTTTGCTGCAGCGTCTGCTGCTACCACAGTAAAATAATTTTTTTTCTGTCTTCAGTGAGGCTTCAAGTTCACAAACACTGACTCGGCCAAGATGCCAGCCATTAGACTGGAGGACATTGTGTTTACGGGTGCCGTGACCATCGGTTCCGGGATACAGCTGAGTAAGTGCTATTGCTGACATAATTATTGACACCCATGAGCAGAACTTCCTCGGGCCGACGGCGTCCGTGTAACACGGTTAACCCAAGGGGCCAAGCCGACATTAGCCCAAGGAACAGTCAGTCAGTCTGGCTGATCTCAGTGCAGTCGGTGTTAACTCATGTGTTCATGTATTCAGCACTCGCTGGCAGTCAGTTTGAGTGATTATCCCTTTCAGTGTAAATTCAGCTGACTGCTACTGATATACTACTGTTCAGCGGAAAAGACGGCGGCCGTGGCAACAAAGGGACAATTATTGGCTAGCATATCATAGTCACTGAGTTTCTCAACTGTAACTTTATATTCAGATCAAAGCTGTGACTGACGTGACAACTGAATGTGCCAGTGGCACATCATTGAGCTGAATAAACTACTGACACAGGGGTACATGTCCTCAGTGTTTGCCCGCCCGGCGAGTTGAATCCTATCTCTAACACGCTAAATTCGACGGTTATGCCCTACTTTTACAAGGGTCGTCTCAGGTCAAGGGTTGGCTGTATTCGGTCGGAGACTTGACATACTCCGCCGCGGACTGGGAATCGAGTCAGTGCTCCAAACTAGGCCAAGCAAATATCATAGTAACCCGGCGTTGTCAGTCTTTTCAACTCGGTGAAGTCCTCAGTGTTACAACAACCAACGATAAGTCACTGCGGAACACTCCAAGGCATTATCAGTTGGTATCATTGTCGTGTCGTGTCCGGCATCACTGATTACATTACATTATTTCCGATTTACTGTCCTCACGACCAACAAGGGTATGCATGATAATGCATGTATGGGGCTGGACTAGCAAGTTAGGCACTCTAGGCAGCCTCAATCGGCTCACTGTCGAATACCTTATATCATCGGAAAGCACCGCCGGGATGTGTGGGTACGCTGGGCGCGCACGCGGCGCGCCGACGACCGGTCAGGTACGCATTCTGCCGGCAACACCATGCACACACACACACACACACACACACACACACACACACACACACTGATGACTGAGGCCACGCGCGCGGCACAGTAAAAAAACAATGCCGAAACCGACCAGACTAGTACTGACTACACACGCAGGCATTCTGTGGCTGCCGCCGATTTATTTGCAATGTCGGTAGCGAAACTGAACGCGGGTTTTTCGTTTTTCTCCATTTTTTGTGTTTCTTTTTTGGGTCTACCGTATTTAAAATACGGTAGACTTTGAAATGTGGCTGGTCAGTCGGAGCGCAATTCTGGAGCCGCATGCACAAGACGCTTTTCGGGCGTGCGGGGCAGACTACAGCCGCGCAGCATGGGTATGAAAATGGGAGCGATTGAACATGAAATACGGAAAATGCACCACAGAAAAGCCTGGCTAATTTTTTATAAGCATGTGGCACCGAGAAAAACAAACAAACAAACCCAACAACAAACAAGCACTGACACGAACAAACAATATTATTCATCTATTTATTTACACAGGTCAGTCATTACTTTGTTCACACGAGTCATTATATAAAAATCTGATTTTGGAGACAAATGCACGCTGCTTTCAGCTGTGCTTGGGTGTGGGGTTGGTAAGGAATCGGGTTCATAACCAAGAAATGAGACTGTCAATGTGCAGGTTTTTGTTGTTGTTGTTATTTTGTGCATGGCAAATGTGCAGCTGGTGGGCGGTAGTGTTTTTAGGGGATCCTTGAAATATTAAGGGATGCCTGGGACTGACTATAGCTAAGAGACTGGACAGTACGAAAACGGCACTGTATACCGTGGCCAAAAGGGCTGAACATAAAAATGTAGAATGCACTGAATGTGTGTGTGTGTGTGTGTGTGTGTGTGTGTGTGTGTGTGTGTGTGTGTGTGTGTGCGCGTGCGTGTGTGAAAATTACGGCTTGGTTACAAACACACACACACACACACACACACACACACACACACACACACACACACACACACACACACAAACACACACACACAAACACACACACATTCAGTCCAATGGAATAAAGAGGGGATAGACTGTGCTACAATTAAAATCACCTATCCTTCTATTTCATGCTTAGGGCTTTTAGTCCCTCAGTTCACTCTGTTAGTATAAACATCCGATGCAGATCGGTTTCCAGCAATGAGGGCCACATGTGGGGCTGTGTGGCTATCACTACTGGACACTGACCGCGTCCACATTCATAGGAACATCTGGGGTGGATTACGTTTGGCATACAGGACAGGATCTCACGAGCCCCTGTGACTGGTAGGGGCTAATGTGAATCTATTTCTTCTCAGGCAAAGAGGGGGGGGGGGGGGGGGGGTGGGCAGGATGGGAAACTGTACAGAACTGCAGCGTGCGTGTTGGTGGGTTATATGAGTCTTCCCGGACTCCAAAATCTTCAGTGATTAAATTCTCCCTGCACATTCCATTTAGTTCTGTTCCCTAGTTAGAGTGTACCAGAGACGACTTTGCTAATTTCCACGTCAGTGCCCTCCGAAACTAAGCAGCATCAGCCCAAAATACACTCAAAACAAAAACTATTTCATTAATTGCTGTCCATTTTTAAATGAAATTTTATCACTTTTTGTTTATTTTGCAAAATCACATTTTGAATGAAATAGGCGATAGATAAAAAAAAACCCACAAGAAACGTTATAAAAAGAAAAGCATTTGACGAGAGTTAAAAACAAAGATGGCCGACTGCGTCGTTAGCAATGGAGCCAGTAGTCGGCATTACCGACGTGAAAAGGCTGAGTTTTACGCTTGGGAGACGAATGTCTCAGAGTCAGTAGTTACCAGACTTTGCAGCCGTGAACTAAAGATCTGGGTCAGTGCATTTGCCCTGCTCTGGTTGTGTTTCAGTACAGGTCAGTGTTGACCTACGGCCGCCCAACCCCCAACCCACCCCTCTCCGGCCCGGCATTCAGTGAAACCAGATGGGAGGCGGCGCGTGCCGTCCCTATTTGAAGAAATTTCTGTCAACAAAAGGGCTACTGGGACGCTTGTGATGATATTCTGGCTAACATAACTTTAATTTTTCTTTTACGAAAATGAAATCTATCTGCTCATTCAGTAATACCCGCATGATTTTTCATAAAGGCAGTGTTTGCATAAGCCTGAGGCTATTTGTCCCGGCCCTGGGGTAGGATTAGGTCAAATTGTGACCTGTAAGCCGGCCCGGTGAAAATCAGCAAGAAAATTGCCAAAGTTCGATCCATAATACGTCAAATGTTAGTACTGCGATGAGTGACGTATGAACATCGAGTCGTCACTATCAGTGAACGCGGCGTCGTGGGACCAAAGACAAGTAATGATACCCGGTCAGGTGAAGCTTGACAAACGGACGTCATTTTGCGAGTGGTGCTATTATTCGTCTTTAGCCGCTATGCAGGCTACGCCGCCAGACCACAGAGCGGCGTACGAATGGCGGGACTCCGTGAATCATTCGGCGTGTGTCCGTCTTTATATCTGTGTGCCAGTGACGGTGTGTGGATCAGAGGGTGGGTTAAAGTAGAAGGACTGGAGATGGATTCGGAGTCAGTGTCGCTACACGAGCCCACCGTACTAATGGCGGGAAGCGCCGTGTGTCGGTGCGGTCTATATTGTGCCTGTACTGACGTGCGTGTTGCCAGATCAGAGGTTGGCGGCTTGGAGAGGAAGGAAATGGATCAGCATAATAAGCTGAATGTTCCTAGATATGAAACGCATGTGAGCTCCAAACAATACGGTAGATCAGGAATTTATTTAACGGAGTCTTTTTACACATTGGTGATATTAGACCCCAAAAAACCCAAAAAACAATACGGTAGACTTTGGGATGAAATCCTCATCTTGCGATTTTCTTTCACAGTCGTGTTTGCCGGAAAGGTGTACAAGGCGAGAGAAAGGTATAACGTGAAGTATCCGGCGGTGACTGGCAATGAAGACTTTGAACGTGTTTTTCGAGCTCAGTAAGTACACCGGCGAGAACGCTGCCACCAGAGGCGCCCGTTACGTGGAGATGATACTACAGTTTCTTCGTGTGAACCCTCACGCGGGTTCACACGAAGAAACTGTAGTATTGTATTACATCAGCGAACGTGACGGGTGTCCTTACCACTGAAGTTCATTCTCTGTGTTTGCTGTTAACCTATTACATCTTGAGGCTTCCAAAAAAATGCTTATTGTTCTAGTCTTCTTCTTCTTCTCGAACGCCGTCACACTTGGAGTTTGGCTCTCAAAATGAAATCTGTGGTCTTCTGTAGCGCCTCCACAGGCCCGTACAGTTTCTGTCTTGTAGGGTGGCGGGCTTCAATTGTTTTAGTGAAGGCTACAGATTAGGAGATAGATCAGTCATTTTAGTTCAAGGGTGGTCAGCCAGAATAGCTTAGCACCTCAGGCACCAAGCTATTTTGGCCCACCCTTGAACTATCATAGTCAGATTTATTTCAAGCTAGAGCGTATCAGGATGAAAAGGGTAAACGTTGTTGATGTTGTTTCGTTTTTACTGGCTCCTATGGCTAATACCTCTGAACGCCTTCAGTGTTCAATTATCAAGTTATTCATCTAGTCTTAGGATCCAAGACTGCTTGGGCCGTCTGGTCAGTAATAGTGAACACAATACACAGAAATATGATGGAACGCACACAGACTTGTAAATATGTTTGCCTTCGTTGACTCTTGCTGCATTGTCATTTAACATCTGGTGATTTCTCTGTTTCAGGCAGAACACATTGGAATGTTTCCCTATCTACATGACCAGTTTGTGGACATCAGCGCTCTTCTTCCATCAGGGTCAGTATGTGGCTCTTGCCAATTCACTTCAGTTGTAATGTTGTTAACCCCTTTTCATTATGATACAGCCATTGCTTGCAATACATTTGACTATGATAGTTCAAGGGTGGTGCCAGAATAGCTTGGCGCCTCACGCCAAGCTATTCTGGCACCACCCTTGAACCAACACGGTTGATTTCTCTCCTAATATGTAATGTAGCCTTATAGGACAATAAGCACATTAAAAAAATATATATCAGCCTCAGCCGGATTAAGCTGACAACTTCATGAAGTGACTTTTGGGCTGCCTTCTCTTTTGAAGGCGCCGGCCTAGCTACAGGAGCAGCATCACTATACCTAGCCGGCTTGCTGTATTGAAATTGTTGTCATTAGGCATATCACCGTTGAACAGCTATTCTTTCCATCTATCAGTATCATTGTATCCATCCCCGCCAGTCACGTCTGACCATCCATCCACCCACCCATCTGTCCAATTCCCACCCCCATTCACCCACTGATCCATCCATCCATCCGTCCGCACATCCATTCATCCTTCAGTCCGTCCGTTTGGCCACCCACTCATCCATCCTGCATGCCATGCAATCAGCCAAACATCCAGTATATGTTGTTTTTTTTCCATCTTATTATCAGTTCCATCGGCCATAGCTGGTGTGGTGTACATCTACAGTCGCTTCAAATACTTTGAGGGATACTCCCGAAGCGTGGAAGAGAGGTACCGGTACAGTAGATCCCGTTTTGAGCTGTAGCCACATAAATGATGGTCTTTAATGACAGGTGACACTTTTCCTCTGCTAAGTTGTATTTTGAGAGAGCATCTGTCTTCAGGGCTACTCAGTTTTTATTTTTTAAATAGGTGACATTCAAAACAGGTTAATATACATATTTTTCAGACTGCCTGGGTTTCACCTGGGTGTGAAATGCCTTCTGGCCATGACTCTAATGGCTTCAGTGGGTTGTGTCGCTGTCCTGCTTCGCAGACACGCCGACTTCGATATGGAGTCCTGGGTTCGAGTCGGCTGCAGAAATCGCCTGGGACTGAAGATCTGAAACAGGCGTTGCGCTCTGCATGATAGCATCCCCATCAGTGCGTGCAGCCAATGTTTACCGTGACAGTGGTTGCATGAGCCAGGGTGCGGCTAATGCGGGTGTGCTGGTCTGTGATTTTGGACCTTACGGCCTGTCAGCCGTAAGGTCCAAAATCACAAACCAGCGCAGATATATTTAGTTCTTTGTGATATTATCGTCGTCTAGTGAAGTAAAGATCATGAACAAACCCGAGTACCGGTGGATGATTTTGTACTAAATTCCAAATATCATGTCACACTCTGAGCTGTCTCTGTGGTCTGTATGTCTGTCTGTCTGTCCGTCTCTCTCTCTCTCTCAGCCGTGTCTCGTGCGTTTGTGTGGTGTGTCTGAGACTGAGTTAGTCAGTGAGAGTGGGTGTGTGCGTCGGTGTCAGCCGCAGTCAGAATATTAAGTTAAGCTAGTAAGCAAAATGTCCGACCTCGGGCCGACATCGCTACTGAGTATGTAAGTCAGTCACTGAGTCCGGCAAACCCCAGTAGGCTGCAAATAATTTGGAATGACAAGTGTCTGGTTTCGTACAAGCAGCATTTCGATGTTAGTCTGAAAAAAAAAAAACGTTTCGGCGCACGCACGCACGCATTTAAGAATACGCATGACACTTTTCGCATATCTCTGTTTTACTTGTGTGTTTACACAAGTAAAACAGAATATGCGAAAAGTGTCGTGCGTATTCTTTTTAGTTTACTTCTTAAACTTAAACATAAATTAGTGACTTACGGGGAGACAACATACTGTATGACTTTTTGTATGGTTATCAAAACTGGGTTGCCTCCCATCCATTGTACTGCCGGCCGCAGCGTCTGATGGGCGGTAATCTTTTAAAACCCACAGGCTCAGACTTTTTAATTTAAAAAGTTGCTTATGGTCCTATGAACCCTACAGTAGATTAGCGGGAGATAGATCGACCATTTTAAGGATGGTGACAGAATAGCTTGGCGTCTCAGGCGCAAAGCTATCCTGGTACCACCGGCCCTTGAACAATCCCTACCCCACCCGGGTCTGCCCTGGGGGACTTGGGTGGGGTTAGGTATTTTTTAGTTCCCAGGGTCACCCTGGTCAGCCCCACAGGGTGGGTTTTTCTCACTATTCTGGGGCATGTGTTTCTGTCTACCCTTTGTCCATTCACCTGTATTTGCCTTTTTAAAACTCTCCCTACTGTCTGCACTGCCTGTAGCTCTTGATATTGGATGTGTGTTGCTAAATGGTCTTAGCTTTATTTAGGCCCCATGTGTTAGGTTTATTTAACGTATTTGACCGGCTGGCGACATACATTCAATGTTCTGTTTTTTTTTTTTTTTTTCCACAAGCAGTGCAGGCACGTCCTGAGAAAGCCTTGTTGCTAAAGGGACGTTAAGCAATGTACAATCAAACCTTGAACAATCCGTAGAAAATTTACTTCAAGCAAGCGATACTGAAGACTGAGTTAATAGGCACAGGCCTAGGTCGAGAAACGCGGATTTTCAAGCCACAACTAATATACAGGGGCGGATCCATGGAGGGGGGGACATGCCCCCCCCCCCAAATTTGTTAAAATGCTTGAACACTAAAGTCCGTTTTCGGGGTTGTTTGGCCCCCCCCCCTCCCCCTCCCAAACAAGAAGTCCCCCCCCCCTTTGGAGGTAAGTGATCCGGCCCTGATATAGATCGATTTATGTTATCCATCTCTTTTGTTACGCTATAAAGAATAATTGTACACAAGTGAGTTGTTCTCCAGTACTGGTGACCAAAACTTTGATCCGATGGGCTGTACATAAATGTGTATAAATAATGCCATAGTTCCAAAAGATACTGTGACTTTAACACTATGTATTTTTTTTTCTTTTCTGTGTTTTCTTGTAAACAAATATGTAAATCATCATTTTATGTAAGAAAAAAATGAATATTTACATTCGTGCATTTGCATGTTTTTGTGAGGTGGTACGGAATCGGATGCGAAAGTGTAAATTCGTCCAATGTAACATTTGGAAGTATGAAACCATGACTTTATATTCATTCGAGCTTCGCGCTCTCTCTGAACCTCTTTCAAACTGACTGAGTGCACTACTAGCCTTCCGCTTTGCTTTGCTTTGCTTCAGTTCCAGTTTACTGTCCCACTGGCACTAGAAGTGATCGGAGACTAGCAGTTTTGGCGTAGTTATTAGCAATTGTAGCATGGTGGTTTGTAGTTTGGCGTAGTTTTTCCCCTCCTCCTTTTTCATCCGGGCTTGGGACCGGCAACTGACGGCCGCGCCGCTGACAACCGGAAGCTATTTATATCGCTTACTATGATGCCGTTCGTGGGCTGTATGTAGGTTTTCTATCGTAAAATGCAAAAATCAGTGATGTCGTCCAACGTAACAGCAAAAACATTTACCATTTTAAAAGCGCGATAAAAAAAAGTCTGTATTTGTTTCATTCATAATTTAATCATGACCTACAAGTTTCTAACGTGACATCTCCCAAGGGCGTCTCAGGATAAAAATAGTTCTGTCTTTCGATGCGTGTAGTGAAAAGAAGCGGTGCCTGTTGGTTGACGTGTGGTGGAAACACGGATTACGCAAGACGGCTATTGTTCGTACTGGCCAAAAACGCAGGTATCAGAATTAATTTTGGAGAAAATAAATCACACACTCACTTCAGTTCACCAAACAGCAGAAAACAGCGGGTTTAGACTTTTTACTTCAGTGAAACTCAGTCAGATTTGGTACACAAAAAGAGAAAGGGTCTCAATGCATATCACATTTCCATCCGCCATTTTGGTAACTTTTTGACATTTCACTGAGGCGTTAGAACACAAAAGACATCATATTTTGAAGTGAATTTTATTACAATGCATAATCTTTTCAATTTCCTACGCCGGGATTAGTATCAGCAACAGGAAAGATTTACAAAAACACCCTGAGAGTATGACCTTCTGTGGTACACAGCTTTGGAGAGTGACCCATATTCATTTGAGTCCTTTTGAAAAGCCTGTCACCGTATAGCATGTACCCGCGGTATGCTCTGACCAACGGGATTGTACTGTCAGCTGTACTTGATGTGTCACCGCGGGAGGTCTGATTCGGCGAAACCGCTTCAGTCGAATAGAATGAAGGTTTGCCGTTGTGTAGTGCGGTTTGCGCGTACGCCAGTCATGCACGTGCGTGTTACACTGACTCTTCGCTCGCGCGTGTGTGTATGTGTGTGTGTGTGTGTGTGTATGAGAGAGAGACAGAGAGAGAGAAAGAGCACCTGATCCTTACATATACGCCTCTGCTAGGCCTCCAAACGACCCTCCTTGTGAGCCAGAGAGACAGTACTTCGCGTTTCCCAACTGTATTTTTTTTCTTTACAGAAGTGAATTAACGTGAAATCCAATATAATGCCACAGATTGTACGAACCGCTGATGTTTTCCAATCTGCAACGTCTACATAAAAATACGGGGCTGGCTTTTTTTCTTTCAAGCTACTCATTTCTGATGAGTCCTTGTGGTTGCAGGGGACTCTATGCCTCTTGTAAAAGAAGGGACCGGCGGGGGGATTGTTTAGCGTCTCGTTTAGCAGATCAAATCAAACTTGGAAACTCTGTTGACTCGGACACACAACACTTGCGATCAGTCGTGGCCTGCGGTGATAATTGGTGTTAACTGAGCCTCTTTGTGTCGAGCGACAGGTACATGCATAAATGTGTGAGTGTCAACGGTCGTCGGCATCACTCTCCATCACAATGCTTTCCGAGTGCATGTCGCTCTCTTAGTCACATGCCTAAACCACAGCGGCATCTTCCTCGGTCTGATGATGTACACGCGGCGGATCACTGCCGAAAGCACGATTCCTATGGGACCCTGCGGCTGCATAAGCACATGGAGATACGTGCCGCTTCTGTTTCCGGTTGGCGGATCTTGTAGCTGGACAGTGCAGCTTAGGTCCATCAGTTCGACACTGACAATGCCGACACTGATATAACAGCAAAAAGCATAGATTCTCATGGTCCCCTGCGGTTCTCTTTCGCCCCGGTGGCCGCAGGTGTGATGAGAATCTGTGCATTTTACTGGGGACTCTTCAGTGCAGAGTGCATTTTACAGGGGACTCTTGCAGACGGCAGTGGTTTGCGATTGAGACGGTCTAATCTCCCCATTAATGACTTAATTGATTGTGTACTCTCCTTCAGTGTGAAACAAGGGTGACACGTGGCAGTGAGAGTCGTAGATGCACATGTGACCCGCGTGGCATAAGGAGCCCTAAGAATTTACACAACTTTCAGAAGAACGCGAGTATCTGTGCCTCTTGCAGTAGGGAGCGCTTTCCGTTTTTAAGTCCCTTCTATTTATTGAAGGGACTTTTTAGGACGGTTCGCGGCGGTGGGGCGAATTTAATAGCATGTCCAGTCCATGATATGATGTCAAAGGTGAGGCCTAAACCTCTCACAATTGAAGTAACAAGATAAAAATACGTCATGTCGACTTACGCTAACCTCGCTGCCGGTCGCTGATCGTACATTTGGCGCGAAGCGCCGTATGTGCATATCGATATGTATGTATGTGTATGTGTGTGTGTGTGTGTGTGTACGTATGTATGTAAACAAGAGAATCTCCGATAATTCCGTACACACAAGCTTCAAACTTGGCGAAATACTTTCTTAAAGGGGTGGCTAAGAGAGCCTCCGAGCATATTGTAATTTAATGTCTCTTTTAAGATATAACAACCGTTTATAGGAAGTCGGTTGACCCAGATTAGAGTCCGTAATTTTTGTCATATTTACTTGAAATTTTGGATATAGCTAGTTTGGATAAAAACATTGGATGAGTTCATTAGCCAGCTTTGTAACCTTTCAACTTCTTTAGTAAAAATTAATTATTTTCAGAAAATAATTAAATCAGTAAAAAACAAACAACTTTACTTCTAGAGAAAGTCAGATAGTGGCGGTGACGTAAAAGAGGGAACTCCGTCACCACGCAGACATTGACTCATAATACTCGAAATATGCCTCGCGCTGGGATGATATGGCGTTGAGGCGCGTCCCCTGGGTGGTGGATAGGGGGTCCCTCGTGAGAGGGGTGCACCGAATGAAATAAAGTGCCGTGAATCAACATGGTCTAAGGGAAGGTGACCCCGACAGAAAACTCCTGGTCCTCCTAGTAAGGGGGTTGGGCGTGGGGGTAGCTTCCCCACCCTGCAAATAAGGAAATAGCTACAAAAACGCCGACGAAAAGACAAACAGCAGTTCCTTTCCTGGAGGAGGAAGGTTCTTCTACCAGAAGACTTATGACGTCCTGTGGTGAAAGCCGGAAGTCTTCGGAAGCCCCAGGACCGAGCCGCCTCCCTCTATCCTGGGACACAACCATGGGCACATGGAATGTTAAGACCATTAACCAGAGCGGCAAGGCCGCCCAGATAGCAGCGGAAATGCAAAAGTACCTTTCCCTGCTAGGTATCAGTGAAGCCAGATGGACGCAGTCTGGCCAGAAAAGAGGAGAATGCCCTCCATACAGAAGGAGTAGCATTCATGCTGTCACCAGTGGCACAGAGAGCGCTGATGGGCTGGGAACCTCGTCAGTGGGCCAAGAATTATCACAGCAGCCTTTAGAACCAAGAAAAGATCAAGCTGAACGTCATCCAGTGTTATGCGCCCACTAATGACAGTGACGTGGAAGAGAAACAAGAGTTCTACGACCGACTCCAGAGTGCTGTGGACAAATGTGCGGAGCGAGACATCACCATCGTCATGGGCGATTTTAATGCCAAAATAGGGGAGGACAACACCGGATATGAAGAGGTGATGGGGAGACAGGGACTAGGGGAGATGAGTGAGAACGGGGAGAGGTTTGTAGACTTTTGTGCCCTAAACAGACTTGTCATTGGAGGCAGCATCTTCCCACACAGAAGAATACACAAAGCAACTTTTGTCTCACCTGACCATACTACAGAGAACCAAATAGACCATATCTGCATTAGCAAGAAATTTAGAAGATCCCTTCAAGATGTTCGAGTGAGGAGGGGAGCAGATGTCGCGGCCTCAGACCACCATCTGCTTACCTTATGAATAAAGCTCAAGTTAAAGAAAAGTCGCACATAGACAACAAGAAGACAGCGCTATAATGTAGGCCTCCTGAGAGAGACTGGAGTGAGAGAAGAGTTCAAACTGGTGATGTCCAACCGGTTTCAAGCGCTACAGGAGCTAGTAAATGAAGAGGAGGCGGTCACCACAGAGCAGAAGTGGAAGGCAGTTAGAGAGGCGCTGAACTCAACCTGCAAAGACACTGTAGGGTTCAGGAAACACCATCACAAGGACTGGCTGTCGGCACAGACCTTGAAGAAGGTTAGAAGTGAGGAAGCAGAAGAAAGCAGTTGTCAACAACAGTCGCACGAGAGCAGCCAAAGCCAGGGCACAGGAGAAATACTCGGAAGCCAACCGCGAGGTGAAGAGTATCAGGGCAGACAAGAGGGCCTACACAGACAGCCTGGCAGCAGAGGCAGAAAAGGCAGCAGGCAGCGGCAACATGAAACAGCTCTACAACATTACCTGAAGATTGTCGGGCAAGTATGGCCATACAGAAAGACCAGTAAAAGACAAAGAAGGCAAGCCTATTGCAGACAGAGCAGACCAACTCGACAGATGGGCTGAGTATTTTGAAGAGTTACTGAACAGACCCAGCCCACCCGACCCCCCCCCCCCCCCCCCCCCCCCCGACATCCAGCCGGCAGAGACCGACCTACCCATCAGCTGTGACAGACCCAGCCGGGAAGAGATCAGAAGAACAGTGGCATTTTTGAAGAACGGCAAAGCAGCAGGGCCAGATGGCATCCCAGCGGAGGCTCTGAAAGCAGACCTAGAGACAACAGTAGAGATGCTGTACCCACTGTTTGGAAAGATCTGGGAAGAGGAGGTGATGCCGGCTGACTGGAAGGAGGGGTACCTAATCAAGCTTCCCAAGAAAGCGACCTCAGCAAGTGTTCCAACTACAGAGGAATCACCTTGCTGTCAGTACCAGGAAAGGTCTTCAACAGGATCATCCTGGAGAGAATGAAGAGCTCCGTTGACCCCCAGCTGAGAGACCAGCAAGCGGGATTCAGGAAAAACCGATCATGTACAGACCAGATCGCCACTCTCCGCATCATCGTGGAACAGTCTCTGGAGTGGAGCTCCCCGCTGTACGTCAACATTTTGGAAACTCCTACGACACTACGGTGTACCCACAAAGCTCGTCCGCCTGATCAAGAGCAGCTACGACGGCATGACATGTCGCGTGATCCACGAAGGGCAGTTCACCAGGGAGCTCCAGGTCAGAACCGGTGTCAGGCAGGGGTGTTTGCTGTCTCCGTTCCTCTTCCTACTGGCCATAGACTGGGTCATGAAGAGGACCACAGAGCACAGACGAAGTGGAATACAGTGGACACTGTGGACACAGCTTGAGGACCTCGATTTTGCAGACGACTTGGCTTTACTGTCCCACACTCATCAACAAATGCAGGACAAGACCACGAGGCTTGCTGACATCTCGTCCCAAGTGGGCCTCACCATCCACAAACAGAAAACAAAGACAATGAGGCTGAACGCAACCAGGGAAGAACCAGTCTTGCTTGCTGGCATCTCGTTGGAGGAGGTGGAGTCCTTCACCTATCTCGGGAGCATCATAGACAAAAAAGGCGGCACTGATGCAGATGTCAGAGCACGAATCGGTAAAGCCAGAGCAGCCTTTCTCGAGTTGAAAAAAGTGTGGAGTTCCAGAGAGCTGTCACAATACACCAAAGTCCGGATTCTCAACTCCAACGTAAAAGCAGTTCTCCTATATGGAGCAGAGACTTGGAGATTGACAAAAACCACAGTCAACAGAGTTCAGATCTTCATAAACAGTTGCCTTAGAAGAATTTTGAAAATCCACTGGCCAGAAAAGATCAGCAACGTCAGACTCTGGGAGAGAACAGAGCAGATAACAGCAGAGAATGAAATTGGGCGAAGAAGATGGGGATGGATTGGTCACAGTCTGAGAAAGCCAGCTTCCAGTATCACTAGGCAGGCATTGTCATGGAACCCCCAGGGAAAGAGGAAAAGAGGCAGGCCGAGAAACACGTGGCGTCGAGACCTCCAAGCAGACATCAAGAGACTGGGAACCACCTGGAGTAAAATCGAAGGAGAAGCACAGGACAGGAGTCGCTGGAGGTCTCTCGTCGACGGCCTGTACCCGGGGAGGGGTGACAGGCGTAAGTAAGTAAGTAAGTACTCGAAATATGACGTAATTCTCTCTAGCGCGTGCTGCTCTCTCTCTCTCTCTCACAGACATGCGCGCATCTCCGAGAGGCATAGATCCTCATACGCCCTCCAGACGCATGAGGATCTATGTCTCTTGGAGATGTTTAGAACGCGCGCGCATGCACGCACTAACACACACACACACACACACACACACACACACACACACACACACACACACACACACACACTGTTACGTGGTGGAGTTGTAGTCGAAGTATGATAAACACACCAGACACACACACGTAGAGTTCTTTAAAATAAACCTCGTTCAGCTGCAATCCGTCACACGTGGCTTAAGGATGTAGACAATACTGGAGTAACAGTTCCAACAATTTTTAATTCAGCGATGCGATATCCACACAGTAATGCACTTTCAAATGCACAAACTACTGATACAAAGTCTCTTCTGCAATGTCCACACTGCGACACAAAGTTTCTCATACTCAGCGTCTCTCGCAATAAACTACGTGTCTCTACAACTGACAAAGCAAGACAATGTACAAACGGGCTTTCCCAGCGCCCTCCTTATAAATACTACCAAATTCCAGAAACGTCTACGGAAATCATACAACGCAACCAATCAGAACGAAACACGCAGCCGAAGCTCATTAAAATAAACTTTCCAAAAAACTATAACAGGCTACAAAAACTCGGCTGCTAAATTCAGCTCTAAATTCTAAAGTATAATGAATAATCCAGACCAAAAAGGTGACTGCCAAGCGTGTGAAATGCAAAGAAGTACCCAACAGAGAAAGAAACACGCTTAGAAAAAACGGTACAACACAGAGTTGCCACATTCCTTCTGCATATGAAGATAAGTAGCGGCTAATGTCTCTGTTTGTTTGTCTATTTTGACAAAGGGTATTTACCCGAAATATTAATAAATTGTGTTGTACCGTTTTTTCTAAGCGTGTTTCTTTCTCCGTTGGGTACTTCTTTAAAGTATAATGAAGACACATAAAAGTATGGTATCCCTATCACCACGTTCCATGACAGCTCTAAAAGGTACGAGAACATTCCCAAAACAAAATAAAGGCTGCTCAATACACGCGCACAGGAAAACAAAAAGTAGCGAAAAATGTAGCGAAGTGTTGCCAACTACCCGACGTGACACTTACGAGGCCACTAGACAGTGCGACCTTTCTAGAACGTTCCGGACTAAACACAACAAAACGAAATCGGCTCTACTCACGAATAAAAGAAAATCTTACTAAAAAGGCACGTGAATCGTAACCGTGAAAGCTAAAAAAAAAAACAACGGATCGTTACCTACGAACAACACATGTACGCTCTCACAGGATAACACAACCACAATCGTAACACACACACACACACACACACACACACACACACACACACACACACACACACACACACACACACACACACACACACACACACACACACGTCGTCGCGCGTTTAGAAGAGCATTCAGGTGACCCGATATAACTAGTTCGGAGAAAGACATTGGATGAGTTCGTTAGCCAGCTTTCAACTTCTTCAGTAAAAATTAATTCTTTTCAGAAAAAAATTAAAACAGTAAAAAACCTTGACCTAAAGAAAGACAGTGGCGGTGACGTAAAATAAGCAACTCGGTCACCACGCAGACGTACTCTAAATTTGACGTAATTCTCTCGCTCGCTAGCTCGCTGTCTCATTCACACATGTGTGCATCTCCAAGAGGCATAGATCCTCATGTGCCCGGAGGACGCATGAACATCTATGCCTCTTGAGGATGTTTGGAGCGCGCGCATGCACGCAAGCACACACATACACACACATCGACGCAGTTTTAGAAGACTGAGCATGCAGGTGTACTTAGTATAGCATGTAGCTAGGTAAAGTCAACCTGATTTCACACAAATTATAGCAAGACTGAAATTGTACCGTGAAATTCTAGTTGTGTCACCATTTTCGCAAGCCTTGAAGCGAAAGCGAAACTCATATCACGTTACATATAAAATTACGTAAAAACAAAAAAGTACGTCATGACAAATGACGTTTGACAAACCAATGACGCGGCGCGTATGCACTGCACGCGCCCCCTATAATGTTCACTATGACGCATTGGCACATTTTCGAGGCTTTTTCAAAAAGAGATATGTTAACATCAGAATCAAGTCAAAGACCAAAGGTAGAGACCCTTGACAGTGAAGACAGCTCTCATATAGAAGGGACTTTGTGGGTTATGGTTCATCCCATCTTGTTTCATTAACACTGAGGCTTACATGTGGCATAGATTCTCATAGGCTATATAATTCATGTCTTCCTGATGCTGCTGGGCGCCATGATAATCTGTACATCCTACAGAGGCCTGTGGGCAGATGTTCACATCTGCACGGGACATAGACGACCCCGCCCTCCACGAGTCGCCTGCTGCCTTGCAGGCCTGGCCGCTTGGCTGCGGAAAGGCTAAGGGAGGAAACCCCTGACATCAAAGCCCCCGTGTCTCCGGGGAAGGCTTTTGAGCCAGAGACTAGGACAAGGACAGTCTGATATAAAACCTACGACCCGAGGACCTCGATGCCATCGTCCCAGCTTGCTAGGCCATGGCAGATGAACCAAGGGTTTAAAGGGTGGGGCCAGTACTGCGCACACTGCACTCCACCAAAAAGCTCCACCGCGCAGGCTTTAGGAAACGTCCACGGACCATGACACTGACCATTCCAAGTCCTGTAGCGACGGGCGAGGGGCGAAACGGCAGGTGAAAGATGTCACTGGAAGCCGCAGTCTCAAACCTGCATACAGGCGGTTCAGGATATTGGTCGCCTGATGTTGACCTGGGGATGACAACATCACTCGGCACACCCTGAACGACCAAGCAGCCTTCTCTAGGGACAGCACTGCTTGCTCCACACGGAGAGGGGCCTAGAAAAGGTGAAAAGAAGTACCCAACGGAGAAAGAAACACGCTTAGAAAAAACGGTACAACACAATTTATTAATATTTCGGGTAAATACCCTTTGTCAAAATAGACAAACAAACAGAGACATTAGCCACTACTTATCTTCATATGCAGAAGGAATGTGGCAGTCACCTTTTTGGTCTGGATTGCTAGAAAAGGTGGCCTAACCAAAACTCGTCCCCTCGCAACCCCAGTTGGCTAGCCGCGGTCAACGGGCATCTTCTCCTGCGGTCAGAAAACAAGAAAGAATAACGGATCCACTCTCATGACGACCACGATCGGACTCAACGTAGCATGCTGGAACGTCCGAACCATGCTCGACAAAGCAGACAGCGGACGCCCTGAACGTCGCTCCGCCCTCATTGCCCATGAATTGCGGAGGTTAAACATCGACATCGCCGCGCTCAGCGAAGTACGCCTTCCGGACGAAGGCAGCCTCCAAGAACTTGGTGCTGGGTACACCCTCTACTGGTCAGGCAGGCCTGCATCACAAAGACGGCTCTCAGGCGTGGGTTTCATGGTCAATACATCCATTGCGACTAAGCTGGAAAACCTACCAACGGGCCACTCAGACCGCATCATGTCCATGCGCCTCCCAATGAGACACCAGCAACACGTCACCCTTCTCAGTGTGTACTCCCCAACCCTCCTGGCAGAGCCTGCTGAAAAGGACAAGTTTTACACTGACCTGCGCAGCCTCCTACAGAGTACCCCTGCAGACGACAAAGTCATCATCTTTGGCGACTTCAACGCCAGAGTGGGCCAGGACTCTGAAGCCTGGAAAGGAGTCCTCGGCAAGCATGGCGTGGGGAACTGCAATGACAATGGCCGCCTACTGTTGGAGTTCTGTGCGGAGCAGCAACTGGTCATCACCAACACTACTTTTCAGCAAAAGGACAGTCGAAAGACCACCTGGATGCATCCTCGCTCCAAACACTGGCACCTTATCGACTATGTCCTAGTGCGTCAGAGGGACCGCAGTGACGTCCTCCTCACCAGAGTGATGCCCAGTGCAGAGTGCCACACTGACCACCGCCTTGTCCGCTGCAAACTCAGGCTCCACTTCAAGCCAAAACCCAAGAAATGGGGGCCCCCCAAGAAAAAGCTTGATGTTGCCAGCCTTCAGCGTGACGATGTGAAAGCTGCCTTTCAGACAGATTTACAGCGCAGGCTCAAAGACACAGCGGACCCAGTAGACTCCTCCCCTGAAACACTTTGGGAACAACTGAAAACTGCTATTGCAAAATCCTCTGCAGAAGTCTTGGGTTTCGCCAGAAAGAAGAACAAAGACTGGTTTGACGAAAACGATGTAGAGATCCAGGAATACCTAGCAAAAAAAAAAAAAAAAAGAGCCGCCCATCAGGCCCACCTAGCCCAGCCTTCCTGCCCTGTGAAGAAGTCTGCCCCTTCCGCCTCGCCTGCAGCAGTCTCCAGCGCAAGCTCAGAGATCTCCAGAATGAGTGGTGGACCAGACTTGCACAGAGGACCCAGCTTTGCGCTGACAACAGGGGCTTCTACGAAGCACTGAAAGCAGTGTATGGCCCCAGACACCTGGTACAAAGTCCCCTGCGAAGCGCGAATGGCCAGGCACTCCTCACAGATCGGCCTGTTCTTTAACACTGATGACTTTACTGAATTTGAATTTACTGAGTTTCAGTTTTTTTCTGTGTTGACTAAACAGTGATTCCGTTCAGTGTGGTCCGGGCCGCCTTGAGTGAGTGTTCAGCGGCTGCCACTGGCGGCGGCGCTCCGCCGACTGAGCCGCTTGCCTTTCAAGTTCAGTCATCAGTCTCAGTGGGTTATGACTGATCTGTATCGGTCATTATGATTATAATGCAGATTATTATTAAGTTATCACCTGTTGGTTATGATCGGCCATGCCGGTACGACGGTTTTGCTGAGGCCGGTCAGTCAGTCGGCTGAGTGAGTAGGTCATTGAGTCTGTCACGGCTGAGGCGGCGGCCCGGCATCAACGGCCGGGCCGGCCGGCGGCGGGGGCCCCGGCCGACTCGGACGGACTGACAGGCCGGCCGCATGGCGGTGAGACTGGCCGCATTACGAATTCATTTGAAATACAGAGCCTCTCTCCGACAGATTCTCATGAGCTCCCACTTTCTGCGGAGGATCACGAGTCTATGCTGGACCGTCAAAAAGTTGCCGCCGAGTATGAACTCGGCATTCAAAATCGAAAGTACAAAAGTCACGCGGACCGGCTTAATCAGAATTCGGAAGTTGAAACCACGTGATCATTCCCGGCTTTGAAAATGGCGACGACACAGCGTTGGATCGCTCTTGAGTCGAACCCAAAAGTGAGCAGTGATATAGTCTAAATGCTTTTATTCTCTAACACGTATGCGTTGGTGTTACCTAATGAATATTGTATAACCCCCTCTCGAAAAATACACGTGTTCATTGAATTTCTTTTCTGTTACAGGTGCTGAACAAGGTGAGAGAGGAATGGCGCAATATTGTCGTCTGCAAACCGAGTATCGTGTCATGACCCGGCAGTGCCGCAGTCTCATGAAAATGAGCTGTCGCATTGTCTTGAGAGCGGTGATGTGACGTACAAATGATTCATTATCATGTTGTTATGGCAATTTCTGCGTAAATTTGGCGTGAACTTGACCTCGTGATATTTGCCAGTTCTGCTTTACCAAGACAAAGAAAATAAACTGCAGTTTTCACACATGCAGACCCATTCGAAATACATAATGGAGGCGCAATACTGAAAGTGAAGCTCGCCCCTTAGCAATGTTGGATCAATGTTTTGAATGTTTAGCACTAGAACAGTAGAAGTATTAAACATGTCTGTGCCATAAATATATAGATTACTCATCACCGATAAAATGTGTATGTCTGTCACTCTGTGCCATAAATATAGAATAGATTACTCATAGATAATATGTGAGTTTTAAGATCCATTTTTTCCTGTCAACCTCAGCACAAGCGATTTATTTTGTGTAATGGGAAGGTGCATGAGTCATAATTTATTATACAAAGAACATACTTCAGCCAGTATCCTAGTCGGAGATGCTTGCATAAAGAAGTCCCTTGTGTTTGATTTCAAACAAAATGTTTTTTGACATAATTCTTAGCAGTTTTCTTCTCTTATGGTGCTAAAATGCGTCAACTCTCCAGTCTTTGATTTGTCACCTGCTGTATGGACAGAATGATAAAGTATTGCTGTGATGTTTACAACAGTATATATCCATGCATATTACTTCTTAATTAGTAAATTACTGTTAAATGTTTGAATCACAAAGTGGTCAGCCACCATGGCAGAGACATGCATCCCTTTATCGCCACATGTGACTGAATATAGGTAGTATCACAACTCCT
Source organism: Semisulcospira habei (assembly GCA_036245525.1). Taxonomy (NCBI): domain Eukaryota; kingdom Metazoa; phylum Mollusca; class Gastropoda; family Semisulcospiridae; genus Semisulcospira; species Semisulcospira habei. The sequence continues at coordinate 74,055,401 of BTPG01000005.1, forward strand.
GGAAAAGGGTGAGAATGGTCTGGTTGAAATTCACAAACCATTGGCATGGCCGGCACAGTTGGTAATCATTTTCTTTTTGATATATAATTACAGCAAGAGTCACAGTGTAGCAGCCATAATTACTAGATACTAGTATGTAATTATATGTTAAGAAGATACTGCGGCATAAAATAATGCTAATACAATAATTATCTCAATGTGGCCTGTTGTGCTATCCTACGGTTTGTGTAAAAGCTTTGGGGGTAAACTTCACTATAAAGAGGCATAAATCTGCCAGGCATGATTCTTACTTACTTACGCCTGTCACCCCTACCCGGGTATAGGCCGTCGACGAGAGACCTCCAGCAACTCCTGTCCTGTGCTTCTCCTTCGATTCTACTCCAGGTGGTTCCCAGTCTCTTGATGTCTGCTTGGAGGTCTTGACGCCAGGAGTTTCTCGGCCTACCTCTTTTCCTCTTTTCCTGGGGGTTCCATGACAATGCCTGCCTAGTGATACTGGAAGCTGGCTTTCTCAGACTGTGACCGATCCATCCCCATCTTCTTCGCCCAATTTCATTCTCTGCTGTTATCTGCTCTGTTCTCTCCCAGAGTCTGACGTTGCTGATCTTCTCTGGCCAGTGGATTTTCAAAATTCTTCTAAGGCAACTGTTCATGAAGGTCTGTACTCTGTTGACTGTGGTTTTTGTCAATCTCCATGTCTCTGCTCCATATAGGAGAACTGCTTTTACATTGGAGTTGAAAATCCTGACTTTGGTGTGTTGTGACAGCTCTCTGGAACTCCACACTTTTTTCAAGTGGAGAAAGGCTGCTCTGGCTTTACCGATTCGTGCTCTGACATCTGCATCAGTGCCGCCTTTTTTGTCTATGATGCTCCCGAGATAGGTGAAGGACTCCACCTCCTCCAACGGGGTGCCAGCAAGCAAGACTGGTTCTTCCCTGGTTGCGTTCAGCCTCATTGTCTTCGTTTTCTGTTTGTGAATGGTGAGGCCTACTTGGGACGAGATGTCAGCAAGCCACGTGGTCTTGTCCTGCATTTGTTGATGAATGTGGGACAGTAATGCCAAGTCGTCTGCAAAATCGAGGTCGTCAAGCTGTGTCCACAGTGTCCACTGTATTCCACTTCATCTGTGCTCTGTGGTCATCTTCATGACCCAGTCTGTGGCCAGTAGGAAGAGGAACGGAGACAGCAGACACCCCTGCCTGACACCAGTTCTGACCTGGAGCTCCCTGGTGAACTGCCCTTCGTGGATCACGCGACATGTCATGCCATCGTAGCTGCTCTTGATCAGGCGGACGAGCTTTGTGGGTACACCGTAGTGTCGTAGGAGTTTCCACAGAGTCTCTCGGTCCACACTGTCAAATGCTTTCTCATAATCCACAAAGTTGACGTACAGCGGGGAGCTCCACTCCAGAGACTGTTCCACGATGATGCGGAGAGTGGCGATCTGGTCTGTACATGATCGGTTCTTCCTGAATCCTGCTTGCTGGTCTCTCAGCTGGGGGTCAACGGAGCTGTTCATTCTCTCCAGGATGATCCTGTTGAAGACCTTTCCTGGTACTGACAGCAAGGTGATTCCTCTGTAGTTGGAACACTTGCTGAGGTCGCCTTTCTTGGGAAGCTTGATTTGGTACCCCTCCTTCCAGTCAGCCAGCATCACCTCCTCTTCCCAGATCTTTCCAAACAGTGGGTACAGCATCTCCACTGTTGTCTCTAGGTCTGCTTTCAGAGACTCTGCTGGGATGCCATCTGGGCCTGCTGCTTTGCCGTTCTTCAAAAATGCCACTGCTCTTCTGATCTCTTCCCGGCTGGGTCTGTCACAGCTGATGGGTAGGTCGGTCTCTGCCGGCTGGATGTCTGGGGGGTCGGGTGGGCTAGGTCTGTTCAGTAACTCTTCAAAATACTCAGCCCATCTGTCGAGTTGGTCTGCTCTGTCTGCAATAGGCTTGCCTTCTTTGTCTTTTACTGGTCTTTCTGTATGGCCATACTTGCCTGACAATCTTCTGGTAATGTCGTAGAGCTGTTTTATGTTGCCGCTGCCTTTTCTGCCTCTGCTGCCAGGCTGTCTGTGTAGGCCCTCTTGTCTGCCCTGATACTCCTCTTCACCTCGCGGTTGGCTATCGAGTATTCCCCCTGTGCCCTTACTTTGGCTGCTCTCGTGCGACTGTTGTTGACAACTGCTTTCTTCTGCTTCCTCACTTCTATCTCCTTCAAGGTCTGTGCCGACAGCCAGTCCTTGTGATGGTGTTTCCTGAACCCTACAGTGTCTTTGCAGGTTGAGTTCAGCGCCTCTCTAACTGCCTTCCACTGCTGCTCTGTGGTGACCGCCTCCTCTTCATTTACTAGCTCCTGTAGCGCTTGAAACCGGTTGGACAGCACCAGTTTGAACTCTTCTCTAACTCCAGTTTCTCTCAGGAGGCCTACATTATAGCGCTGTCTTCTTGTTGTCTCTGTGCGGCTTTTCATTAGCTTGAGCTTCATTCTTAAGATAAGCAGATGGTGGTCGGAGGCGACGTCTGCTCCCCTCCTCACTCGAACATCTTGAAGGGATCTTCTAAATTTCTTGCTAATGCAGATATGGTCTATTTGGTTCTCTGTTGTATGGTCAGGTGAGACCCAAGTTGCTTTGTGTATTCTTCTGTGTGGGAAGATGCTGCCTCCAATGACAAGTCAGTTTAGAGCACAAAAGTCTACAAACCTCTCCCCGTTCTCACTCATCTCCGAGCCTAGTCCCTGTCTCCCCATCACCTCTTCGTATCCGGTGTTGTCCTCCCCTATCTTGGCATTAAAATCGCCCATGACGATGGTGATGTCTCGCTCCGCACATTTGTCCAAGGCACTCTGGAGTCGGTCGTAGAACTCTTGTTTCTCTTCCTCGTCACTGTCATTAGTGGGCGCATAACACTGGATGACGTTCAGCTTGAGCTTTTTCTTGGTTCTAAAGGCTGCTGTGATAATTCTTGGCCCAAGAGGTTCCCAGCCCATCAGCGCTCTCTGTGCCACTGGTGACAAGCATGAATGCTACACCTTCTGTATGGGGGGCATTCTCATGACCTGAATACAGAATCATCTCCCCACTTAACAGCCTCTTTTGGCCAGATTGCGTCCATCTGGCTTCACTGATACCTAGCAGGGAAAGGTTGTACTTTTGCATTTCCGCTGTTATCTGGGCGGCCTTGCCGCTCTGGTACATGGTCTTGACGTTCCATGTGCCCATGGTTGTATCCCTGGATAGAGAGAGGTGGCTCGGTCCTGTGGCTTCCGAAGACTTCCGGCTTTCACCACAGGATGTCATAAGTCTTCTGGTAGAAGAACCTTCCTCCTCCAGGAAAGGAATTACTGTTAGTCTTTTCGTCGGCGTTTTTGTAGCTATTTCCTTATTTGCAGGGTGGGGAAGCTACCCCCACGCCCAACCCCCTTACTAGGAGGACCAGGGGTTTTCTGTCAGGGTCACCTTCCCTTAGACCATGTTGGTTCACGGCACCTTATTTCATTCGGTGCACCCCTCTCACGAGGGACCCCCTATCCACCACCCAGGGGACGCGCCTCAACGCCATATAGTCCCAGCGTGAGGTGTTGTCACTTTAACCTGTAAAAAATCATTGAACATCACAGTGGTTGAATAGACCAGCCCTCATAACCCATGCAACAAAATATGGACCCTGATTGTTCAAAGTTGGTTCCAGACTTGCTTGGTGCCACTTCAGGACTCAAGTTTGCACTGCCATGAACCTATAGTAAAATTAAGTTTGAATATCACACTATTCTATGCTGCAGAGCAGTTGGTCGTTGAATCACGGGTGTTGACAGCCATGAGTGTCTGGTTTGAGGCTCCGATTTTATCCTGGCTGTGTAAATATAACAACATACAGGCACCATCAGCAAGCAAGATACATATAGATTCTTATATGACCTCGGCGCCTAATCCAGAGGCGTTTGAGTTTATATATATGTCTCTTGCATCTGTTCGCATTTTCCTGTGTTTTTTCATCCCTGCAAACTGATTAAACTACGTTAACTTAGGAGCGTGGAAGTAATTCTAGCCAGAAATACACATAGGTTCATATGAGCCCCCCGTACTCTGTCCCCCCCCCCCCCCCCCACCTGGGTCTGCCGTGGGGGACTTGGTGGGGTTAACTACATTTTAGTTCCCAGGGTCACTTTGGTCAGTCCCACATAGTGGGTTCCCCCTCTATTCTGGGGCATGTGTTTCTGTCTACCCTTGGTCCATTCACCTGTATTTTCATTTTTTAAACTCTCTCTACTGTCTGCGCTGCCTGTAGCACTTGATATTGGATGTGTGTGCTAAATGGTCTTAGGTTTATTTAGCGTATTAGACCATGTGGCGACATAGTTCAATATTCTGTTTAGTTATTTTTTTCACAAGCGTCCTGAAAGTCTTGTTGCTGTCGGGACGTTAAGCGATGTTCAACCAACCAACCAACCCCTGCACTCTACACGGAACTCATGAAGATGTATGCCTCTTGGAAAGTTTTGTCTGCGGTTATGGTTGTAGGTGAACATTGCTAAACAGTGAATGACATCTGTAGTGAAAACAAGAATATATTTATCCTCGTGAAAGTATGCGGTAATGGTAGAAAAAATGCTTCTTGATAGGTTCATTTGTCTCTGTGCACCTCAGATGGAACAAGTGGGATCTTCTAGTTCTGATGGCAGTTTCCTATTTCTTCAGGGCTGGCCCTAGCACCACCTTGTAGTGCCCCCAACCCTCCACCAAATAGCAGCATGTCCAAGCCCATGTCAGTTTTATAGTTTTAATTTTTAACCTGGCTTTAAAACTGCTTTAAGTTTTCTGAAGTAAACCCGCCCGTATAATTATGCGCATCAGCAGATCCAAGTACGTTTCGTAGTGAACATGGCTCTGTCATTATCAGAAAGGGAAAAAAAGTATGTTCAGTTATTCAGTCAGTGATTCAGGGTTACTAATGTAAAAATATAAATGAAAATTAAACTCACGGCAGACCAGAATAGCACATCTTCCCAACCCCCACCCTCACCCCCCACTCTGCCTGGTCAGAAATGAAAATTGTGTGAATTGAATTGAACAAGCAAAACTTGGGCACAGATTCTCAAGGGCCACGGTCCTGTAGCTTGCATGGCGGACTCCTGATGACCTATGCCTTTGCCCAGAAAGGACTCGCTATCATACTGTACTAGATAGATCCTCGTCAGAGTTTGTGATAACCGGTAATTACTGGTATTGTACCATTTGTGAATGGAGAAAACCAGAAACATTTCAAGCTGCCGGTCCCAGGGTCTGGTTTTTATTTTGGCTGGACCGGTTAGAATTCTGCCGGTGAATGCTTATGCCCCTTGTGTACCGGAAAGCATTTCCTGGGGACCAATTTTGATCTGAACTGGAAAAAAAACAGGAGGGGTGGAAGATGGGAGGACTGGTTTTGAAAAATCCTAGCGTGAACCCTGCTCATATGCTTGCAGATGCGAAACCTAATCAGAATCATTCCTCTTGTCTGCCTCGATTACATGTGATGGTCCGTACACTGTAAGATGCAGCGTAAACTGAGTCGGTGAATACCTTTCATAGTGTGTTAGATTTGTTGACAGCAATTATGCATAGACTGCTCTGTGGGCAGAAATAGAGAAAAGCGCAAGCTCGCATTCCACCGAATCAAAATGATTAGGTATTTCAGTCTGAGTTAGAACTGCACTTGGCCCTCTGGTCTTGCATGTTGACCCTTTTCATCCTGTAACAGACTATTGCTTCAAATAAATTTGACTAATATATTTATGATAGTTTAAGAATGGTGCCTGAATAGCTTGGCGCCAAGCTATTTTGGCACCACCCTTGAACTAAAATGGTTGTTCTATCTCGTAATCTGTAATAGGAAAGTAAGCAAATTATTAAAAAAAAAAAAAAAAAAAAAAAAACAGCCTCAGGATGTGGTGGGTTAAATAAGGATGTGCAACACTGAATCGCTATCACTGACCTCATCTTTTGTGTGCTTTGCAGTATATTCAGAACCTTGGTGCCAAAGGCAGCTGGCAGTTTGTGGATGTGTATGGCCTGGACCAGGAGCTGCTCATGATGGTGCCACGCCCTGTGGCTGGCGTCATGTTGCTTTACCCTCTGACAGATAAGGTTTGTGCATGTTACATTTGTGTGCAATATCGTACATAATTAACCCAAGGAGCCCCAGTTGGCTACAAGAAGATATTGATCAACCATAGTATTTCAAGGGTGGTGCCAAAATGGCTTGGTATCTGTAGGTGCCAAGCCATTCTGGCACTACCCTTGCAATGTCATTGCTGATCTGTGTCCAGAACTGTATAGTGTCTTCAAAAAATAACTCTCGAACTTGAGAATCTCAAACTTTGAGCTCTGTGTATTCAAGAACACTACCCCTTTTATGTTATTTCAGATAAGTTATTCATTAATTTGTTGTACTGGGGCATGTAATTAGAATAGCACACAACTGTTGGAGGAAAAGATCCTCATGTGAAGCAAAATCTGTCTCTTCCACAGGTCCAGGAAAAGGACATTGGTCAGGTTGACAAAGAGTACCCTCCATCAATGTACTTCATGCGACAGACCATCGGCAATGCTTGCGGCACTATTGCCTTGGTGCATGCTTTGGCCAACAACGAGGACAAAATTGAATTTGATGGTAACAGGATTTTCAAAACTGACAAAAAAACAAGAGGGGTTCCTTGTATGTTTCTAAGCTGAAATTTGACCTAGTCAATTCAGGTACACTGCTGAAGGAAATGAGGACAGCAAAATTGAATTTGATGGTAACAGGATTTTCAAAACTGACAAAAAAACAAGAGGGGTTCCTTGTATGTTTCTAAGCTGAAATTTGACCTAGTCAATTCAGGTACACTGCTGAAGGAAATGAGGATAGCATTCTTTGTAGGAAAGCATCCAAATTTGGGGATGTTACTTCAGGGCTCAAATTGTTTAGTAGACTGTACACAGATGAAGGTATAGGAACACAAGTAGGGTTTCTTACAGCAATGCTCACTCATGCAACTGAGTCAAGGTCTTTAGTAGATTTCTAGACTGTATATGGTGCACATGTGCTAAAAGCTGAAATTAGTGCATCACTAAATGAAATACCGCATTCTGTTACTGATTTTTTGGCTCACCTGCAAAGCAAAAGCGAGTCTGTTTTGGGCCAGTGATCGTCCGTCCGTCTGCTGTCGTTCGTGGTAAACTTTAATGTTGGCATTTTCTTGAAGACTATTCAAGCCACAGTCTTCAAACTTGGCCCAAGGATACTTTGTGGCGAAACCTTTCTAAACATATCAATTTGAGTGACCTCTCACAAAGATCAAGGTCACAGGGGATCAGGAAATATGTCAAAATTAGCTATATTTTGACATTTATTTTTTTCTCAAATACTATTTCACAACTTCAAACCCAAACTTGGTACAAAGGTACGTGATAGTGTGACCTTTCTATGCATACTAATTTGGTTGATCCCTCGGAAAGGTCAAGGGTCACTAGCTCAGGAAATAGGGGGAAAATAGCCATATTTTAACAAAAGATGTTTTTTTCTCAAATACTGTTCACAACTTCAAACCCAAACTTGCTACAGAGATACCTGATGGTAAGACCTATCTAAGCATACTAATTTGGATGACCCCTCGGAAAGGTGAGAGCTCAGGAAATAGGTAAAAAATAGCCATATTTTGACAAAAGATATTTTTTTCTCAAATACTATTCACAACTTCAAATCCAAATTTGGTACAGAGATACCTGATGGTAAGACCTATATACTAATTTGGATGACCCCTCGGAAAGGTCAAGGGTCACAAGAGGCTGGCAAATGAGTGTAAAATGCCAGTTTTTGATAAAATTGTAGGTATTACTATTATCCACATTTTTGCAAATTTTTCAATCAAATTTGGCACAAAGATAGCTGATGATGAGACCTTCCTATGCATACTAATTTAGTTGACCATCACAAAGGTCAAGGGTCATGGTCATGATGGTGGTTGACAGGTTTGCGAAAAATGCATTTTTCTTTAAAAGGTATTTTTTCGAAAAATACTTACCGATGACATGACTTTATGGGAGATGTCTACTACTTACGCAATTCTAGCCTAAGAGCTCGTTGTGTTGCCACACAACCCGGGAGGCACTCGGGGAACCCCGAGGGGGCCGAGAGTTATCTCCCGATACTTCCCATCTGGGACAGAGTACCCATAGTCCGTCAGTCAGGATACTTAGCTTACCAGCGGCAAGCGGGGCAGGTGGGAGGGTCGTCTGAGTCATGTCATCGGTAAGTATTTTTCGAAAAAATACCTTTTAAAGAAAAATGCATTTTTTTCTTCAAAAACATTACCGATGACATGACTTTATGGGAGAATGGCGAAAAGGAGGAGGGTGCCGCGCTCTAGCACACCTAAGGCCCCAAGGGCCGTCCTCCCAACCGCAAACTCCCGACAACTCTAGGAAGGTGTAAGCGACGGCGCTGAAGCGCCAGGAGGGAGGAGAGCCCCCCCCCGGGAGGTCCCCCACCAGAGCGAGTAACCTCGCTAGGCTGACAGAACTCTGCGATAGAAAGCACCTGCGCGCCAGCCCTCCAGTAGCCACGAAGAGGGCAGCCCAGTCCCTGGCGGCTATGGCGTTCGTGGCCCTGCACGTAGCTGATTGAACGTAATTAGCCTCTAAGCTCCCTGAGCGAGGGACCCTGGAATTCGGATCGTATGGCAGAGCGTAGACAGGAAGATCGACTGCCCTGTAGCTTCAGAGCTGCCGGGCACGGCCAAGAAGCGTGCGCGTCCGCCCGGACGGCTATGTCGTCGTAGGTATACGTGAGGCAGGCTCAGGCTATCCTGCCTAGTCTCCTGGAAATAAGTCTACCAGCTGGGATCAGCAGGGTCAGTGGGGGAGTGGTGACGGACGCTGTCCAAGAGCACAATGCCTCGCCAACTTCATCGTAGAGGCGTCAAGTTGGGGAAGCGGGCCATAGCGAGGCTTCGACTGCTGCCCATGCGAAGACTCCAGCGTTGAGGGTCTGTCGCAAACCGCCAAGGCGCAGGGGTAGGCGCTCCAGCAAGGCGGAACAGAGACCATCGCGGCTGCATGAGGACCTAATAGAATGCGGGAAGCAGTAGCGGGGGGTCCGCGGCGAGAAAGAGGTTCAGGACCGGTCCAGGGAAAGGGGTGACCCACAGGAAGAGAGGAGGATCCTTCCCAGGCTAGGTCAGAGCGTTGGCAACCCGTCCAGGAGTGCTATACCCCACGAAGGCGCGGGGAAAGCCAGAGATCCCACCTTGCGGCGAACGGGTCCACCAAGCCATCTCGCCAGCGCGCCGATCCTCCAAAGGTATCCTGGTGCATTCCGAGTGAAGCAACTGGTTCCATCGTGGAAAAGGCTGGCTCAGACCTCCCACGAACAGACCTAGTCCATGTCAGATCCAAGCCGTTCACGCGCTTGTCCGCGAGGTCCGGAGGCTAGTCTGGACCTCGAGAAGAACCACGGAAGTCGGGGGCGTAGCTACAGCAGCCGGGCTGCGAGACGACGGACGGAGAGTAGAGCCGACCTCCGAGCAGTGGCTAGGCCCTTCCACCACGAGCACCGCCGCAGCAGTATCACCTGTCCGAACTCCGGCGTGCCCCTGTGCGCCCAATGGGGATGTCGAGTAGGTTAGGCACCAGGGAGACGGCGCTGCGCGTTGGTTCCACAGTGTCCATGGGTAGGTGAATCCAACGGAAAACCGAAACAGGAGCGGAGACTCCATCAGCGGTGACTCCTCCTTCGCATGAGAACCGCGGAACGTTGTGGAGGCCGAGCGCACGGGTAACTGGAGTCAAGGGTCGGCAGCTCCGGAAGAAGGCGCAGCCCAAGATCTGGAGGCGGAGCCGAGGACCACCTGCGCGGACCGCATCCCATCGCCATCTGGCACCAGCGTAAGCGAAACCAAGGTCCTAGAAGCCTCCTCCGGTCTGCTCCCCAAAGTGAAGGCCAGGAACTCCGAAGAACCTGGGTCAGCCGAGTCGTCAGCACAGTGGGTCCTTCCGCGGCCAGACGACCTGCTAGGGGCCAGGAGCCGTCCACTGGAGAACGAAGAGCAGGGTAAGGAGCTCCCCGATCCCACGCAGTTTAGGGTGTTACGGACGAGAAAGGTCATCTAGTCCAAGAAGAGTCAAGAGCAGATCCACCGCCGGTAGGGGCAGGCAACTCCTGAGACCTCCTGAGAACCGGTCCTGCCGAGGGAAGCCAACAGCTGACCACTCCAAGGAGGGCGAAGCAAGAAGCTCCGGGAACCGAGAGAAGAAGCGCAGGGAAGTCGACGCGCCTGTCACGAAGTGCGGCAGCCTCGGCCAACTCCGAGCTGTATCCGAGAGGGCACCAGTGGAGACAGAAACCGAAGCGCTCGCAGACCTGTTTACCACCTGTGAGAAGTCCAAAACCTTCCAACTGACTAAGTGTAATTTGGATCTCGCGCGTAAAGGTCACAAGCTAGTGAGTAGGCAGATCTCCACAGTTGTATATAGTGTAAACTGTGTAGAAACGTGTACATGGAAGTGTAACCCAAGCAAATATGCGTACTTTAAGCCCCAAGTGTAAGTAAACAGGTGTTTAGGCGAAGTGCTAGGTGAAGAAACGACCGCGTCCTCCCCGAGGATCCACCGGAGGGGGTCGAGCGTCCAGAAGTGGAGAGACTGCAGCCAGGCGCCCTAGGACGGAGCACGAAGAAGGGGAAATGGCTGAGTGAGGGGGAGAGGAAAGGGACGAAACGGCAGCCGGACGCGAAGGGGATCGACGAGCGAGACGGTACAGGATTCCTGGAGCGACGTGAAGAACGGCAACTCCTAAGCACGCCCGCAGTGGAGAGAGAGCGGAGTGTAGACGTAGAGTGTAGGAAGAGTGACTTCAACGATGGCAAACCGTAGCAGACGAGCATCCCAATGGAGCGGAGCGGTCCCTCCTCGCGTGTACGAGTTCGAGAGAGGAGATCCGATGTTAAGTGCCGAGAGGATTCCAAATCGTGACGTGAAAGTGTACGCGTGCGTGAATGTCTCCATGAACCGAGCTCTATGGCGAGGTGGGCTCGCTGCCGGCGAGGAGACTCCGCGAAGGAGCCATCGGGCTGTCTAGGAGACGAGTGGGGATCGGCATTGGATCAAGGACGGATTGGCGCACGTCCCTCGGCACCGAGCTCCGTGCCGGTGCTGGTTTCCTGTCATAAGGTTTGTTCTTGGTGCGTTCCCTCCTGGGAACGACCGCATCGATCAACCCACTCCGCGTACTGGAACGTTGCGACCGGCGTGGTGATCTCTCCACAAGATCGCCAAGGACTCGAGCGGTAAGAACGGAGACTGGAACCTCGGTCCAGCCGGCTGGTCACCAAAGGACTCTGTAACCACTAGCAGCCGGCTCAGGGTGTTTCCCGACGAGCAGCGCTGTCCTGGTGGAGCCCCCTCCAGGGAGTGAGGGCGGTGCCAGCATACCCGCTGTGAGTGCGAAAACCTGCGCTACGTCGTCGGCCGCCTGGACGGCTTCCCAGCTGAACTAGAGCGGTGTGTGGGTTCCGTACTGTGCGCCCAGCGGATTCCAATTGTGCCAAGACGATGCATGCGTGCGAGAATGTCTCCGTGAACCTCACTGTCGGCGAGGAGACTCCGCGTAGGAGCTAGGGGCTTTCTAGGAGACAAGTGGGTATCGGCATTGGATCAAGGACGGATTGGCGCACGTCCCTCGGCACGGAGCTCCGTGCCGGTGCTGGTTTCCTGTCTGTCATAAGGCCTGTTCTTGGTGCGTTCCCTCCTGGGAACGACCGCATCGATCAACCCACTCTGCACGCTAACCTGACGCGTCCGGCATGGTGATCTCTCCGTCATCTCGTCGGGACTCGATCGATCGCAGTACCGGGAACAGCAGCCGGTCTACCAGTAGGTCTGGAACCAGTCACAGGTGCCATGCGAACTCGCCAAGTAGCGCCCAGCGTCGTTCAGGTCATGCGGAGCAAACGTCACACCAACGTTCGGAGGTACATCCGGCACCTGGTAGACAGACCTTGTGTGAGTCCGGTCACTGGAATCCTCCATGTGGTGTGCAGGTCGTCCAGAGGCCACTGCAACATATACAAACCGAAGGCACGCGGGCGTGGGCCTGAGGGACCCTGCCCTGGTAAGGTTAACCTTCGCAACAAATCATGCACAACAACTCAAACATGTCATGACAAGTATAGGTCTGAAGCAAGCGGCAGGCACAGTAACCTTTGTCGGAGCGGTGCCCTCCGCTGAACACCTGCGCTGTACTATAGCGACGGGCCTCCAGGTGCAGTGTTGATCGTAGTTTTATGTTGCCTAAATGGGCCATTAATCTCCTTTCGACCGTAAGTTGTATTCACATGCACAAGCCTTAGTCAAGGAGGAATTAACCAAAGAGCATATATTAAGTGTGCAGGAGACATAGGGCTGTCTTAGCACTCTGTTTCCGTCAGGTAGGTTCGGGTTGGGATGAGGTCACTTACGCCGGCCCTTAGCTGCCTTGGAGAACGGGCTCCACCCGTCCGAAATCAATGTCCATTTTGTAGCTCTGTTCCTGTAACTTGCGGAACGAGCGCATGTATGAATGTGAGCAGCACCTGTGGTGGCAAGCCAAATTTTTTTTTTTTTTTTTTTTTTTTTTTGATTTTCTTCTATTACCGCCACAAAAAAGGTAATCTTGGACCTTAACAAACGGCAGCAAGGCGTGGCGACCAGTGGCCCTGCGCTCAAGTGGGCATACGCCTGACATCCAAGAACAGAAACATGTGATGCCAAGTATAAAAGTGCACAAGAATGTTAACCCACCAGCCAAATTGTGTACCTAGTAAGCCCCCGTGTATGGTAAACAGGTCTGCATTACGCATAACAGGCATTACGTGACCGACACAGTACCGAAGTAAGCGTCGGCTCTCGCCACATCGCCAACGTAATGCGTCAAGGAATGGCTGGAGCATAACACATTCCCCGAACCCCACAAGGTACAAAAGAGTAGGTAAGGAACAAGTGAGTAGGTAAGCGCCCGAATATAGTTAGACTTTCACCGATCTTTCACACCACTCCCATTCCATTAGAGGTTTTAACCGCAAGGAAAAGGTGCTCTGCATTGCTAGACGCCATCTTGGGAAACGAAGCTGACCACCTGTGGATCTGAGCCGTTTAAGAATGACGGTTCCAGATTAAAACGTCTCATTCCTTTCCTCACGCGTAAATGCCCTCTTTTGAGAAAGGGAGATTTTGACCCTGTTAAATAATAATGCCACACCAACACGGAAGGAGAGAGGGAACGGGCGCGAGGCCCGCCAAGTAAAAGCCAAGAATCTTGGCGCAAAGCAACAGCGCCGAAGAAGAATACCGCCTTCGAGCTCGCTCAACCAGTGCCCAACGCGGGGACCGGCCGAGGGCCAACCCAACTACCTTACCTTTTCCCGGAGCGGGACTGGGGAAGGGGGGAGAAAAATCTCAACCAAGGCACGCGCGGCGAAGTCACAGCGAAGCGCACAGCACAGCCCAGGCCGGCAAACAAGCAGCCAAGCTGGCAGCTGCCAACGAAAAGTGGACACCAGAGCCACGCAAGGCACAGGGAGGACGGACGAAGAAGAAGTCAAGCGAAGAATCAAGGCCGTCGACGACCGGCGAGCCGGTCGAAAATCCCAAGTCCGTAGGCTAGAGCAAACACGTCTGAACAGCGTAAGCCTAAGTAGACTGACTGACGGACTATGGGTACTCTGTCCCAGATGGGAAGTATCGGGAGATAACTCTCGGCCCCCTCGGGGTTCCCCGAGTGCCTCCCGGGTTGTGTGGCAACACAACGAGCTCTTAGGCTAGAATTGCGTAAGTAGTAGACATCTCCCATAAAGTCATGTCATCGGTAATGTTTTTGAAGAAACAAATGCTTTTTCAGAAAACCTGGATTTTGCTGCTGCATAAGCCAGCCCATGTCACAAAGGTTACACATATTATGTAAATCGGTCATACACGTGAGCCATAATGGCTTTGCCTTTCTTGTATTTTGTTATAGAGAACAAACATTTCCGTACATTTCTGAACAAGTCTAAAGATCTGACACCAGAGGAAAAGGCCGCTTTTCTGGAGAAAGATGAGGTAAGGAACATTTTAATGCGGTTTCAAAATGACTAGTGTCCATTTAAACCATGTACATGCAGCCACCATTATGGTGATGCATGCTCAAAGAGGTTTAAATGCACTTGTCAGTGTTGTAGATGTAGATGATGTACATGTACTCTCTTAATAATTTGTATGCTGTTGACAGTTATAATCCAGTGAATGGCAGTTAATATTTATATCTTTGTTTTTCAGGGAATGGGAGCTGCCCATGAGGAAATTGCTCAAGAAGGAGATACAGAGGTAGAAATAAATGGAAGTAACTCTTCCATTGCCCTCGTGTATCACATTTGCTCAGATTTTCCTTTGTTTGAAGGCCACATGCAGTCTTTTCTCATTTGCAGTATTAACCCCATTACTGATGAATATAATTTTAACATAATCCTACTGCAAGAGACATAGATCTTCATGAAGCATTGCAGCTCATGAGGACCCTTAGATCTGTGTCTTGCTGACTGCATTTCTTATCAGGGCTAGAAATTAACTTTTTTCTTTGGGGGCCACCGGGCCCCTTGATTGAAAAATTTGAGGGCCCACAAGCAACTTTCGGGGCCCAACTTTGAAAATAATGCAAACAAAAAACAAAAGAATTATTGACAATATAATAAGTAGAAAGTACAATTTGTCTGATAATCTAAAATAAAAACAATTGAATTTCCAATTTTGCTGAGTGATGTCATTTTTATTTGCCTTTTCTTTCACTTTCAAACATTACCAACAAAAAAGGGGAAAACACACACACACATTCAGTGACACACATATTCCAGTGACTAGTGAGCCTGAAATGGCCATTAAACAAAATAGAAAAAAATCAAGTGAGTCTCTTGTATAATACTTTTCAGTTTTGTGACTGAGTATTGCACAATACACATCATTAAATTTTTAATATGAGTAACCTAACAAAAAATCTGACCTCAATGTACAAAAGTTCAAAACAAAACCATGAAAGGGAACTAAACTTAACAGTACTCTTCCTGATAAACTAAAGTTAAACAAACAGATTTTGCCTTTTCTTTTTTTTTTTCAATCATCTATTCATATTACACTTATGTGCACTTGAGTTAACAGAAGTAAACTAAAAATACAATAACAAAAAAAAAAAAAAAAAAAAAAAAGAAAGAACACAATACTATTACTGTGAGTGAGTCTGTTGCAAACATAGGGCACCGGTGTGGGTTGCTTCCCTTGGCCCAAATACGAAACTGCCGAGTAGAGCTAGCTGTAGCAGACGAATTATTTTGCGGGCCAAGCGGGCCCTTCGTTTTTCAACTTTCCGAGCCCGAAATCAACTTTGCGGGTTTTTGGCCCTGAGCCCCCGCTAATTTCGAGCCCTGCTTATCCATCCTTTTTGGACAGATGTGGTTGTTTGGTTTTGAATCTACAAAGATCTCGGAAACAATGCATCCGCTGGCAGTGAAGGGGTTAACAG
Organism: Semisulcospira habei; assembly: GCA_036245525.1. NCBI lineage: Eukaryota > Metazoa > Mollusca > Gastropoda > Semisulcospiridae > Semisulcospira > Semisulcospira habei. The sequence continues at coordinate 74,070,938 of BTPG01000005.1, forward strand.
CACTTCTGTCTGTTTGAAGTTATATATACTAGTTGCAGTTAACTTGGGATAACAAAATGCCAGGAAACGCTTTAGGAACAAACTCGGTAGACATTTTGCCATCAATCTAAGCCAACTTTGCGGGCTGATTGGATCTGTGGGTTTAGAATCGAGGCTTTTTCATGGTCAAGCATTGAAAGTAGATGACATCGCTGAATGTAGCTGAGGACGGAATGCGCACTTTTCATTGGCTCATATTGACAGGGTCACAATCAAACAGCGTGGTCTCTTTAATAGCACTGTGGTGAAAGGTCTACTTCTGTCTCATAGATTATTGAGGAACAGGTCAAACTAATTCCATCCATAAGCTCTGTTTTGCTTTCTAACCTTGTGTTCTGTTGTTGAGTGTGTATTGCTTCTGCAATGGCACACTTGCTAAAAAAAACCCATATTTACACATATCGGCATTCACCGGTAAGACGCCTGTGATTCAGTCCTTAATGATTGGAGCAGCAACTTACTTTAGTGGTATCTTGTATTTGCAGGCACCGCCTCGTGATGTTGCATTGAACCCTCATTTTGTGGCCTTCATCAATTTCGATGGGAATCTCTATGAAATGGGTAAGTACTTGGTGTCTTGCCACTCACAAGATGATGCCATAAGCCGTATGAATGTTTTAAGTCCCTTCTATTTATAGAGGGACTTTTAGGACGGGTCGTGGTGGGGCGAATTTAATAGCATGTCCATGTCAAAAGCGGGCAGGCTAAACCTCTAACAAAGTAAGAAGATAAAAATTACGTCATGTCTAGTTACGCTAATCTCGCTGCTGAACGCACAATTGGTGCGAAGCGCTGTATGTGCATATGTATGTGTGTGCGTATATATGTAAACAAGAGAATCTCGTATTTCTGTACACACAAGCTTGGAACTTGGTGAAATACTTTCTTAAGTGGGTGGCTAAGAGAGCCTCCCAGCATATTGTAATTGAATGTCTCATTGAAGACATGAACAACTGTTTATAGGTAGTTGGTTGACCCAGATTAGAGTCAGGGTGGAGAACTCTCCTCGGATCCACGATTTTCTGAGGAAAGGTAGCGTCACTTCCGAGAAAATAAAATAGAGTTCCGAGAAAAATTCGCGAAACAAATTTTCTCCAAGTCTTGATCCGAGTTAAAAATAGGACGAGTTCAGGTCCGTGTCCAACTTTTATTTTCTTATCACAGAACGTGGTGCCCGAGCTTGCGAGTGTAACGTTATATGCACTGCCCAATTTACTCACAAGGCTTCCATTTCAGTCACGTACTGAAAATGTAACTAAGGAGTAGTCAGACGCACTAAAATTCAGTGCATCTGCGTCCGAGACGCATCATCCTTGCGCCACCGTGTAGAGGTAGTTGACAGTCGTTCTACGTTTAGTGATGTGTTGGTTCGTTGGTCGCGGCTGCGTTCAGAATCGCCCTGATTCTGGGGTCCGTGCAAGTGTAACTGGATGGGCAAACTTTTAGTTTACATTTGGTGTCAGCATGTTATTACAAAGTGCACGCTACACGTTGAACGCGTTACTTGCTGTGACGTCACCATTCATACTATTGGATACGGCATCGCGCATTTCATTTTTGATCTTGAACGAAGTTGTAAATGGCGAAGCAAAAGCAAAGGAAGCTGGAATGCTTCAGATTCTTCAATCCGGCACCGTCTGATTTTGATAACCGCTTAAAAGAAAGTTGCACTTCGACACAGCCGTCTCCATCGACAAGCACCGACAGTACCAGAAATAATACCCCTGGGCCTTGTGTGGCACCGCTGCGACGACGCAGTTTCAGAGTTATGGCTGTGTGTATTTCTGTGGCTAAAGCACGACGTCACACGGATGACATGCGCAATATGCATGGAGGCAAACTCAAAAAGCAAGTCCAGAAATTTGAACAGAAATAAGTTTGTCGGGGATTTTTTTTATCATGGTTGATTCATCTTCTGGTACAGTTATTAGGCAAAAGTTCTAAAATTGGCCTCGCGCTGGGACCATATGGCGTTGAGGCGCGTCCCCTGGGTGCTGGATAGGGGGTCCCTCGTGAGAGGGGTGTACCGAATGAAATAAGGTGCCATGAACCAACATGGTCTAAGGGAAGGTGACCCCGACAGAAAACCCCTGGTCCTCCTAGTAAGGGGGTTGGGCGTGGGGGTAGCTTCCCCACCCTGCAAAAAGGAAATGGCTACAAAAACGCCGACGAAAAGAATAACAGTAATTCCTTTCCTGGAGGAGGAAGGTTCTTCTACCAGAAGACATGACGCCCTGTGGTGAAAGCCGGAAGTTTTCGGAAGCCACAGGACCGAGCCACCTCTCTCTATCCAGGGATAGAACCATGGGCACATGGAACGTCAAGACCATGTACCAGAGCGGCAAGGCCGCCCAGATAGCAGCGGAAATGCAAAAGTACAACCTTTCCCTGCTAGGTATCAGTGAAGCCAGATGGACGCAGTCTGGCCAGAAAAGGCTGTTAAGTTGGGAGATGATTCTGTATTCAGGTCATGAAGAGGAGAATGTCCCCCATACAGAAGGTGTAGCATTCATGCTTGTCACCAGTGGCACAGAGAGCGCTGATGGGCTGGGAACCTCTTGGGCCAAGAATTATCACCGCAGCCTTTAGAACCAAGAAAAAGCTCAAGCTGAACGTCATTCAGTGTTATGCGCCCACTAATGACAGTGACGAGGAAGAGAAACAAGAGTTCTACGACCGACTCCAGAGTGCCTTGGACAAATGTGCGGAGCGAGACATCACCATCGTCATGCATGATTTTAATGCCAAAATAGGGGAGGACAACACCGGATACAAAGAGGCGATGGGGAGACGGGGACTAGGCTTGGAGGTGAGTGAGAACGGGGAGAGGTTTGTAGACTTTTGTGCTCTAAACCGACTTGTCATTGGAGGCAGCATCTTCTCACACAGAAGAATACACAAAGCAACTTGGGTCTCACCTGACCATACAACAGAGAACCAAATAGACCATATCTGCATTAGCAAGAAATTTAGAAGATCCCTTCAAGATGTTCGAGTGAGGAGGGGAGCAGATGTCGCCTCAGACCACCATCTGCTTACCTTAAGAATGAAGCTCAAGCTAAAGAAAAGCCGCACAGAGACAACAAGAAGACAGCGCTATAATGTAGGCCTCCTGAGAGAAACTGGAGTTAGAGAAGAGTTCAAACTGGTGCTGTCCAACCGGTTTCAAGCGCTACAGGAGCTAATAAATGAAGAGGAGGCAGTCACCACAGAGCAGGAGTGGAAGGCAGTTAGAGAGGCGCTGAACTCAACCTGCAAAGACACTGTAGGGTTCAGGAAACACAATCACAAGGACTGGCTGTCGGCACAGACCTTGAAGAAGATAGAAGTGAGGAAGCAGAAGAAAGCAGCTGTCAACAACAGTCGCACGAGAGCAGCCAAAGTAAGGGCACAGGGGGAATACTGGGAAGCCAACCGCGAGGTGAAGAGGAGTATCAGGGCAGACAAGAGGGCCTACACAGACAGCCTGGCAGTAGAGGCAGAAAAGGCAGCAGGCAGCAGCAACATGAAACAGCTCTACGACATTACCAGAAGATTGTCAGGCAAGTATGGCCATACAGAAAGACCAGTAAAAGACAAAGAAGGCAAGCCTATTGCAGACAGAGCAGACCAACTCGACAGATGGGCTGAGTATTTTGAAGAGTTACTGAACAGACCTAGCCCACCCGACCCCCCAGACATCTAGCTGGCAGAGACCAACGTACCCATCAGCTGTGACGGACCCAGCCGGGAAGAGATCGGAAGAGCAGTGGCATTTTTGAAGAACGGCAAAGCAGCAGGGCCAGATGGCATCCCAGCGGAGTCTGTGAAAGCAGACCTAGAGACAACAGTGGAGATGCTGTACCCACTGTTTGGAAAGATCTGGGAAGAGGAGGTGATGCCGGCTGACTGGAAGGAGGGGTACCTAATCAAGCTTCCCAAGAAAGGCGACCTCAGCAAGTGTTCCAACTACAGAGGAATCACCTTGCTGTCAGTACCAGGAAAGGTCTTCAACAGGATCATCCTGGAGAGAATGAAGAGCTCCGTTGACCCCCAGCAGAGAGACCAGCAAGCAGGATTCAGGAAGAACCGATCATGTACAGACCAGATCGCCACTCTCCGCATCATCGTGGAACAGTCTCTGGAGTGGAGCTCCCCGCTGTACGTCATCTTTGTGGATTATGAGAAAGCATTTGACAGTGTGGACCGAGAGACTCTGTGGAAACTCCTATGACACTACGGTGTACCCACAAAGCTTGTCCGCCTGATCAAGAGCAGCTACGATGGCATGACATGTCGCGTGATCCACGAAGGGCAGTTCACCAGGGAGCTCCAGATCAGAACTGGTGTCAGTCAGGGGTGTCTGCTGTCTCCGTTCCTCTTCCTACTGGCCATAGACTGGGTCATGAAGATGACCACAGAGCACAGACGAAGTGGAATACAGTGGACACTGTGGACACAGCTTGACGACCTCGATTTTGCAGACGACTTGGCATTACTGTCCCACACTCGTCAACAAATGCAGGACAAGACCACGAGGCTTGCTGACATCTCGTCCCAAGTGGGCCTCACCATTCACAAACAGAAAACAAAGACAATGAGGCTGAACGCAACCAGGGAAGAACCAGTCTTGCTTGCTGGCACCCCGTTGGAGGAGGTGGAGTCCTTCACCTATCTCGGGAGCATCATGGACAAAAAAGGCGGCACTGATGCAGATGTCGGAGCACGAATCGGTAAAGCCAGAGCAGCCTTTCTCCAGTTGAAAAAAGTGTGGAGTTCCAGAGAGCTGTCACAACACACCAAAGTCCAGATTTTCAACTCCAATGTAAAAGCAGTTCTCTTATATGGAGCAGAGACTTGGAGATTGACAAAAACCACAGTCAACAGAGTACAGACCTTCATGAACAGTTGCCTTAGAAGAATTTTGAAAATCCACTGGCCAGAGAAGATCAGCAACGTCAGACTCTGGGAGAGAACAGAGCAGATACCAGCAGAGAATGAAATTGGGCAAAGAAGATGGGGATGGATCGGTCACAGTCTGAGAAAGCCAGCTTCCAGTATCACTAGGCAGGCATTGTCATGGAACCCCCAGGGAAAGAGGAAAAGAGGTAGGCCGAGAAACTCGTGGCGTCGAGACCTCCAAGCAGACATCAAGAGACTGGGAACCACCTGGAGTAGAATCGAAGGAGAAGCACAGGACAGGAGTTGCTGGAGGTCTCTCATCGACGGCCTATACCCGGGTAGGGGTGATAGGCGTAAGTAAGTAAGTCTAAAATTGGAGAAATACGTCTTTCAGGTTAAATGGGTTGAAACCAACTTTTAAGTACACTGTATCAGTTCACACACACACACACACATACACACACATACACACCACACATAGAGTTTAGACAAATCAGAATTTGGTTGTCAGTCTTCATTCAGCGGAAAAGGCTATATTCTCAGTTGCTATACATTATCAAATGATCATACAAATAAATACACGTGCGTTTTTCTCTGTGTGTGTGCGAGAGAGATGGAGAGGGAGACAGGCTTTTGCACGATAGCTCACCAGTTAAAGAATCGGTATCATGGAAAGGACACACACACACTGTCACAACAAATTAAAGTGGAGAGGGCGAAATGAGTTAATTTATTTTAAAGAACATACAGATGATGCAGTTTTTCTTAAATAAATTTGCGGACCCTCTCTTATGCTCAGATGGCGGGTCTGTGTACCCTCTAAAATTTATACCTGGGGGTCTACAGACCCTTTAACCTGTTGTGAAAACAGAAGCCCTGTAATTAAAATAATTCTCATCACTTGATTACAGTGGTTGAAATATGTTGAATGTTTGGCGGTTCACTGGAAGTTCAGTCCTCTGTGTCGGCCATTGTTAGTGTAAAATATTGTGGTACTGATCAATAGCCTACCATGTCGTGCGTTTCACGAGTGATTAACCGGGGAGACCCTTGATGTATTTTACTCTGTAATTTTGAGTTTGCATGTAGTCAAATTGGAGGCTTTTCTGTGTGCTATCTCTCACAAGAAGTCAGAATATTTACCTCAGAAAATGAAAAATATCGATTTTGTTTTCAGGGGGGCTATGCCCCCCTGGGCCTCCTACTGGGGCTTTGCCCCTGGACTCCACCAGGGCCTAGGCGGCCCCTGGACCCCGGCCACTTTTCAGAGATTTTTACTTGAGCTTGTTCTCCACCCTGTAGAGTCCGTAATTTTTGTCATATTTACTTGAACTTTTGCGTATAGCTAGTTTGGAGAAAGACATTGAATGAGTTCATTAGACAGCTTTGTATCCTTTCAACGTCTTTAGTAAAATTTAATTCTTTGCAGAAAAGAATTAAAACACTAAAAAACCTTTACTTCTAGAGTAAGTCGGACAGTGGCGGTAACGTAAAAGAGGCAACTCCGTCACCACGCAGACACTGACATACTCTAAATATGACTTCATTCTCCCTCGCACGCTTGGCTCTCTCTCTCTCTCTCTCTCTCTCTCTCTCTCTCTCTCTCACACAAACATGCGCGCATCTCCAGGCGCATGAGGATCTATGTCTTTTGGAGATGTTTGGAGCACCCGCGCACGCACGCACTAACGTGCACAAACACATCAACACGCTTCAGAAGAGCATGCAGTGACCCATGTACTTAGTACATCATGTAGCTAGGTAAAGTCAGCCTGCTTTCACACAAATTATAGCAAGACTGAAATTGTACCGTGAAGTTCTAGTTTTGTCACCATTTTCTCAAGCCAATGAAGCGAAAGTGAAACTCATCACGTAAAATACAAAATTATGTAAAAACTAAAACTTATGTCATGACAAATGTTGTTTGACAAATCAATGACGCGTATGTCCTGCGCCCCTTATAGAACTCACTGACGCATTGGCAGATCTGTGACACTTTTTCAATAGGAGATAATTCAACATCAGAATCGGGTCAAAGACAAAAGGTAGAGACCATTGACAGCGAGGACAGCTCTCATATAGAAGGGACTTTGTGGGTTATGGTTCATCCCATCTTGTTATACATGAATGTGTGATAGTAAAATTGAGTCTACATCATTGGTCATCCGTCGTCAGTCCATCCGTGGTAAATGTTTACGTTGGCATTTTCTCAGGGAGTATTCAAGCTATACACTTCAAATTTGATGCACTTGTAAAGGTCAACAGAGGTCAATAAATGTGAAAAATTCACATGTTGACAGAACATAAGACTTTCAGTACTATGACCAACCTCTGTAATTATCAAGACACTTTATCACTTGCTCATTTGAGTGACGTTTGGTCAGGGTCACGTATCTGAAAACTGTCTTGGTTATGCATGTGAGCCATGAGGGCTTGGCTTTTCATGATCTTCAGTAGAATTTATATCTTACTGATTTCGCAAGATTTTAAACCTGTTTTATCATAAAGTTACGAGCTAGTTGTCAGATTTTATGCTGCAAGGATCTGAAAACTACGGTGTGTGTCAAAATTACACATAGCTGGTCGTGACACATTTTTGTCTGTGCGGGCTCTCATTCACTCGATTCACAGAGGTAGTGTTTCTGCTGCGATGGTGCATTTGTCGTTTCCAGTGATGCTTTCAGTTATGTAGACTTTGATGTGTAAGATGTGAAATTGACTGCAGTGCAGAAAGTGGGTGTAAATACCAATGTTCTGAGGGATAAAGGATCAAAGGTCAAACTAGGCACCGTGGACGCTGGCTCAGTCGCTGTGCGGCGCGGAGAGTCGAACAAGCCATGCCCCCGGCCGTGCACTGACGATGCAGCACGATCGTTGCTAGTAAATACCAGCAGGTCAAGCGGAACCCGCATTGTGATTTTGACAGCATAGCGAGTATGGAAGGTTTATTCTACATTCTCGTGGAAAATTATGTCGGAGGGATGCCGGAGAACATCAGTACACGTGTACACTGATACTTGTGTACACCATACCGATGACCTCGTGACCTGCAGTATTGCGATACACTGATAATCGGCTGAGTTCTGCGGCCTTGTGACGTAGGGTCAGACCTGCCTACCATCACGGAATTTGCGTGATTTTCCCCCATTTCAGACCCGAGTCATGCATTCCCCCATTTCGATCCTGATTCACGCATTGTGACAAGTCAAAATCCCGCAAAATCAACAAGATGTGTTTTTGCACGTTGTTTGCGCTTTATAATTATTCAGTCTTCGCGGTCTTCCCTTGGCCGTTCTCACTCTTCAAGTGAGACGAGAGACTTCTGTCCGCCAAATTTATTCGTACATGTTTTCGCTCAGCCTTATGTTGCGTGCTCTGCCGGCGTAATGTCTAAGCAGAAAGACACAACTGACGATGGAAAGAAGGAAAAACTGAAGCTCATGCAGGGACTCCGTTTTAGTGCGTCTGTCTGTCATGACGCATTAAAACTCAAAATCACGTGCTAAAAATGGGGTACGCACTAAAATTCAGTGCATCTGCGTCCAAGACGCATCATCCTTGCGCCACCGTGCATAACCTAACAGAGGTAGCTGATGGTCATTCTGATTTTTAGTGATGAGTAGTTGGTTCGTTTAGCCGCTCGCTGGATCGCGGCTGCGTTCAGAATCACCCTGACTCCGGAGTCCGTGCGAGTGTAACTGGACAGACAAACTGTTAAGCCTATGTGTGGTGTCGGCATGTTATTACAAAGTGCGCGCTACATGTTGAACGCGTTACTTGCTGTGATGTCACCATTCATACTATTATGGGATACCACATCTTGCCGCATTTCACTTTCGATCTTGAATGAAGTTGTAAATGTTGGAGACAAAGCAAAGGAAGCTGAAATGCTTCGGATTCTTCAATCCGGCACCGTCTGAACGTGATAATCGCTTAGAAGAAAGTTGCACTTCGACACCGCCGTCACCATCGACAGGCGACAGTACCAGAAATGATACCCCTGGGCCGTGTGTGGCACCGCCGCTGCGACTCACAGTTTTCAGTTCAGAGTTCATGGCTGCATGTATTTCCATGGCTAAAGCACAATGGCACATGGATGACATTTCCAATGTGCATGGATGCGAACTCGAAAAGCAAGTCCAGAAATTTGAACAGAAATAAGTTTGTCAGTTTTTTAATCGTGGTCGATCCATCTTTTGGTACACAGGTAATAGGCAAAATCTCTAAAATTGGAGAAATATGTCTTTCGGGTTAAATGGGTTAAAACCAACTTTTAAGTACATTAGTACACACACACGCGCGCGAGTTTAGACAAGTCAGACTTTGGTTGTCAATCTGCTTTCAGCAGAAAAGGCTATATTCTCTGTTACAATACATTATCAAATGATCATACAGATAAATACATATGTGTTTTTCTGTGTGATATAGAGATGGGAGAGGGAGACAGGCTTTTGCACAATAGCTCAACACTGTTAAAAAATCAGTATCATGGAAAAGACACATACACACACTGTCACAACAAATTAAAAGAGGAGAGAGCGAAATGCGTTAATTTATTTTTTAAAAAAACATACAGATGATGCAGTTTTTCTTACATAAATTTGCGGACCCTCGATTATACTCCGATAGGGGTCTGTGTACCCTCTAAAATTTATACCTAGGGGTCTACAGACCCTTTAACCTGTTGTGAAAACAGAAGCCCCGCTCATGACTTGCTTTAGCTCATCGTACACGGAGCGATGGTCGTTCATTATTGCTGCGTCAATAGGTGACGATTTTGCTTTTTACAGAACATGCGACCACCATTTCCACTGCGAACATAGTGGCGCCTACGATGTGCAATGAGTTTTTTTTCTTTGTGCGATTGGTGAATCCACCATTTTGATGTCAAATCCCACATTTTGGCCTTGTTGGTCCCCCAAATTTGCAAAAATGGGGTAGGCAGGTCTGTAGGCTCATAAATATGCATATTATTTCAAAACCAGGCTGATGCAGACGATACATCCGCGACTCTGGTACAAAAACAATACACCCAGCAAACGATGAATTCGATATTTGGCATTGTGCTTACATCATAAAGCTCTAAAATAGTACACAAAGGACCCATACACATATCAGCAGTATCTGTTGCAGACAGTTTTCTGACTGTGTTGAGATGCTTGATCCTTGGCAATATAACTTTAAACTTGGCCCAAGGATACTTTGTGGCAAGACCTTTCTAAACATACCAATTTGAGTGACCTCTCACAAAGGTCAAGGTCACAGGGGATGAGGAAATAGGCCGAAAATAGCTGTATTTTGACATAGTTTATTTTTTCTCAAATACTATTCACAATTTCAAAACCAAACTTGGTACAAAGATACCTGATGGTAAGACCTTTCTATGGATACTAATTTGGTTGATCCCTCGGAAAAGTCAAGGGTCACAAGAGCTCAGGAAATAGGTCCAAAATGGCCATATTTTGACAAAAAATGTTTTTTTTTATCAAATACTATTCACAACTTAAACCAAAATTTGGTACAGAGATACCTGATGAGAAGACCTTTCTGTGCATACTAATTTGGTTGAGACCTCTGAAAGGTCATGGGTCACAAGGGCTTAGGAAATAGGTCCAAAATAGCCATATTTTGACAAACGATGTTTGTTCTCAAATACTATTCACAACTTCAAACCCAAATTTGGTACAGAGATACCTGATGGTAAGATGCATACTAATTTGGATGACCCCTCAGAAAGGTCAAGGGTCACAAGGCCCTGGCAAATGTGTGTAAAATGCCAATATTTTTTTATAAAATTGTAGGTATTATCAACATTTTTGCAGATTTTTCAATCAAATTTGGTACAAAGGTAGCTGATAAGACCTTCCTATGCATACTAATTTAGACGACTCATCTTAAAGGTCAAGGGTCACGGGGGCTTACATTTTCAGAAAACATGGATTTTGCTGGTGCAAAAGCCAGACTTTATTGTCACAAAGGTCATGCATATGTAAATGAGTCATACACGTGAGCCATAATGGCTTTGCCTTTCTTGTTAGTCATGATATACTGTTACTGATTTCGCAAGATTTTTAACATGTTTTATCATAAAGTTACAAGCTAGTTATCAGATTTTATGCTGCAAGGATCTGGAAACTACGGTGCATGTCAAAATTGCGGCACATCGCTGGTCGTGACACGTTTTTGTCTTGCGGGCTCTCATTCACTCGATTCACTGAGCCGTCGTGTTTCTGCTGCGATGGTGCATTTGTTGTTTCCAGAGATGCTTTCAGTTACGTAGATTTGGATGTGTGAGATGTGAAATTGCAGTGCAGAAAGTGGGTATAAATACCACTGTTCTGTTTCGTGTTTCCGAGGGATAAAGGATCAAAGGTCAAACTATGCACCGTGGACGCTGGCTCAGTCGCTTGGCGCAGAGACTGAGTCGAACAAGCCACGCCCCCGGCCGTGCACTGACGACTGATGCAGCACGGTCGTTACTAGTAGCAGGTCAAGCGGAACCCGCATTGTGATTTTGACAGCATAGCGAGTATGGAAGGTTTATTCTACATTCTCATAGAAAATTATGTCTAAGGGACAACACACCAATGACCTTGATCATGACCTGCAGTATTGACCGGGTTCTGCCTTGTGACGTAAGCTAGTAAATATGCACATATTCAAAATGAGGCCGATGCAGATGATAATCTGCGCTCTCGGGTACAAAAACAACACGCCCTTCAGACGATGAATGTCGACATTTGGCATTGTATTTACATAAAGCTCTAAGTTAGTACACAAAGGACCCATACATAATACTGTTAGCATTATCTGTTGCAGACAGTTTTCTGACTGTTGAGATGCTTGATCCTGGGGAAAATAACTTTAAGCATGTTGTTTAGTTTTTGGGATTATCTTAATTACTTACTTACGCCTGTCACCCGTCCCAGGGTATAGGCCGTCAACAAGAGACCTCCAGTGAGTCCTGTCCTGTGCTTTTCCTTCGATTTTACTCCAGGTATTTCCATTCTCTTGATGTCTGCTTGGAGGTCTCGACGCCAGGTGTTTCTCGGCCTGCCTCATTTTCTCTTTCCCTGGGGGTTCCATGACAATGCCTGCCTAGTGATACTGGAAACTGGCTTTCTCAGACTGTGACCAATCCATCCCCATCATTCTCTGCTGTTATCTGCTCTGTTCTCTCCCAGAGTCTGACGTTGCTGGTCTTCTCTGGCCAGTGGATTTTTAAGATTCTTCTAAGGCAACTGTTTATAAAGATCTGTACTCTGTTGACTGTGGTTTTTGTCAACCTCCAAGTCTCTGCTCCATATAAGAGAACTGCTTTTACGTTTGAATTGAAAATCCGGACTTTGGTGTGTTGTGACAGCTCTCTGGAACTCCACACTTTTTTCAACTGGAGAAAGGCTGCTCTGGCTTTACCGATTCGTGCTCTGACATCTGCATCAGTGCCGCCTTTTTTGTCTATGATGCTCCTGAGTCGGGTGAAGGACTCCACCTCCTCCAACGGGGTGCCAGCAAGCAAGATTGGTTCTTCCCTGGTTGCGTTCAGCCTCATTGTCTTTGTTTTCTGTTTGTGGATGGTGAGGCCCACTTGGGACGAGATGTCAGCAAACCTCGTGTTCTTGTCCTGCATTTGTTGATGAGTGTGGGACAGTAAAGCCAAGTGGTCAGCAAAATCGAGGTCGTCAAGCTGTGTCCACAGTGTCCACTGTATTTCACTTCGTCTGTCCTCTGTGGTCCTCTTCATGACCTAGTCTATGGCCAGTAGGAAGAGGAACGGAGACGGCAAACACCCCTGCTTGACACCGGTTCTGACCTGGAGCTCCTGGTGAACTGCCCTTCGTGGATCACGCGACATGTCATGCCATCGTATCTGCTCTTGATCAGGCAGACGAGCTTTGTGGGTACACCGTAGTGTCGTAGGAGTTTCCACAGAGTCTCTCGGTCCACGCTGTCAAATGCTTTCTCGTAATCCACAAAGTTCAGGGCTTCCGTTTTCACAACAGTTTAAAGGGTCTGTAGACCCCCAGGTATAATTTTCAGAGGGTACACAGACCCCCATCTGAGCATTATAGAGGGTCCGCAGATTTATTTAAGAAAAACTGGATCATCTGTATGTTTCTTAAAATAAATTAACTCGTTTCGCTCTCTCCACTAAATGTGTTGTGACAGTGTGTGTGTCCTTTCCATGATACTGATTGTTTAACTGGTGAGCTATCGCGCAAAATCCTGTCTCCCTCTCTCTCTCTCTCACACGGAAAAACATATCTATTTATTTGTATGATCGTTTGATCATGTATTGTAATGGAGAATATAGCGTTTTCTGCCGAATGTGGCAGATTGACAACCAAAGTGTGACTTGTCTAAACTCTCTCTCTCTCTGTCAATGTGTGTGTGTCTGTGTGTGTGTGAATTGATGTACATAAAAGTTTATTTCAACCCATTTAACCACTCAGAAAGACGTGTTTCTCTAATTTTTGCCTAATAACTGTGTACCAGAAGAGTGCCGGCCCGACCACGATTTAAAAAAAAAAACCTGACAAACTTATTTCTGTTAAAATTTCTGGACTTGCTTTTTAAGTTTGCCTCAGTGTACATTGGACATTGCGCATGCCATTCGTGCTTTAGCCATGGAAATACACGCGGCGCAGTCACAAACTCTGAAAAATGCGTCGTAGCGCCTGGCGGTGCCACACACGGCCCAGGTGTATCATTTCTGGTACTGTAGCTTGTCGATGGAGATGGCAGTGTCGAAGTGCAACTTTCTTCTTAGCGATTATCAAGATCAGATGCTGCTGGATTGAGGAATCCGAATCATTCCAGCTTCCTTTGCTTTTTCTCCGCCATTTACAACTTCGTTCATGATCAAAAGTGAAACGCACGATGCCATCAACATGTAGCGTGCACTTTGTAATAACATGCTAACACCACACATAAACTAACAGTTTGCCTGCCCAGTTACACTCTCACGGACCCCGGAGTCGGGTCGATTCTGAACGCAGCTGCGACTGAGCGAGCCAACTCATCACTAAAAATAGAACGACTGTCACCGACCTCTGTTATGGTACGCATGGTGGCGCAAGGATAATGCGTCTCGGACGCAGAAGCACTGAATTTTAGTGCGTCTGACTACCCCTTGGTTACATTTTCAGTACGTGATTTTGAGTTTTAATGCGTCATAGACGCACAGACGCACTAAAATGGAAGCCCTGAAGTTGACGTACAGCGGGGAGCTCCACTCCAGAGACTGCTCCACGATGATGCGGAGAGTGGCGATCTGGTCTGTACATGATAGGTTTTTCCTGAATCCTGCTTGGTCTCTCAGCTGGGGGGTCAATGGAGCTCTTCATTCTCTCCAGGATGATCCTGTTGAAGACCTTTCCTGGTACTGACAGCAAGGTGATTCCTCTGTAGTTGGAACACTTGCTGAGGTCGCCTTTTTTTGGAAGCTTGATTAGGTACCCCTCCTTCCAGTCAGCCGGCATCACCTCCTCTTCCCAGATCTTTTCAAACAGTGGGTACAGCAGCTCTACTGTTGTCTCTAGGTCTGCTTTCAAAGACTCCGCTGGGATGCCATCTGGCCCTGCTGCTTTGCCGTTCTTCAAAAATGCCACTGCTCTTCTGATCTCTTCCCAGCTGGGTCTGTCACAGGTGATGGGTAGGTCGGTCTCTGCTGGCTGGATGTCTGGGGGGTCAGGTGGGCTGGGTCTGTTCAGTAACTCTTCAAAATACTCAGCCCATCTGTCGAGTTGGTCTGCTCTGTCTGCAATAGGCTTGCCTTCTTTGTCTTTTACTGGTCTTTCTTTATGGCCATACTTGCCCGCCAATCTTCTGGTAATGTCGTAGAGCTGTTTCATGTTGCCGCTGCCTGCTGCCTTTTCTGCCTCTGCTGCCAGGCTGTCTGTGTAGGCCCTCTTGTCTGCCCTGATACTCCTCTTCACCTCGCGGTTGGCTTCCGAGTATTCCTCCTGTGCCCATGCTTTGGCTGCTCTCGTGCGACTGTTGTTGACAAATGCTTTCTTCTGCTTCCTCACTTGTATCTTCTTCAAGGTCTGTGCCGACAGCCAGTCCTTGTGACGGTGTTTCCTGAACCCTACAGTGTCTTTGCAGGTTGAGTTCAAAAATCAAATCATCATCATCAAGGCTTGACTTCACGAACAAAGATTCTATAGGGCTTGCCCACGTCATCTGCAGGCATTTTCGTGACTGCTGAGGCCAATCCGGGACAGGCAGGTTCGACCGCAGTGGCTGCAGGGGAAGGTCTGGTCAGGGTTCTGAGTTACGACAACTCAGTTTTTTTCTCCTGAGCCGCTTGTCCTTGAGGTTAGCTCTGCGAGAGTCCTCAAAGGAGACGGCTGCCTTGTGAATGGTGGAGCGCCAGGTGTCACGGTCCGCAGCAAGCGAAGACCACTGGCGGTGGTCGATTTGGCAGGCACTAAGTGACTTCTTGAGACCGTCTTTGTATCTCTTCTTTGGTGCCCCTCTGTCTCGGTGTCCAGTGGCGAGCTCGCCGAACAGAGTGATCTTGGGTAGGCGATGATCCTCCATCCTGGAGACGTGCCCCGCCCAGCGAAGCTGTGTCCGCAGCAGCAAAGCCTCGATGCTCAAAGTTTCCGCCTGTTCAAGGACCTCGACGTTGGTGACATAGTCACTCCAGTGAATGCTGAGGATGGTACGCAGGCAGCGCTGGTGAACGTTCGAGGAGTCGTAGTTGGCTGCGGTAGAGGGCCCAGGACTCGGAACCGTACAGCAGGGTGGTGAGGACGACAGCTCTGTACACGCTGATCTTGGTACCTTTTTTCAGCTGTTGATTGTGCCACACCCGCTTGAATAGTCGCCCGAAAGCACTGTTCGCTTTTGCCAGCCTGTTGTCCAGCTCCTTGTCCAGCTTGGCGTCTGACGTGATGATGCAGCCGAGGTAGGTAAACTGGTGTACAGACTTCAGTTCGGACTCGCCGATGGTGATGTGGGGAGGGCGATGCTCTTCCTTGGGTGCTGGCTGATGAAGGACCTCTGTCTTTTTCAGACTGACCTCAAGTCCAAAGAGCCGGGCGGCATCTGCGAAGCAGGACGTAATGCGCTGCAAGGCTCTCTCTGTGTGTGCAACGAGGGCAGCGTCATCAGCAAAGAGCAGCTCACAAATCAGTTGGTCTAGGGTTTTCGTGTGGGCCTGCAGTCGTCTGAGGTTGAACAGGCTGCCATCGAGACGATACCTGATGTACACTGCGTCGTCATCGTCGAGGTCCACTGTGGCCTGCTTCAACATCATGCTGAAGAAGATGAAGAGGGTCGGTGCCAGCACGCAGCCTTGCTTCACGCCGTTGCGAATGGGGAATGGTTCTGAGAGGTCACTGTTTAGTCTGACCTGGCCTTGCTGGTCCTCGTGGAGCTGGACGATCATGTTGAGGAACTTTGGGGGACAGCCTAGTCGCTCCAGGATCTGCCACATACCTGCTCACAGTGTCAAACGCTTTTGTTAGGTCGACAAACGTTACGTACAGCCCTTTGTTCTGCTCGCGGCACTTCTCCTGAAGCTGTCTCAGCACAAAGACCATGTCGGTGGTACTCCTGTTGGCTCTGAAGCCACGCTGGCCCTCTGGGAGGTGGTCTTCAGCGATGGCAGGTACCAGCCGATTCAGGAGCAACCTTGCGAGAATTTTCCCGGCAATAGACAGCAGGGTAATTCCACGATAATTAGAGCAGACAGACTTCTCGCCTTTGTTCTTGTACAGGGTGATGATGACTGCATCACGGAGATCCTTTGGTAGTGTTCCTTTTTCCCAGCAGCAGAAAAAGAGGTCGTGGAGCTTGTTGTGCAGTGCTGGGCCTCCATGTTTCCAGATCTCTGGCGGGATTCCGTCAATGCCTGCTGCTTTGCCACTCTTGAGCTGGTGGATGGCTGTGATGGTCTCTTCGGCGGTGGGCGGTTCGTCCAATTCAACCTTTAGTGGAAGGTGTGGGATTTGGAGGATGACTGTTTCTTGAACAGTGCTATCAGCGCTGAAGAGGTCCTGAAAGTATTCCGACCAGCGGTTCAAGATGGAGGTATTATCTGTGAGGAGTGCCTGTCCATCAGCGCTTCGCAGGGGACTTTGTACCAGGTGCCTAGGGCCATACACTGCTTTCAGTGCTTCGTAGAAGCCCCTGTAGTCACCGTTGTCAGCGCAGAGCTGGGTCCTCTGTGCGAGTCTGGACCACCACTCGTTCTGGAGTTCTCTAAGCTTGAGCTGGAGACTGCTGCAGATGAGGCGGAAGGCAGACTTCTTCACAGGGCAGGAAGGCTGGGCTAGGTGGGCCTGGTGGGCGGCTCTTTTTTTTGCTAGAAGTCCTGGATCTCTACGTCGTTTTCGTCAAACCAGTCTTTGTTCCTCTTTCTAGTAAAGCCCAAGACTTCCACAGAAGATTTTACAATAGCAGTTTTCAGTTGTTCCCAGAGTGTTTCAGGGGAGGAGTCTGCTGGATCAACTGTGTCTTTGAGCATGCGCTGTAAATCGGCCTGAAGGGCAGCCTTCTTGTCACGCTGAAGGCTGGCAACATCAAGCTTTTTCTTGGGGGAGGGGGGGGGGGGGGGGCTTTCTTGGGTTTCAGCTTGAGGCGGAGCCTGAGTTTGCAGCGGACAAGGCGGTGGTCAGTGTGGCACTCTGCGCTGGGCATCACTCTGGTGAGGAGGACGTCACTGCGGTCCCTCTGACGCACTAGGACATAGTCGATAAAGTGCCAGTGCTTGGAGCGAGGATGCATCCAGGTGGTCTTTCGACTGTCCTTTTGCTGGAAAGTAGTGTTGGTGATGACAAGTGCTGCTCTGCACAGAGCTCCAACAGTAGGCGACCATTGTCATTGCAGTTCCCAACGCCATGCTTGCCGAGGACTCCTTTCCAGGCTTCAGAGTCTTGGCCCATTCTGGCGTTGAAGTCGCCAAGGATGATGACTTTGTCTGCAGGGCCAGGGGTGCTCTGCAGGAGGCTGCGCAGGTCAGAGTAGAACTTGTCTTTTTCTGCAGGCTCTGCCAGGAGGGTTGGGGAGTACACACTGAGAAGGGTGACGTATTGCTGGTGTCTCAGTGGGAGGCGCATGGACATGATGCGGTTGGAGTGACCCGTTGGTAGGTTTTCCAATACTTTCTGATGCAGGCCTGCCTGACCAGTAGAGGGTGTAGCCAGCGCCAAGTTCTTGGAGGCTGCCTTCCTCCGGGAGGCGTACTTCGCTGAGCGCGGCGATGTCTATGTTTAACCTCCGCAATTCATGGGCAATGAGGGCGGAGCGACGCTCAGGGCGTCCGCTGTCTGCTGTGTCGAGCATGGTTCGGATGTTCCAGCATGCTACATTGAGTCCGGTCGTGGTCGTCATGAGAGTGGATCCGTTGTTTTTTCTTGTTTTCTGACTGCATGAGAAGATGCCCGTTGACCGCGGCTAGCCAACAGGGGTTACGAGGGGATGAGCTTTGGTTAGGCCACCTTTTCTAGGCCCCTCTCCGTGTGGAGCAAGCAGTGCTGTCCCTAGAGAAGGCTGCTTGGTCGTTCAGGGTGTGCCGAGTGACATTGTCATCCCCAGGTCAACATCAGGCGACCAATATCCTGAACCGCCTGCATGCAGGTTTGAGACTGCGGCTTCCAGTGACATCTTTCACCTGCCGTTTTGCCCCTTGCCCATCGCTACAGGACTTGGAAAGTTCAGTGTCATAGTCCATGGGCGTTTCCTAAAGCCTGCGCGGTGGAGCTTTTTGGTGGAGTGCAGTGTGCGCAGTACTGGCCCCACCCTTTAAACCCTTGGTTCGTTTGCCATGGCCTAGCAAGCTGGGACGATGGCATCGAGGTCCTCAGGTCGTAGGTTTTATATCAGACTGTCCTTGTCTTAGTCTCTGGCTCAAAAGCCTTCCCTGGAGACACGGGGGCTTTGATGTCAGGGGTTTCCTCCCTTAGCCTTTCCGCAGCCAAGCGGCCAGGCCTGCAAGGCAGCAGGGGACTCGTGGGGGCCGGGGTCGTCTATGTCCCGTGCAGATGTGAACATCTGCCCACAGCCCAGGCGGTGACACTTACCAGAGGAGAAAAATCCAACGCCGGAACCCGGAATGTCACGACCCCGCTTCCGGGGTGCGAACTATGAGTGCTGTCGCTCGAGATTCACCCAACCCACACTAACACAAACCTAACACAAACACCAGAGGAACAATAACAACGTTTATTAAATATAACCCTAACAAAAACCAACTATTCACACTCAATCCTAATCACACTCGCCCGTCGCATTCACACACACATACGTCCAAACTCCTCAAACTAAATACTATTACAAAATAGCAAAGTAACGGATAACTAAACTAAATATCCCTAATAAAACAGGATGAGGAAACTAATATATAATAACTTAATGTTAATGTAACTAAAGCACAACCGAACACCATATAATATAACTACTATCCTTAATAATATCAAAGAAGCTGAGAAGCTTAATCCATACGCCACTAGACCCCGCCGGAAGCACAAGCGTCAAGCGCTAACGTCAGTTGTACCAGCGCTTTTGCTTCCGCGGAGAGTCTATTACAACACGTGGCTCCTTAATACAGTACTGCAAATAGCACAATAACCATATGAACCAAATACGCTTGTTTACTAACTCAATAAAGATCGAGAACAATGAATACAAATCGTATGCTACTATATCTCCCCAAAGGGATCACGAACAACACGTTCGAATTAAGCTAGCAAATTATACATTGACAGCACAAGGCTCTTAACTAGCACGTCTCAGGACACACAAGGTTCCTTTAACTAGTACGTCTCGGAGTAATATCACATAAGCACATGGAGACTAAACATCGCATATGCAAATGGAGACTAACCAATATCACATAACTTAATGTAACTGAAAGTTGAATAAATAATATATTCCACGTGATGGGACCTTCTCGCCGGAAGCACAACCGTTGAGCGCAGTTCAACTCGACGCTCTTGCTTCCGCGATAAGGTCTTCCGTAACACAGGCTATTTTAAACAATAATATAACTCCAAATGTTACTGTACCAAAAGTTCCTCTAGCAATACAATCGCTACAAGGAGAATATGAAATAGACTAACGTTCCTTATAACAATTATACACAACTTCACGGAAACAGGTTAGAAAGAACTATATGGGACGACCCGACCTGACTAAATACGAGGCATGCGAAGGCACCCAGGTCCGGTGTCGTAGCCCATAAGGCGGAGTGACAGTCAGCTTCCACGCAGTACAACAGCACGGTGGCAGACTAGCTGGTTAGTTCTTTGGATTTTAAAGATGCATGTCATCGGTGAGGACGCCCCGGCTAGGACGAAGACAAACAAGACAAGACAAGCCAGGGGTAAAGTCATCGCAGCTCTTCTTCTCTCGTCACAGGACACCGACTCCCGGGCTCGAACCAGGGCCGTATCGTAGGACCGTCACAAAAGGACGACACAGCTACTTGAAGCGGTGGCTAATGGAGAACCACACCCGCACAAACCCCCCTCAGAGACTATGTTGAAAAAAGACGACTGTTCCTGTTCGCTGGTGGAATGCGAATGACTAGAAATTTTGATACCGTTAGATTGGAAAAAAACTGCTCACTACCTCACGTGATAAAAATTCACGTGAAGCAGGTACCACCCGATGACGTTCAGACTGGGTGGCCACGCGGCTGCACACCGTCCACCCAACCCTTGCACAGCAACAAACCCTCGTGTAAAGGCCACATACTACACACCTACGCTATCGTTACCCGGTGACTAACTAAATCCTGTCACCCCTCTAAACTAACTCCACTACAAAATTAGACGAAAAAAATCCGTGTCGTGACACGCCTCCCCCTAAGACAAAACTAACAGTTTTTGTTCCTTTACTACTTATCACGACTCGACATTCCTACTTAGAAAAACAGTTACTTACGGTTACGGTTACTTACTGATCTGTCATCCCTAAACAAACATTCAGAAGAAAGAAAAAAAAACCTCCTGGCCTTACCTCGCACTCGCCTGACGCGGTGCGCAACAGTAAGTAGGTACAAATGCCTGTCTACTGCCCAATGCAGTCTCTCTCGTCGGGTGTACGTCTGGACACTCAAAATCTAAGTTAGCCCCTCTGGGGGTTTCAATGGCGGTCAACGTCATTGTCGGTACGTTGTCAACAACGGACGACCTCTCCCCTTTTACACCCACTACAGCTACGGTAGTAGCTACGCCGACTCTCTCGTGGAAGAGTTTTAACAGGTTAGCATGGAGTAACTTAGTTTTGCTCCCTACCCTTACGCGGTAGTCATACTCCCCTTGACGTCCTACTACTTCACACGGGCCCTGCCAAGTCACTTCTAGCTTGTTACGTTTGGGGGGTCGTAGAAGTAATACTTTGTCTCCTACTTGGAACTGGCGACGCTTTGCTTTCCTGTCAAAATGACGCTTCTGCCCAGCGCTAGCTTTCTTTAGGTTCTCTTTGGCTATCTCACAGGTCTCCTTGACTAACTTTACTGACTGCCTACCCGACTTCGTGCTGGTTCTTCTCTTAGCACGGTTCTTAGCTTTAACTAAAGTCTCATCCTTCTCTCTAATCGCTGCTACCTGAGAATGTGGCAGAGGGTACTGTCTGGTACGTACGGGTCTGTCGTCTTCGAGCCTTATCTCGCACTCGTCTAACGTAGTGCACAGTGGTAAGTCAGTACAAATGGCCGCGTACTGGTCCACTAAGTCTATACTGCCCTGGTGTACGTCAGAGCACCCAGGATCTAAATGAACGTCCCTTGGTGTCTCGACTGCCGTCAATGTCACTGTCGGTAAGTTGTCAACAACGGATAGCTCTTCCCAGTCTTCGCCTTCTTCTACCACTACAGCGGTAGCTATGCACACTCCCTCCTGCAACTGGCTACATGCGGAGTCAACATCTAATTCATGCGCGCCTGAAATAGCTACCGGTTCTTCTGCCCTCACCTGAGCTCGGGCTTCTAATGCAGCAGCTACGGCACACTGCTTCCCATCTACGGCTACGGGACTACGCTGCCCATCCCCAAAGACTACCCAGTTGCCTACTATCACGTCGGGGATAGAATCTTCAATGACTATCAACTCTACGGTCCCCTTCACAAACTGAGTCCCAACTCAACAAACGCAGTAGGATACCTCCCTGCCTTGGACGGATCGGCCAACACCACCTCGATCTCACGACCTGTCAAATCCTCCGGACGCACCCACCTCGACGCTACAGCTCCCATCTCAGCCCACGGGGGCGACAGGACTACCTCTAAGCTGTCCCATACTCCAAGGGTTGTACGGCTGAATACAACTGACGGTGTTAATGAGCTCTCCCTGAATCAGGCTGGCGTTCGGACTGACCGTCACTTGATTCAAAGGGTTAGGCTGCCTACACTGCCTCGCTATGTGCCCCTTCTTCCCACACCTGTAACACTCGATCTGACTACCCTGACTCTCCCTCGGTTTAGCCTCTTCCTTCTTACCTCCACTAGACGGTTTATCCACCCTACTGATCGTATCACTGGATCTAGGTCCCTTCTAGGTACTCTCCTAAACACAGGTCTCTTAGTCACGGCCCTCTTAGCGTCTATGTGCAGCTGAGCTAGCTCCGCTGCCTTCTCACCGTTCTCGGGAAGACGTTCCCTCACGAACAGCTCTAACTCCGGACTCATAATGGAATATAGTTGCTCAGTGATGAAAGCGTCCAACACGTCAACTACACTCCCTACGTCCTTCTTGGCTAACGAAAACCATCTCTTTACTAGAGTGTGTAACCTGCTCAAAAACTGCGGAAACGTTTCGGCACCCTCCTTACGTACCTCCCTGAACTGCTTCCGGTAGTACTCGGCGTCTCTCCGAAAACGTTTCAGGAGCGCATCCCTAACGATACTGAAATCTTGGGCCTGCTCTGGACTCAGCTTTAAGTACGTCTCTCTAGCTTCCCCTGACAGTAAAGGTGATAGTCTAGCAGACCAGATATCCCTTCGCCAACTTTGAGTCTCGGCTATCAGCTCGAAGTGCTGAAGGTAACTCTCTATGTCTTCCTTCCCATCAAAAGGTAGAAGTCTGACCCGATACCCATCTGACTGGCTACGCTGACTTTGCTGTGCGGCTAACATCTGTTCTCTAGCCCTTCTCTCTTCTTCTAGCTGGGCCTGAAATCTCTATCATCTGACCTTTCTTCAGCCCTTTCCCTACGATCTAACTCTCTCTGTTCTTGCTCAACCCATTCCCTACGCTCTTTATGTTCTCGTTCAGCTTCGAATTTCCTCTCTAGCAGTTTCAACTCCTGGTCCCTCCTAGCAGACTCCTGGTCTCTACTAACAGAATCCATCACAAAGTTGGCTAACACTATGTCCCGCAATCCCATGCTCATCCCCAACTCCCTGTATCTGACATAAGGGTCAGAAACGCCTAGCTCTACAGAACCTTTGGCCTCCACTGGGGATAAAAATGCTGCCATGCGAGGGTTATGGAAGGAAGGCGTACTCACAGTTACCGCCACCCTAGTCTGACGCGACGGGGTGGTTCCAGCAGTCCCCACGTCTGCCGTTGCCTCAACCCGCTGTGCCCAGTCCTTCGTAGCCCCACGATCGGCGGCTATGGTCAGCATAGTGCCCGGAGACGGTGTCCTGCCAGGTTGAGTTCAGCGCCTCTCAGCCTTCCACTGCTGCTCTGTGGTGACCGCCTCCTCTTCTGTAGTGCTTGAAACCGGTTGGACAGCACCAGTTTGAACTCTTCTCTCACTCCAGTCTCTCTCAGGAGGCCTACATTATAGCGCTGTCTTCTTGTTTGTCTCCGTGCGGCTTTTCTTTAGCTTGAGCTTTATTCTTAAGGTAAGCAGATGGTGGTCTGAGGTGACATCTGCTCCCCTCCTCACTCGAACATCTTGAAGGGATCTTCTAAATTTCTTGCTAATGCAGATATGGTCTATTTGGTTCTCTGTAGTATGGTCAGGTGAGACCCAAGTTGCTTTGTGTATTCTTCTGTGTGGGAAGATGCTGCCTTGGGATTATCTTGAGAGTGTATATTTACTGTCATGACCTGGTTGCTTTACACCCATTAATGTGGACTTTTAACAGCTGCATGATTAACACAGCGTCCCCATACCTTAATTAGTGGTTTCATGCACGAGAGGGTTCAATATTTGCATTGCCTGTTGTACTACAGTATGTTGAGGTACTGTTTCAGTTTGTGAATATATTGTGCATTACAGCAATACACCCATTCGAAATCCCAGACAGGTAATGCATGCTTGGGTGGGCGTTGTACCAAACAGACTCAGAGGGCTCGTGTTTTCAAAACACCTTTGGAAAATTTTGGCATTCAGCTTAACTACCGCCTGCACCATTCTCCAGTGGTGGTGACATCACTGATTTCATCACCTTTTTTTAAAACTTGCCTTAATTGCTAATTCCGTGGAAATAAACTGATTGAAAATGATATTTAGCCCATTCTGTCTTGTTAAAACAAGTTAGAAGCACTCCTAGGGACCAAAAATCATAGGCTCAAAAGTCGGATTCACCCATTTTAGTCCCCGTAACAAGAGAATGAAACTCCATGTTGGTTTCTCATAAAAGACATGCCGCACGCACATTTATCCCAGAATGTTTGTTGTTTGGTACAGCGATAGTGCATGTGCAGTCATAACTCCAAATAGGTGTATTGGAGTTATTCCTAAATCAGGATCAGGTCAAAGATAGGTTGTGACCCTTGACAGTAAGGACATATACACAGTAATTGATGGACCATTTCACAGGTCACTGCGGCATACATCCTCATATCGGTCGTACTGTTAACCCCAGACAATCGCCTGAAACTGTGGATGTCAATGACTGAGGCGGCTCTTTGGTAGCAAGAGGTGTAGATCCCTTCTCAAGACCCCCAGCAGCTGCAGGGGCTCATGAGATATAGGCCTTATGCAGAATGAGTGCGCTGGATGAATCCATTGAATATTTGAAGCTCTTGCAATTTTTGACTTACTTATACCCCACCCGGGTCTGCCCTGGGGGACTTGGGTGGGGTTAGGTATTTTTTAGTTCTCAGGGTCACCCTGGTCAGCCCCACAGGGTGGGTTTTTCTCTCTATTCTGGGGCATGTGTTTCTGTCTACCCTTTGTCCATTCACCTGTATTTGCCTTTTAAAAACTCTCCCTACTGTCTGCACTGCCTGTAGCTCTTGATATTGGATGTGTGTTGCTAAATGGTCTCAGCTTTATTTAGGCCCCATGTGTTAGGTTTATTTAACGTATTTGACCGGCTGGCGACATACATTCAATGTTCTGTTGGTTTTTTTTTCACAAGCAGTGCAGGCACGTCCTGAGAAAGCCTTGTTGCTGTCGGGACGTTAAGCAATGTACAATCAATCATTTGACTTACTTATGATTTAAGGATAACCTCTTTTGAGCTATAATTATCATCAGATAAATACATGTACAATTGAAAAAATTGTGTTTTCAGATGGTCGCAAAGATGCACCTGTATGCCATGGCAAAACTTCTCCAGAGACCTTGCTTGAGGTACGTTGTTTTTTTGAGTGTGATTATAATGGGTCTCTGTACCATCTTCAAAATTGATTAAGAATACTGTTAGTGGTGAAAGATTAGTGTGAAGATTTGCTTTCAGATGCCAGCAATGATAGAAGGTTGTGACAGACTGGCCTCAGGCGCTATTGATATTTCATTGTCCATCCCTTGCTGTAGAGTGTCATGATTGAGTGACCTTCATGTGTTCGATTTTTCTGCTTGGCAGGACACGGTGAAGGTTGTGCGCGAGTTCATGGCCCGTGACCCTGATGAGATCAACTTCACGCTCATGGCATTGGCGAAAGTTGAGGAACAGTGAACTTACCTGTCCCACACCTGCCTTTAAGCCTACTGTAAACCATGTAATAGGTGATTATAATGTTTCTAAAAAAACCGATTGTATACATGATATCGCCTCTTGTATGGTATACAGCGGGCTTTAAACCAAAAAAAAAAAAAAAAAAAAGTTCTATGTTGTGGTCAGCTTGACATTCAGTATTTGCTTGGACAAGGGTTTACTTTTCAACTGTGTGCACTTTGGGGTGGCGTATTAAGGCGGCAGTGAAGTCTCGTCTGTTCCAGTTGGTGACAAATTAGAATATCTAAACAAGAAGTGTGTGCGCTGGTCTGTTGTTTTGGACCTGACGGCTTTAAGCACATGTAAATCAGATCTGCTGCATCAATTTGCTGACTCCTCCGATAGACGGTGTTTCTTCAATAAGAAATGGCTGTTAATATCAGAGTAGCCATTTTTGTATGCAAGTCAGCTTTGATGCACAGTACGTGTTTTGCATGGCAGATGGCAGTACAAATAAATCATTGAAATAAAAAATCAGCTGCTCTTGTTGAAAACCTTAACCACTGGAATCGAATGTTCCATTTATCAAGACCATTTTTATTGTGTACTTTATTTTGCATATTGTGTCAGATGTTGCTGCTATTGCGAAGTGTGAAATTTAATTGTATGGAGAAAAACTGAATTTTGAATAAAATAAACTAAATTTTGTTTACTGTTACATTTCGTAAAGAAGTTACCACTGAGCTTCTGCAATGCTGAATTTGGAATGCTTCAACAATCTGATTATCAGAATGTTTGTATATGCTGAGCTGTGACAAAACAACATGCAAACCACCATGCTGTTATTTTGGAAATGACGGCTTCAAGCACACATGTAAATCGGATCTGCTGTAACAATTTGCTGACTCCTCAGATAGATGGTGTTTCTTCAATAAGAAATGAGTAGACATGTGTTTTGCATGGCAGATGGCAGTACAAATAAATTATTGAAATAAAAATCGGCTGCTCTGGTTGAAAACCCGAACCGTTGGAATCAAATGTTCCATTTGTCAAGACCATTTTTATTGTGAATTTTGCATATTGTATCAAATGTTGCTGCTGTTGTGAACTGTGAAATTTAATTTTTTGAATAAAATAAATTTTGATTAGTCAGAACTGTTACATTTTGTAAAGAAGTTACCACTGAGCTTCTACAATGCTGAATTTGAAATGCTTCAACAATCTGTCAAAAAAATCTTTGTACATGCCGAGTTCTGAAAAACAACATGCAAACCACCTTGTAAAAATGTTTTCTGCAACTGATTACATGTAGCTGGTCATGTCCCAGGACACTACAATACTCGGACTGATGTTGGCTGTCGTTGCCTAGTGCACAGCTGTAAGCTGGCGAACAATGGCTGTTGTCCCAATAACCATTTGCTTACTGCGGTGTACATTCTGTAATGAGCAATGGTATATTCTCTTAGAATAATGTGCAATTATTCGGCATTATTCATGTACTACAATAGTGTGTTATTCCCGAGAAATGTCAACTTACCTTTGTGTATTTATGAGTAGCTGAGGTACTCGCAGTATCTAGGTCACTTGCTGGACCATGATGTCTCAAGGGTAGTGCCTGCTTAGCTTGGCGCCATAGACTACAAGCTAATAAGGCACCACCCTTTAACCATCATGTTGGTCATCTAAGATTTGTATGTGCTTTTTACATGTGCTTGAAAACTTGAATTTTCATCTGCCATTTCAGAGTGGTATTAACAATAATAGGGTTAAAACCAATGTCTGATACCTTTTTCCCCCCCATACTTGAGCTGGACACAAATTGCTGGTTAGATAACAATTCTCTTTACGCTGGCTCTCTTGTATGTAAACACTTGCTCTTGGAGAGCCGAATCAAAACGTATCAAGAGAAAAGGTACAGCTCACACCAAAAGGAAATGCACCCATCCATATGCCACTATGTTGCTTGTGCTATGTACAAGTTATTGGCATTTGTAAAAGTAGGTGTTTCTTACTTTGGACTTGTGTTAAACTTATTTGCAATTGAAAACATTTCTGTTGTAAAACATGTTCATGTTGTTGGTAAAACATTTGTTTTCCTGTCTAAAGATTTTGACAGTAGTCTCGAAGATACCCAGTGCAGTTTTTTTTAAATTTTTTTTATTGAGTACATCTAGTCATGTACGTCTGTTTTGTTGCCTTGTTTGAAGAAACATGCCAAATGCTATCTGTCAACAACTGCTCAATAATGCACATGTAAAAAATGAGAACATTCCGGCCAAAAGACACTTCAGACCCTCAGTAGTTCCATGGGCAAGAGGCTTACGTTCCCATGTGCCTGAACAGCTGTAGAGGTTCATGAGAATCATTTTCTCTTTCTGGTGTCCTCAGATTTAGGGTTTCATCAATTTTTTGTTTATTTGTTTGCATGTACATTGCAGCATGCCTCGCACTCAGAATGCAGAATTGGGTGTGCTGTTGTGTCTCACTGTTGTGTGGTCATGTGCATACAGCTTTTGGTGGCGCTTTGTACTTACGGTACTGATGTATAATGTGTTTGGCTTGTCAAAGCTGTATTCATAGGTAAAGATGACTCACGTTTTTAAGTCGCTTCTATTTATAGAAGGGAATTTTTAGGATGGGTCCTGGTTGGGCGAATTTAATAGCATGTCCATGCCAAAGGCGGGCAGGCTAAACCTCGAACAATTGAAGTAACAATGATAAAAATTACGTCATGTCTAGTTACGCTAAGCTCGCTGCTGAACGTACATTTGGCGCGAAGCGCCGCATGTGTGTATATGTATGTGTGTGCGTATGTATGTAAACAAGAGAATCTCCGATATTTCTGTACACACAAGCTTGAAACTTGGCGAAATACTTTCTTGAGTGGGTGGCTAAGAGAAGTACCCAACGGAGAAAGAAACACGCTTAGAAAAAACGGTACAACACAATTTATTAATATTTCGGGTAAATACCCTTTGTCAAAATAGACGGAGACATTAGCCGCTACTTATCTTCAGATGCAGAAGGAATGTGGCAACTGAAGGTGACGTAAAAAGAAAAGGAAAGGAAGAACAAAAGTAAAAATGATCATCGATATTCCTTGTTGTATACCATGCTAAATGCTGGGTTTTTTTTCCCCGGGGTCCTCCCGTTTTTCCCCGAGGTAGTCCTCAACTCGATGGTGATATAAGGTTTGCCTTCGGGTTGGTGTTTAGCTGGCTTTGTGTATTAGACACTCAGCCTACTTCGTGCCCAAGGGTACTCCCCGTTCGTTCTCTCTCTCTCTCTCCCCCCCTCTCTCTCTCTCGCTGTCTCTTCTCTCTCTCTCTCCCCGGCCTCACACACGCGCATTTACATTTGCTCGCTCCTGCGCGCGCTTACACACACTCTTGTCTCTCGTGTTTAGTTTCTCTCGGAGTCTTTCTCTTATGATTTTTTTCTTTGACGTCATTTTTACTTTTGTTCTTCCTTTCCTTTTCTTTTCTTTTTCTTTTTACGTCACCTTCAGTTGCCACATTCCTTCTGCATCTGAAGATAAGTAGCGGCTAATGTCTCTGTTTGTTTGTCTATTTTGACAAAGGGTATTTACCCGAAATATTAATAAATTGTGTTGTACCGTTTTTTTCTAAGCGTGTTTCTTTCTCCGTTGGGTACTTCTTTGCATTTCACACGCTTGGCAGTCACCTTTTTGGTCTGGGTGGCTAAGAGAGCCTCCGGCCGGAGCATATTGTAATTGATGACCCAGATTAGAGTCCGTAATTTTTGTCATATTTACTTGAACTTTTGCATATAGCTAGTTTGGACTGAGAAAGACATTGGATGAGTTCGTTAGCCAGCTTTGTATCCTTTCAACTTCTTTAGTAAAAATTGATTCTTTTCAGAAAAGAAAACGGTAAGAAACCTCGACTTCTAGAGAGTCGGTGCCGGTGACGTAAAAGAGGCAACTCCGTCACCAGCAGACATTCTTTCTCTCTCCTCGCTCTTTCTCACATATGCACGCATCTCCGCGAGGCATAGATCCTCATGTGCCCGGAGTGCGCATGAACATCTATGCCTCATGAGGATGTTTGCACACGCATACACGTACACACACATCGCTTTCAGAAGATGATGCAGGTGTACTTGGTATAGCATGTAGCTAGGTAAAGTCAACCCGATTTCACACAAATTATAGCAAGACTGAAATTGTACCATGAAATTCTAGTTTTGTCACCATTTTTGCAAGTCTTGAATCGAAAGTGCAACTCGTGTCGCGTTAAATATAAAATTACATAAAACAAAAAAAAACGTCGTGAAAAATGACCATTGACAAACCAGTCGCACATGCGCACATCTCCGAGAGGCATAGATCAAGTGCCCAGAGGGTGCATGAACATCTATGCCTCTTGAGGATGTTTGCAGCGTGTGCATGCACGCACGCACACACACATCGACACGCTTTTAGAAGAAAATGCAGGTGTACTTGGTATAGCATGCAGCTAGGTAAAGTCGACCTGATTTCACACAAATTATAGCATGACTGAAATTGTACCGTGAAATTTTAGTTTTGTCACCATTTTCGCAAGTCTTGAAGCGAAAGTGAATCTCGTATCACGTTAAATATAAAATTACATAAAAACAAAAAAAAATACGTCATGGCAAATGACGTTTGACAAACTAATGACGCGTATGCACGGCGCGCACCCCTTGTTGGCACATCTGCAAGGCTTTTTTCAAAAGGAGATATTTTAACATCAGAATCAAGTCAAAGACAAATGTAGAGACCCTTGACAGCGAAGACGGCTCTCATATAGAAGGGACTTTGTGGGTTATGGTTCATCCCATCTTGTTTGATGTTACAGTTAATTTGGGGGTACCATTGTTTGCAATTGAAGATTTTTTGCAAAGAATTGAGAAGAAAATTGGGATGCCTTTTAAATTTTGAAATAGTGTGATTGCTGGGTCAAAGGCCTTAAGAACGGGTAGAGATTACTACTTTATTTTGTACCGTTGTATATACTTTTTATTTACAGTATTAGAATGGAGGACCAATTGTTCTATAACACTAGTAGCCATTCGAACTACCATCCAAGTGAAATCTGAGTGCCTATATTTTTCTCGGATAGCCCAAACAATACTGTCCGCGTGTGAACACTGAATTTGCTTTCGCCATTCAGGCTCCTAGGATTGCCTCACCTGACAAGAAATTTAACCCTTTGTCAGTAGCCCTTTCATTGAGATGATTCCTGACGAATCGCCTCTGAAAAGTGTTGATGGCCAAAAGGTTAATTTGCATTTCCAACGGTTGAGTGGCTAAATTTGGTCCTCCCTGTATTAGGACATGTGTCCAACTTGTTTTGAATTAGTGTCTGATGTCCCTTTATTGTTCAAGTTCCAGAAAGTTGTGAAAACAGTTATCAAAACAGCACTTGATGTTGCACTAAGCGCATACATTTACATTTAGCTGACATTACTAATTGTTGCCACGACTGTTGTATAATTTAAAGTTTCATAAACCTAAAAGTTGAATTTTGCTTAAGTTTTTCCAGTTTTTTAAACAAGTTATTTTATTATTTGTTTGTGAAGTTCTAAGACTGGCTTCAGTTCAGCTGTGACTTTTGCCTTTGCAACGGTTATGATCTGTTGCTGTTTACGTGTGTAACTGCAAGCCTTTGAAATAAATCACTAGCTTTTCTTGTTGAAAATAAAAAATGTTTGGTGTTTTCTTTTTAGGTAAGTGAGCATGTGTAAAAGGCCACACAGGGGTATTGCTTCTGGTGCATGTAGTAACTTTTCCACAAGAAATAGTTTTTAAAAAATGTCCTCCCTTTTCGCAATTGTTTTAGGATGTAAAACTTGAATTGTTTGCCTTTTGGGACGTTTTGAGCAGCAAAAGGCATGACAGGCGTTGTGAAAAAAAGCAAAATTTGAGTAATTTTAGTCGATCTAGTATGTTCATGGGAGCTTTTGTGTACAGTTGTATGCAAGCTTGTAGACTGCAGTTTTGTCATGGGGTACTTAGTGCATTAGAGTGTTGCAGAAAACGTTAACAGACAATTTGTTTAAGAATTGTTGGAAATGTTCCTCCTGTGATAAGCGCCGTGTTGATTTTTTGTTTTGGCAGAAAGGTTCTTCGTGTGTTGCAAGAGGCTAATAGTAATAGAGAAGAGTGAAAAGGGGGCGTAATCTAAAAGCACAGTTGACCCAAAGTTTTTTTTAAAAATGATTTACAGGGAGGTAACAGTAAAAAATAGATCCGTTACAATTAAGCGTTGCTTCCCTTGCTCCACAATTCGATCTCTTTGACGCTTGACCGGTGACCACACTGATTTCTCCCTCGATTGCTGCGCTGTTTAACGCAACAATCGAGGGGGAGGCAGTGTGTGGTCTCCACTGTATCATTTATGAATGTTCGGTCCGCAGATAGGCTTTTCCTTAGTGTAGGGCCTGCGGTGTTCAGTCCGGTTCTAAAGGTGCAGAAGATTGGCAGCCAGCTGTTAACCCCTTCATTGCCGGGAGAAAGCAATGAACCCTCGACTGCACGGGGCATATATCTTCATGAGCCCCCGCAATTGCGGGGGCTCATGAAGATCTCGCTGACACTACTTTGTATTCATGGTCCTGACCTTGGGCAGCTCATTGAGTAGTACACATTTCAGAAACAATCTGCGTCCAGTGGCAGAGAGGGTGTTAACGTTGAGGGTTCTACGCTCTTACTTGAAGTACTATGATCTTGCATCTGAAGACGCCCTTTAACATATTCGAGACGTACTGATTCCGGATAGGCGACTTTAATCCCATCACTGCAGAGAAAAAAAATGGACACCACACTTCTGCAAGATGTATAGATCCTCATGAGCCCCCCGCAATTGCGAGGGCTCATGAAGATCTATGCCCCTTGCTGACACCAGTTTGTATCCATTGTTCATGGGACGGCTGGAGCTCTTTCGCGTTGAATTTACACAGACTTAAGACGTAAAATGTACCATCAGTTGCACGTATCTGTATGCAACACCCCTCGAATGAGTTGATATAATTGGGGTCTGTATGCTTATGCTATTGGTCATTTCCTTCAACAAAAAAAAAAAAAAAAAAAAAAAAAACCCAAAACACACACACACCAAACAAACCTACATTTTAATACCTCCTCCCCGCTCGAACACACATCTTTCGCGTTGAATTTACAGATTTCAGAAGTATACAATGCACGATCAGTGGCACTGAAGGAGTTAAGCCGCGTATCGGAATGCAGGACGTCTCCAATGAGTTAATTTACTTGGGGTCTGTATGCTTATGCTATTGACCATTTCCTTAAAAAAAAAAAAAACATTCTAATACCCCCCAACCCTCGCGCACACAAGCACACACACAAATACAAACAATAAAGGGCAATAAAATAAAATACATGAAGAAAATAACATTTAAAAAGTGTGCTTTGTAGATTCATCGCCTGACAAGCCTATTCCGTCAGGATGAAACTTATCTCGGCTATCGGATCAGGTCATCACAGGTGCTGGTTTGTGATATTGGACCTTACAGCTCTAAGCCGTAAGGTCCATCATCACAGTCCATTGTGACAGATGTGGGTGCACTGGACCGTCACTGCATCCGACACCTTCATCCAAGTTCTTACATGTCGCTGATTGAAGGCAAACGGCCGCTTTTATAACTTTAATGAAGTTTGCAGTTTCATCTTAACGTTGTTCATTTGTTCAACCCCCCACCCGGGTCTGCCCTGGGGGACTTGGGTGGGGTTAACTACTTTTTAGTTCCCAGGGTCACCCTGGTCAGCCCCACAGGGTGGGTTTCCCTTCTATTCTGGGGCATGTGTTTCTGTCTACCCTTGGTCCGTTCACCTGTATTTTCCTTTTTTAAACTCTCCCTGTTGTTTGCGCTGCCTGTATCTCTTGATATTGGATGCGTGTTGCTAAATGGTCTTAGGTTTATTTAGCGTATTAGACCGGCTGGCGACATACATTCAATATTATGTTTAGTTTTTTTTCACAAGCAGTGCCGGCACGTCCTGAGAAAGTCTTGTTGCTGTCGGGACGTTAAGCAATGTACAATCAATCATTTGTTCAAATGGCCGATTTTGTTACTTCATGGCCCTGTTTGCCAGCCAGCCAGAA
Organism: Semisulcospira habei; assembly: GCA_036245525.1. Taxonomy (NCBI): domain Eukaryota; kingdom Metazoa; phylum Mollusca; class Gastropoda; family Semisulcospiridae; genus Semisulcospira; species Semisulcospira habei. The sequence continues at coordinate 74,104,757 of BTPG01000005.1, forward strand.
CTGATGATTAGAACTGTCTCGAATCTTCTTTGTTGTATGTTTGTCAGTATCCCATCCGTGACACAGAGTCATGGACACCGTGACAGGCACATGCTAACGTAACGCCTTGTTGACCGTGACGCTTTATACAGTGGTATACAGCGCATCAATAGCTGCGGAAGTGTGGTATGACGTTGACGCATACAGTGGTAGACTTAACTCATGCAAGGCGCCCGGCATCAATAGCTGCGAGAAATGTCTAGCTGTTTGGCTGTCCAGGTAGCTCTTTTTGCCGAGGTGATTCCTGCACCTAACCGTTTTGGCTGTCGGTAGCGCTTTTTGTCGAGGTGATTCTTGCAGGAATCGCCTCGACAAAAAGAGGTACCGATACCGGTTGAGTTTCTGAAAGCAACGAAATTTTCAATACCAAAGTAGGCCTAAAAGTGAGACCCGGCCGTCCAAAAAAGCCGGACTCTAATCTCCTTGACATGATTGTGTCAGTGACTTATTCGCCGACCGGACTAGGAAAACCAGACAGGCTTGTTCATTAGCATGTCCGTTAACCCATCTAGCCCCAACGCCCTGCAGCAGGAGATGGATTGATCATGATAATCCAAGGGTATAGTGTCAGGTGAGCTTGGCACCTGAAGGCGCCAAGCTCACCTGGCACTATACCCTTGGATTATCATGATCAATCCATCTCTTACAACTGGTGCATAATCCTTATATTACATTCCAAACTATGATTTGGGAAATGCGGCCTTGGGGTTATATGGGTTAAAAGGTCCTGGTACATCAAAGCGCAACTGTTGTGTGCTTGAACTGATAAGTGTTCAGGTCATACATACTCCATAGCTGGCCCTGTCCTCCGTAAGCCGCCCGTTATCACCCCGGTCCCGTGGACGTTAAACAGCTAACTAAGCAACCAATCAGTGACTGATCTTCCCGGCTTTGACTGTATTGTTGGTTGATCTCTCCTTATGTCCGCATCTCTAAGGCATGTCTGTAATGCATGCCCATAAATTGGTATATTTATGTATACTAATGTAGGAACACGCATTACAAACATACAATCTCTTGGCTTGACTTCGCGAACGAAGATTTTATAGGAGTTGCCCACGACGTCTGCAGGCTTGTTCGTGGCTGCGGAGGCCAATCCGAGACAGGCAGGTTCGACCGCAGTGGCTGCAGGGGAAGGTCTGGCCAGGGTTCTGAGCTGCGGCATCTCTGTTTTTTCTCCTGAGCCGCTTGTCCTTAAGGCTAGCTCTGCGAGAGTCCTCAAAGGAGACAGCTGCCTTGTAAATGGTGGAGCGCCAGGTGTCACGGTCCGCAGCAAGCGAAGACCACTGGTGGTGGTCGATTTGGCAGGCACTAAGTGACTTCTTGAGACAGTCTTTGTATCTCTTCTTTGGTGCCCCTCTGTCACGGTGTCCAGTAGCAAGCTCGCCGAACAGGGTGATCTTTGGTAGGCGATGATCCTCCATCCTGGAGACATGCCCCGCCCAGCGGAGCTGTGTCCGCAGCAGCAAAGCCTCGATGCTCACAGTTTCAGCCTGTTCAAGGACCTCGACGATGGTGACATAGTCACTCCAGTGAATGCCCAGGATGGTACGCAGGCAGCGCTGGTGGAAGCGTTCGAGGAGTCGTAGTTGGCTGCGGTAGAGGGCCCAGGACTCGGAACCATACAGCAGGGTGGTGAGGACCACAGCTCTGTACACGCTGATCTTGGTGCCTGTTTTCAGCTGTTGATTGTGCCACACCCGCTTGAAAAGTCGCCCGAAAGCACTGTTCGCTTTTGCCAGCCTGCTGTCAAGCTCCTTGTCCAGCTTGGCGTCCGACGTGATAATGCAGCCAAGGTAAGTAAACTGGTGCACTGACTTTAGTTCAGACTCGCCAATGGTGATGTGAGGAGGGCGATACACTGTCTTGGGTGCCGGCTGATGGAGGACCTCTGTCTTTTTCAGACTGACCTCGAGTCCAAAGAGCTGGGCAGCATCTGCGAAGCAAGACGTGATGCGCTGCAGGGCTCTCTCTGTGTGTGCAACGAGGGCAGCATCATCAGCAAAAAGCAGCTCACGAATCAGTTGGTCTAGGGTTTTCGTGTGGGCCTGCAGTCGTCTGAGGTTGAACAGGCTGCCATCGAGACGATACCTGATGTACACTGCATCGTCATCATCGAGGTCCACTGTGGCCTGCTTCAACATCATGCTAAAAAAGATGGTGAAGAGGGTCGGTGCCAGCACGCAGCCCTGCTTTACGCCGTTGAGAATAGGGAATGGTTCTGAGAGGTCATTGTTGAGTCTGACCTGGCCTTGCTGGTCCTCGTGTAGCTGGACAATCATGTTGAGGAACTTTGGGGGACAGCCAAGTCGCTCCAGGATCTGCCACATGCCTTGCCTGCTCACAGTGTCGAACGCTTTTGTTAGGTCGACAAATGTTACGTACAGCCCTTTGTTCTGCTCGCGGCACTTCTCCTGTAGCTGTCTCAGCACAAAGACCATATCGGTGGTGCTCCTGTTTGCTCTGAAGCCACACTGGCCCTCTGGGAGTTGGTCTTCAGCGATGGCAGGTACCAGCCGATTCAGGAGCAGCCTTGCAAGGATTTTCCCAGCAATGGACAGCAGGGTAATTCCCCGATAGTTGGAACAGTCAGACTTCTCGCCTTTGTTCTTGTACAGGGTGATAACGACTGCGTCACGGAGATCTTTTGGTAGTGTTCCTTCCTCCCAGCAGCAGAGAAAGAGGTCATGGAGCTTGTTGTGCAGTGCTGTGCCTCCATGTTTCCAGATCTCTGGCGGTATTCCATCAATGCCTGCTGCTTTGCCACTCTTGAGCTGGTGGATGGCTGTGAGGGTCTCTTCAGCGGTGGGCGGTTCGTCCAATTCAACCTTTACTGGGAGGTGTGGGATTTGTAGGACGACTGCTTCTTGAACAGTGCGCTCAGCGCTGAAGAGGCTCTGAAAGTATTCCGACCAGCGGTTCAAGATGGAGGTATTATCTGTGAGGAGTGCCTGGCCATCAGCGCTTCGCAGGGGACTTTGTACCAGGTGCCTGGGGCCATACACTGCTTTCAGTGCTTCGTAGAAGCCCCTGTAGTCACCATTGTCAGCACAAAGCTGGGTCCTCTGTGCAAGTCTGGTCCACCACTCATTCTGGAGATCTCTGAGCTTGCGCTGGAGACTGCTGCAGACGAGGCGGAAGGCAGACTTCTTCACAGGGCAGGAAGGCTGGGCTAGGTGGGCCTGATGGGCGGCTCTTTTTTTTTGCTAGGTGTTCCTGGATCTCTACATCGTTTTCGTCAAACCAGTCTTTGTTCTTCTTTCTGGCGAAACCCAAGACTTCTGCAGAGGATTTTGCAATAGCAGTTTTCAGTTGTTCCCAAAGTGTTTCAGGGGAGGAGTCTACTGGGTCCGCTGTGTCTTTGAGCCTGCGCTGTAAATCTGTCTGAAAGGCAGCTTTCACATCGTCACGCTGAAGGCTGGCAACATCAAGCTTTTTCTTGGGGGGCCCCCATTTTTTGGGTTTTGGCTTGAAGTGGAGCCTGAGTTTGCAGCGGACAAGGCGGTGGTCAGTGTGGCACTCTGCGCTGGGCATCACTCTGGTGAGGAGGATGTCACTGCGGTCCCTCTGACGCACTAGGACATAGTCGATAAGGTGCCAGTGCTTGGAGCGAGGATGCATCCAGGTGGTCTTTCGACTGTCCTTTTGCTGAAAAGTAGTGTTGGTGATGACCAGTTGCTGCTCCGCACAGAACTCCAATAGTAGGCGGCCATTGTCATTGCAGTTCCCCACGCCATGCTTGCCGAGGACTCCTTTCCAGGCTTCAGAGTCCTGGCCCACTCTGGCGTTGAAGTCGCCAAGGATGATGACTTTGTCGTCTGCAGGGGTACTCTGTAGGAGGCTGCGCAGGTCAGTGTAAAACTTGTCCTTTTCAGCAGGCTCTGCCAGGAGGGTTGGGGAGTACACACTGAGAAGGGTGACGTGCTGCTGGTGTCTCAGTGGGAGGCGCATGGACATGATGCGGTCTGAGTGGCCCGTTGGTAGGTTTTCCAGCTTAGTCGCAATGGATGTCTTGACCATGAAACCCACGCCTGAAAGCCGTCTTTCTGATGCAGGCCTGCCTGACCAGTAGAGGGTGTACCCAGCACCAAGTTCTTGGAGGCTGCCTTCGTCCGGAAGGCGTACTTCGCTGAGCGCGGCGATGTCGATGTTTAACCTCCGCAATTCATGGGCAATGAGGGCGGAGCGACGTTCAGGGCGTCCGCTGTCTGCTTTGTCGAGCATGGTTCGGACGTTCCAGCATGCTACGTTGAGTCCGGTCGTGGTCGTCATGAGAGTGGATCCGTTATTCTTTCTTGTTTTTTGACCGCAGGAGAAGATGCCCGTTGACCGCGGCTAGCCAACTGGGGTTGCGAGGGGACGAGCTTTGGTTAGGCCACCTTTTCTAGGCCCCTCTCCGTGTGGAGCAAGCAGTGCTGTCCCTAGAGAAGGCTGCTTGGTCGTTCAGGGTGTGCCGAGTGATGTTGTCATCCCCAGGTCAACATCAGGCGACCAATATCCTGAACCGCCTGCATGCAGGTTTGAGACTGCGGCTTCCAGTGACATCTTTCACCTGCCGTTTCGCCCCTCGCCCGTCGCTACAGGACTTGGAATGGTCAGTGTCATGGTCCGTGGACGTTTCCTAAAGCCTGCGCGGTGGAGCTTTTTGGTGGAGTGCAGTGTGCGCAGTACTGGCCCCACCCTTTAAACCCTTGGTTCATCTGCCATGGCCTAGCAAGCTGGGACGATGGCATCGAGGTCCTCGGGTTGTAGGTTTTATATCAGACTGTCCTTGTCCTAGTCTCTGGCTCAAAAGCCTTCCCCGGAGACACGGGGGCTTTGATGTCAGGGGTAAAAAACATACAAACATACAATATAAACATACAATATAATCAATCAATCAACTAATATGTGTACTTCTATCAAATGACACAAGTGACAAATAACCCACACCCGGGTCTGCCCTGGGGGACTTGGGTGGGGTAACTACTTTTTAGTTCCCAGGGTCATCCTGGTCAGCCCCACAGGGTGGGTTTTCTTCTGTATTCTGGGGCATGTGTTTCTGTCTACCCTTGGTCCATTCCGGCACCACTATTTTCCTTTTTTCAACTCTCCTTACTGTCTGCGCTGCCTGTAGCTCTTGATATTGGATGTGTGTTGCTAAAAAAAAAATGGTCTTAGCTTTATTTAGGCCCCATGTCGTAGATTTATTTAACGTATTGGACCGGCCTGGCGATATACATACAATATTCTTTTTTTTTTTCTTTTTCACACGCAGTGCAGGCACGTCCTGAGAAAGCCTTGTTGCTGTCGGGACGTTAAGCAATGTACAATTAATACAATCAATCAACAAGTGACAAATACTCAGAACTCAGAACTCAGAACTCACAACACTTTATTCGGTAGGTCAACGACCCATTCGAATTGGGGTGAGATTACATAACTGGAAAAACCAATGACAACACGAGAAAGGAAACAGACAAGATATGAATAAAAAGAAACAACAATTTCTTCTTGGAATGGGTACTCATAATATAATGATCACACACACACACACACACACACACACACACACACACACACACACACACACACACACACACACACACACACACACACACACACGCCGCACAGCGCACACAGACGCGCTGCATCAGGGGGTCTACCCCACTTTGAGGCAGACTGAACAGATGTTTTGCGGCCATCGGCCCATAGGTAATGTCCTATTACACAGATAGTTGTTCATTGCGTAATTTAAGTGCATAGAATATGAACATTGCAACTTTTCTGATAGAGTCGCAGTCCAGGTTTGCAAGCAACAAACTTATGTCCTCATTCTTAGTGTCATTCAAAAGGCTAGCCAAGTACTTATTCCTCAGTGCTGAGTATCTATTACAATACAAGAGGAAGTGTTCTTCATTCTCCACAGTCCCAATACAGAATGGACAGTTCTTCACATGTGTATTTGAATACCTATTATTCACATTCAGTTCTACTGTTCCCAGTCTGAAACGTATAAGGCTGTCCCTGAATTTCTTTATCGTAATCTGGAATAGATATCTTTCTGGTTCGAATACCGTTTTGAACTGCTTGTAAGTTGCAAACCTGTCGCTTGACTGAACCTTCGTTTCCCATGACTGTACAAATGACTCTTTCAGTCTTTGCCTGTACAACAACAAAAAAGCCCTTTCATCACCCACACCACCGTTTTGCCAAACGTGGCCAAAGCCATACTTGTGTAGGGTGCTTTCAATTTGGTTCGCCCAAAAACAACTTGCTACGGTACAGTTCAACTGCATCTTGTACGCCTGCTTAGGAAGTCTTGTATCAGACATCTTAATCAGTTTCATCCAATACTTTGTAGCTCTTATTATGCTATTTATGTGCAGTGGATGCCTACCCGTTTCACCATAAGCTGTCTGATTTGGGGTTCTGACATCCACACTCAGTAGTCTCTTGCAGGCGAAAGTGTGCACCTTTTCTATTGTTTCGAACTGCTTCAACCCCCATACTTCAGACGAGTAAAGGAGCATCGGAAGTGACAAATACTCGATATCTTAATTACAGCAACTATAAGATAAGCAGTGATTAACCCATTCAGCCCTGACGCACTACAGCAGGAGATGGGTCGACCATGATAATTCAAGGGTAGTGCCAGATTAGCTTGGCGCCTGTCGGCGCCAATATAATCTGGCACTACCCTTGAAATATCATGGTCGATCCATCTCCTGCAACAGATGCATAGTCCTTAGATGACGCCTCCAAAATTCAGTTGGGAAATACGTGCAACGGGCTGAATGAGTTAATTCTCGTATTCATGCTTGACTGGTAGTCCGGCATCACATTTTGCTGCCGCACCACGACCACCACCACTGACCATCAACACCACCTCCACCATCACCACCACCACAGCCACCACCACCACCTGTTGTCAGTTGAGATTCGTCCAGTAGACCTCATAGGGAGAACCACACTGCTTGTCTCCCTCGATTCGCTACCGGCACTGATCAGCGGTTACGAATTGAGGGAGACAAGCACTTCAACGGACGACACCCCCGCATGTGCTATCATAGACACTGTAACTAGTTGATAATTATGTAGAGCGTTTTTGATGCCATCATGCTGTGAAAAGCAAGCGGGCCGCATCGGTTGAAACAACATGTTTCCGATTGTCACTCATGCAGATGGAGTTAACGCAACTGTCTGGCCTAAACTCCCTTCGTCTGACTGAGAAACTTGTGACAAGCATTTGATATGTAGCCAGCAGGAGGCACAGATCCTTATGACTAGCCCCCGCATCCTGCGGGGGGCTCAGTGAAAATCTGTGCCTCCTGCAGTTAGGTGAGTGATAGCTTAGCTACTGTGGGGCGATTTCCCCGTTAGGCGTGATCGGATAACAATCGCAACATTTTCAGTCTTTTATTCACTGATCAAGGTTTGAAACCGACTCAATTGTCTTGTCAGCAAGTCTCTCTCTTTTCTTTCTGAGTAGCTCAAAGATAAATATATGTGGCCGTCTGGCGGCAAGAGGCACACATCGTCATAAGCCCCTGCATACGCCGGGGTTCACTGAAGATCCGCTCCGGCATGCACACGAAGACGGAACGGGTCTTTGCTAGATGCTGGATAGTTTACGTTGTTCGTAAATCCGCTTGTCCGGTTCCATTGAGAAAAACAAGGATTAGTTATACAGACATAACGCGGTGAACATTTCTAGCTGGTTAGACAGGCATAACGTTCAGCCTACGTACACATGTTCATAATGTTATGCCTAGTTAATTAGTAACTCCTGTTGTGGACACGAACAGACGTCGCAGAAATATCTACATGTGACTCACATGTACTGCTAATTGTGTCTTGTGAACGTCTCTGTGAACCTGCTCTGTCATCAAACTTTGTAAGGTATGTCAGGGACGTTGAAAATTGAAGGTGTCCCAGATCAAGAGGCAGCAGTTGCTATTTCTGACGGACTAGAAGGCGCTCTAACCCATGCGCCGCAAATAATTCATGCGCCACAACCCGTGCCCTCATATTAGGGAAAGTCCAATAACTTGTGCACTGTAACCCGTGCCGCCCTGTTAGGGCAAGTCCAAAGTAGGAAGGGGGCCCAGACCAAGGAAGGATGTGAACGCTCATTTCATAGCATACTTAACACATCATCATCATCATCATCATCATCAGTCCCTTGCCCGAACTGGGCGTTGGGGGGACTGAAAGGCAGCAGCAACAGACAGTGCTCTCCACTGAGTTATATTCTGGGCGGTGGCAAGCAAGTCTGGCATCTCGAGTTCGGTCAATTCTTTTATGTTTGCGACCCAACTCTTTCTCTGACGACCTCGCCGACGACTTCCTTCGAGAGTGCCTTGGAGGATAGTCTTGGACAAGGTGTTGTGTCGGGTCACGTGGCCAAACCAAGCAAGCTTGCGCCGTTTCACGGTTGCCAGAAGGGGTTCATGTGGGCCCACCACTGAGGGAAGTGACGATGCTCCGTACATATTCGTTGGTCTTGTGCTCGCGGTACGAGATGCGGAGCAACTTCCTCAGGCACTTGTTCTCAAAGGCCTGGATTTTCTTTTCTGAGTCTGCAAGCAGTGTCCAAGTCTCACAGCCGTAGAGTAGAATAGACACTACGAGGGACTTGTAAAGCCTGTACTTGATGGTGAAGCTGATGGAGTTACTTCGCCATATCCTGTCCAGCCTGGCCATTGCGGATGTTGCTGTACCTATCCTGATACGGATCTCTGCTATGCAACTACCGTCTTTGGACAGGGTGGCTCCCAAGTACTTGAATCTATTGACCTCTTCTAGCTTCTGGCCATTCATGTGAATATTGCTGCTGCTGTCGCTTGTGGTGTTGATCATCACTTTGCTTTTATCCGTACTGATCTCCATGCCATAAGACCCTGCGCTACTTGAAAGTTTGTCTGTCAGGTTTTGGAGCTCACTATTGCTGCCTGCCATGAGGCCAATGTCGTCTGCGAATCGAAGATTGCACAGGGATCTGCCACCAATAGAGATTGAAGTATGGTGGTCGTGGAGGGTTTCCTGCATGATCTTCTCCAGGAATATGTTGAAAAGGACAGGAGAGAGCAGGCATCCTTGACGGACACCGATCGTCGTCCTGAAGAACTCGCCTGACTGATTGTTAAGTAGAACCGCGCTGCAGGCGTTCTTGTAAAGCGCTTCTATCATTTGGATCAGTCCCTCCTCTATGTTGAACGATCTCATGACTTGCCAGAGTCCGTCGTGCCAGACGCGATCAAATGCTTTCCTGAAATCAATGAAGTTGTGGTAGAGTTCGCGCTGATGCTGCAGATGTTTCTCGATCAGGACGCGGCAGTTGAAAATCTGCTCTACAGTGCTTCTTCCAACTCTGAAGCCAGCCTGTTCTTCTGCCAGCAGTTCCTCGGCGAAAGTTTTGAGGCGGTTGAGAATGATTCTAAGCATTACTTTGCTAGGGTGACTTATCAGACTGATAGTTCTGTAGTTCTGGCACTGTTTCAGGTTTCCTTTCTTGGGGAGCGGGATCACTAGAGACTGTGTCCATTCTACTGGCCATTTCTTTTGCTCCCAGATCTTTTGACAGAGTGTAGTGAGGACCTTCGTTGTTACTTCTCCTCCATGTTTCAACAGTTCAGCAGGTACGTTGTCTACACCTGGAGACTTTCCTCCCTTCAGGCCGCGTACGGCTGCTTCCACCTCTTCAGCTAACACTGGCAGGTCTTCAGCCTTCCTGGCCCCAGCCTGGTTGTTTTGGAGGATGCTGGTGTCTGGCTCAGCCTTGTAGTTATACAAGTCTCGGCAGTACTCAGTCCATCTGTTTAGTACAGCAGTGTTTTCCGTAAGGAGTTGGCCGTTGCTGTCTTCGATGACTGTGGCTGTTCGCTGTTGAGTCTTGGCGAGGGTCCTTAGCGTTTCATAAGCCTTCTTGCTGTTGCCGTTTGCCATGCCCTCTTCCACGCTACAACACTGGTCTTCAATCCAATCTTCTTTGGCTTCTTTCATCCTCTTCCTGATCTTCTTGTTGACAAGTCTGTACTTGTTTGCTGATGTGAGGTCTTGGCCTCTCTTTTTCTTCCAGGCTCTCCTCTCATCACAGAGATCGAGGATGTCATCGGTGGCCCAGGGCTGTTTGCGCTTCCTCTGCTTCCCCAGCACTTCTTCTGCTGTAGAAAGTAACACCTCTTTTATATTTCCAGCAAGGGTGTCTACGTCACAGTCCAAAGTAGCCAAGGCTGCAAATCTGCCTCCCACCTGGGCTTGGAAGAGCTCTTCTACTTCCGGGTCTTTTAGCTTCTGGAGGTCGAATCTGATGCGAGGGCTCTTGCTATCTCGTTTCAATGCCAGCTTCAACTTGAGGCTAGTAAGGACAAGGTTGTGGTCGCTGCCAATATCAGCGCCAGGAAAGGACCTCGTTTGTGCTTTGTTAACGCTGGATTTGAATCGTCGAGGCAGCAAGATGAAGTCAATCTGGTTATAGACCAGGCCTCCTGGCGATTGCCATGTCACTGTTCTTGACTTCTTGTGTGGATGGAGGGTATTAGCAACGGTGAGACGGTGACTCTGTGCGAACTCTAAAAGTCGCAGGCCTCTGTCGTTTGTTTCTCCAAGGCCAAACTTGCCAGCTGTTCCTGCCCATTGTTGGTAGGCGTCAGGGCCGATCTTTGCATTCCAGTCACCGAGGACAGTCAGAATGTCTTTCTTAGGTGTTTTCTTGATGATGTTGTCCAGTTGTTCGTAAAATTCTTCTAATTCTTCATCATCATGATCTGCTGTTGGAGCGTATACTTGAATGATAGTGATGTTGTGCGGTCGGGCGGAGATGCGAATGGAGATTAGTCTGCTTGACACGGGGGTGCAGCTGATGACAGTTCCAGCCACCTCTTTCCTTACGATAAAAGCTACGCCATGTTCGTGCTTGGTTTCTTTTCCGCTGAACCAGATTTTATGGCCTTCATCTGTTGTTGTTTCTCCGAAGCCTGTCCATCGAACTTCTGCAAGTCCTACAATGTCCCAGCGATAGCGCTTCAACTCGTGGGTGAGTTCCTTCACTTTGCCGCACTGGTAGAGTGTGCGAACGTTCCAAGTTCCGATAGTTATTCCTTGCGTGGGCAGCTTGATGGTGGGTTTGGTTCCAGTAACACACTTGTCGCCCCCACCCTGGAGACCTCCAATGGGGTGCGCGGTCGTTGGTGATCCGGGCCCCGACCGATCCGGCATGTTATTCTTATTCTGTTGCTTGTCCATCAGTCCTTTCAATGGGCTTAGGCGAACTTGGCGGCGCCCGTCTCCTCTCCAAGTATTTCAACTGACTGAGAGACGCGTCAGCCCCTCACAACGTTTCGCCCGCCAGCAGAAGCGGTTACCGGGGTGTGGCTAGGTAAAGGACCTGGAGCCAGCTGTGAGAGTTGAGTGCCATGTGAAGACCAGTGCTCCCGCCTGCCCCAAGAGGCGCTGCTGGCTGAAAAGTCAAAGGTACTACTTCTCCATGAACACTCTACACCCCTTAACACACACTGGCCTCAACAACTGCTTAGAAAAAGTGAAAACAGCAAGTTATGCGTGAAACTTATTTTTTGTGTTTCAAAACTGAAATATTGTTTTTTAAAAAACCCAAAAGACAACAACAAAACCGAATGAATTTCAATTCATTCAATTCAATTTAGTTCAATTCAATACAATTCAATAAACTTTATTCATCCCGCTAGGGGCAATTAATGTGCTCCGACAGGCTCGGTGACTCAAATAATATACACCCAAAAAATTAAAATAAAATAATACACACAATAATGATACAAACAATTGAAGTAAAATCTAATGTAAGTATTTAAAACAGTACACATTGATAAAAAAAAAAACCAACAACAACCATACGTGCACATATCAGCTCATATCACTACACCACACATCGCACAGCAGTAAAAAGGGTAAAAGCAAGCAACATTTTGTAAAAGTTATCAGACCGACTGCGTTTCAGTGTTGGAAAATAATGACTGCAACAAAGGCTGAAGTGTAGCTGAGGTGTACTACTAACTAAAGCAGGCTGTAGCCGACCCTCTCAGCCTCATGCTGTTTGGGACTCGAGACCTGATAAATGGTCATCCATTCATTTGTCGACTCTCCCTTAACGGCAATAAGCAGGGCCGCACGCCCACACTTCCTCGCGTTGTGGACTGTAAGCTGCCGGTCCATTTACGTCTGTGAAGACAACAAGCCGGCAAGACCTTTGTTCAGTCCCTCGACGAACTCCTTTACCCTCTGCAAGAGGCATAGATTCTCATGCGCTCCTGCGATCGCAGGGGCTCTTGAGAATCGATGCCTCTTGCTGTTGGTACAGTTTGCTAATTTACATCGCTGTGCCAGCTTCCGGCACATTTAGGTCTGTAAAGATAACAAACAAGACCTATTCTCGGTCCCCCTACCAACCACCCTTGCTACCGCAAAGGTCATAGACTCTCATAAGCCGCTGCAGGCGCCGCAGGAGCTCATGAGAATCGATGCCTCTTGCTGTTATTTTCTGATCTTTATTTATGCTTCTCAGTCGGAAGAATTCATGGGGATCCAAGTGCATCTTAACAGGAAATGCGCTGGTGGGAAGAGGTGGAACCGATCGGCGAGCCGCGGTATTAAAGAATTCAATGAATGTGTATTGCCGAAAAAAGGGCATTGTTAGACGGGGTCTCCATTATGGTTTGATCCACACTGCATAGTTAGCTCTCATTGTCCACCGCGCATGATGACATTTTATACTCAACGATCTGTGTCTCTTGCAGTTGGATCGTGTCCACTCTTTCCTGACAGTGAAGGGGTTAATTGAGGGGTTGGTCAAATAAAAATTAATGCAGTTAAAATAATGATGTAAATCGTGATGTAATAATAATAATAAATGGTATTTATATGGCGCATTTCTCATATTTATAATATAACTCAATGCTCAGGCGAAAACCACACACACACACACACACACACACACTACACACACACACACACACACACACACACACACACACACACGCGCGCGCGCGCGACAGACAGACAAAGTCTGCATGGGGTGTGTGCAGAAATACCGTAGAGATTACACGAAAGTCTGCGAGAATAAGTCAGTTTTTAACTTTGCTTTGAACTGCGTCAGGGTGGACGCATTTCTCAGCTCAGTCCGTAAGGAATTTCAAATTAAAGGAGCAGTACATCTGAACTGAAGAGCGTTCACCGGCAGATTTGAGCCGGATGGAACTTTCGGTGAAGTTTCTCTCCCGATGAACGCAGAGGAATGTAGATTATAGCTATATGGGTAGCATCTTCCGTCAGTTGTACATAGTCAAACGGGAAACTGATATAAGCACGTCCCAAAGTTGCCCAATAGAGAAAAAATGTTTCCTTGATTTTCTCTACCCAGTAAGCAAAAATCTTGGGCCCGCGACGGCCGCAGTGGGCCCGCGCACGGCTGTGCGCGGGCCCACTGCGGTCGGCGTGGGCCCGTAGACGTTCTGCTACTCAGTGGCGTTTTCGGCACAGGTAACTTACTCCTCATTCCAAAACTACTACATAACAATCTTCTCTTCTGAGGCGCCGCCGAGACAATCTTCACGTTTCCGTTTGACCGTGAGTCATTTGATACTCTTCATCTCTTGCCCGGCGGGGCCGAGACCCAACGCATTGAGATTTTTATCAGCAAAATGCAAAAACAGACACCCGCTAGCAGCCAAACTTTAAGCTGACCATTCATTTGCAAGAGACATAGATTCTCATGTCCCTTGCAAACTGGAAGGGTTCATGGAGATCTATATTGAGAAAAGTACCAGTGACTCATCTTTGGTAATTTTAAAGACAAGGTTAGGTGGTATTGAAAAAAAGGCTAGAGTTTACGGTCCTGTAGGTCCATCTGCAATAGGTATAGATCCTCATGTGTTCATGCAGAATGCATGGACTCATGAAGATCTATAGGCCTCTTGCTCAGGGACAACCAGTTTTCACAATGTAGGCTATGTGTTCCACAAAAGTTTCGAGTCAGAGTTTGCAGATCTCAGTGTTTGCAGTAAAACCCAACACCCTCTGAGTCAGCCCATGGGTTCCGACAAAGGGCTACCGGTCACGTGCCGTGGAATATCGCCATCGGCATAATTATTACCCTGCGCGCGCATCAGTCCTGCGCGAGGTACAAGTGGACAAAATAGACAACTGCATTTTGGCGCCTGAACTGAGCAACAAAGAAATGGCGGCGAATACGGACACAAAGACCGAGCTGTTGACAAAGCAGTCGCAACCGACTGACAAAATGACGTCTGATCAGCAAAAGCTTTCAGCTGAGATAGACATTTCTCTACGTCTCTATTACTGACGTTCGCATCGTAAGTCACAGGAAACGTGCAGTCACTTTTGAAAGCAGCACCCTCGAGGGATTGTGGAAAGAGGCCGGATGCGTGGCGGGAGGGGGAGGGGGAGGGGGTTAGAGGAAGGAGGGAGAAGGGGAGGGCGACTAAGTCTTTGAAGGCCCGGCATTAAACATACTTGCATCTGCTAGGAGCGATGGTTCAAAACATCCCAACGAAGAAAGAAACACGCTTAGAAAAATCACTTTTACAACACAATTTATTAATATTTTGGATTTTGACCAAAATATAAATACAATGTGTTGTAATTGTATTGTTTAACTCATTCAGCCCTGACGCACTAGACAGGCGCCACGCTAATCTGGCACTATCCTTGAATTATCATCATGGTCGACCTGCTGTAGTGCGTCAGGGCTGAATGGGTTAAACTCCCAAAACTAAATGACTTCCATTCTGTAGAATGGAAGACATTTAGTTCTGAGAGTTTACAGTTTAAAAAGTATGCTGGTTTGTAATATTAAACACGTTTGTTCTAGACCGTCAGGTTCAAACCAACGCTTTAAAAAAAAAAAAAAAATCTTTCAAATGGACATTCGGTTCGAAATGTTGTCATTCCTTGGAAATTGACACACAGGAAAAAAGAACCACGATGGAAAAGATTAATACACTAACCCCTTCACTGCCAAATAAATATGAACATCACCCAGCTGCAACAAGTATAAATAGATCCATATGAGCCCCAGCAGTTGCGGGGGCTCATGAGAATCTATTCCTCTTTGCTGAAACTACTTTGTATCGGCCATGTTCTTTTTACGGCTGTGTATCTTTGACGGCACTGAATTTACTGAACTTATCATTTTCAGAAAACCACAATCTGCGACTCACAGTGAATGGGTTAATACAGTAATCGGTTCATCATGTCTGAGGACAATTACTTTTGAGCATAAGTCTTTAGATGATCGAGGGTTAGACTATGATTCGAACGTTCACAAGAGTGTCCATTCCGCACTGCGTCCGGCGTGGTAACGGCCACGCCGCTTTCTTCAATGACCCATTGACGGGAAAACACCCGACTATCTGCTGTAATAAAGGGACAGTGCTGTAAACAGGCCTAGTAAGAGGCATATATCTTCATGAAGATATGTGCCTCTTGCAGCTGGTTGGCGAGAAAACACTCGAATTCCTTCTGCAAGAAAGGGACAATGCTGTTAACTGACCAAGCAAGAGGCATAGATCTTCACGAGGCCCCCGCAGAATGCAGGGGGCCCATGAAGATCTATGTCTCTTGCAGGTGGTCGGAGAGAAGTGTGGGGAGGTGGGAGCGGGGAGGGGGGGGGGGGTGGTGGTTTGTAAGGGGTGGGAAGGCCGGTGGCAAAGTGACCAAGCGTCGAGAGCCAGTGTAAAGATTAGCCGCATCACTTATCAAAACACCGTAAATCTTGGCGGACAGGAAATTACTCGTCTAGCGCCGCTTCACTGTGTCCGGTCTGTTAGCTACCTGAAGAGTATAGAGGCAACGCTAAGAGCTGCTTCTGCGATCATGTAACTCTTTCACCATAACTTTCTTTCAGTGGCTTCTTAGGATCCCGGGGTGGTACCTTCTGTGAACGTGGTATGGTCAGAATATCTTTTGGTCATCCTGGCTGACTTTTCTTTAATGTGGGCCATAAATGGTCATAAATGATCCAGCCTGGGCCCCTCCGCTGTAACGCATGTCCGATGAAAGGTCAATCAAAGTGACACAGTTGCAGTGCGGCTGAATTGATCAGTGTTCAGGTCGTACTCTATAGGCAATAGATTTCCCTGTACACCATAACTCACCCGTCAGGGCCGTCCATTATCACTTCGGTACCGTGGACTTTAAACCGCGAACTAACCCAACATCCGCCGGCTATCTCCTTTACCCTCCCTTCACCCACCCCCCGCCCCCTGTCATCCCCCCGCGCCCACCCCCACCCATGCCCCGGCCCTACCTACATAAAAGTATACTGGGCCGTGTCTCCAACAGGGCCATGTACATTCTGTCCTGTGAAAGCAAATGCAGTAAGTTCATTTATTTTTGTTGAAAGCAAGATTTTCATTGTTGTATTATAAGCCAAAAATCTCTCTTTTCACAAACATGAAACTACTGCTGTATTTTGCCGTCACAGGAATAAGTTTGCAAGGTAGGGTATTCACGTAACTTGAGAGACGACATGGTCTGGTATGTCCACCCCCCCCCCCCCCCCCCCCCCCCGCACTACCTTTTGTGGTGGCATTTTTCAGATACTAACTAATTAACTGATATGCTGCCACAGTGAAGGCAAAAGACAGTGAGACCATTAAGTATTGAAAATACGGTAGACTTTGGGATGGGGCTTGTCGCACGTTCTGTAGCATGCAAATGACGAACATAGGCGGGCACACATCAGACTCTTGACAGTGAAGTAACACAATAAAAATTACGTCATGTCTAGCTACGCTAACCGCGCTGTTGTGCGTACGTATGGCGAGAAACGCCGTGTGTATGTGTGCGTTCGTGTGTGTGTGTGTGTGTGTGTGTGTGTGTGTGTGTGTGTGTGTGTGTGTGTGTGTGTGTGTCAGTATCTGTGTGTATGTGTGTGTGTGTGTGTATGTGTGCGTGCGTGTGCGTGTGCGTGTGTGTGTGTGTGTGTGTGTGTGTGTGTATTGTGTGTGTGTGCATGTAGACACGAGTATCTCCGGTGTTTGTGTACGTACAGGCCTGAAACTTTAGGAAATCTTTGATCTTATGCTCGGAGGCTCTCTGAAATACATCTTGATCAAAGATTTTCTAAAATTTTAAATGGGGGCGGTCTGTGGCGCAGTGGTTAAGGCGCCTGCCACCAATGCCAAAGGTGCGAGGTTCGAAAACCGGTTCCTGCGTCGGACTTTTCTCCTCTGGTAAGTGTCACCGTTAATTCGGGCGGACCGTCGGGGGTTCTTTCTCCGGGTACTCCGGTTCTTCAACCCCCCACCCATCCCCCCACCCCCCACCCATCCCCCCCCCACCCCCCACACTTTGGTACCGGTTTCAGACCACTTTACAAATTTCAAATACAAGCGATCAAAAATCTCTGTAACTTCAGTAGCTGAACTGGCCCTTCGTCTGTCTTGTACTGTGTTTGTCTTAAATGGCGTAAATCCGTGTCTGTTACGTGAGTGTGCGTGTTGGGTTTCAGTTCGTGGCGCTTTGAGTCGATTTGCCCAAAAACTGAGAAAAAGCTCCTAAATAATAACGGTATTATTATTATTATTTGTAGTCGCTCCATTTCCCATCATGCATTTGCAGATGATACGCAGATGTACAAAAGTGATACTGTCGAGCGAGCTGTGAATGCCGTCCAAAGTATAAGCCAGTGCATTGACCATGTCAAATCATGGATGACCACCAACAAACTGATGTTAAATGATGGCAAAACTGAAGCAATGTTGGTAGCTAATCCAAGATTATCTTCGTCCCTGCCTTTACCGTCATCATTGTCTGTGGATGGAACACTCATTGGCTTCTCTGCGAGTGTGAGAAACCTGGGTGTTACACTTGACAGCGAGTTATCTATGTCACAGCATGTCAGTGCAGTGTGTAGATCCGCTTATCTGGAACTTCGTCGTATTAGTTCAGTTCGACACCTGCTGACCGTGGAAGCCACTAAAACACTAGTTTGTGCATTTGTGCTGTCCAAGCTAGATTATTGTAACTCTTTGCTTTGTGGCTGCCCTCAGTATCTCATTGATCGCCTCCAAAAAATTCAGAACAATGCAGCCCGGCTTGTTGTGAGAGTCCGTAAGACTGAGCATGTCACCCCCATCTTGAAGTCCCTTCACTGGCTACCTGTGTCCTCACGTATTCAATACAAAGTTATGTCAATCTGTTTTAACTGCCTTTCAGGCACCAGCCCAGAATACTTGTCCTCTTAAGTTGCTGCATGTGTATACACCCTCTCGTGAGCTCCGCTCCTCTTCTGATAAACGGAAGTTGTGTGTACCTTCTGTCCAAACTAAAACATTTGGTCAGCGCACTTTTGTTTATCAAGCCCCAGTGTTATGGAATACACTTCCTCTTGAGGTCAGAAACAGTGAGTCTGTCTCTGACTTCAAGAGGTCGTTGAAAACTCACCTCTTCAAGCTTTACTTTGAATAACTGCCAGTGTTTGATGCCTTAGTTGTAGTTCTGCAATCCTCCTTGTTTAGACTGAATGTTAATTAGAATATAAATTATTATGTATGTATTGTTGTTTAGTTTATTGTAAAAGTGGTGTGTTCGGGCATTGTGCTTTGTTTGTTATGTGCATATGTCATTGTATTTTTATTTTTGTGTACAGATTGTAAAGCGCTTAGAGCTTTTGAGTAAGATTAAGCGCTATATAAATACTCATTATTATTATTATTATTATTATTATTATTATTATTATTATTATTATTATTAAATGGTAGACTCGTTAAAGAGAAAAATTGCCGTTTATATAAAGTCGATTGACCCGCATTTGGCTCTGTAATTTTCGTTTTATTCACT
Source organism: Semisulcospira habei (assembly GCA_036245525.1). Lineage (NCBI taxonomy): Eukaryota > Metazoa > Mollusca > Gastropoda > Semisulcospiridae > Semisulcospira > Semisulcospira habei. Next base: position 74,123,615 of record BTPG01000005.1, read on the forward strand.
CGGAATTTTGGATATAGCTAGCTTGGAAATAGACATTGGATGAGTTCGTTAGCCAGCTTTGTACCTTTTCAACATTTTCGTAAAAAGTAATTCATTGCAGAAAGAAAATTAAAAAGAAGAGTTCCCGACTCGAGAGAAGGATCAGACGTAAAGGCGCCAAACACGTCAGTGTTACACAATGTTCCTAAATTGTCGCAAGGCACCAGATGTCAGTGTTATACAATGTTGACATCACATTCGTCACTGTGTACACGGCGTCGTTGTACTAGAGATGCCATGACCTGAAGCTTATAATCACGTCATTTTGCTGCTAGTGCTCTTCTTTCTCTTCAGAATTCCTGTCGCTACACGAGCCTACAGAGCGTACTAATGGCGGGAAGCGCCATGCGTCTGTCTTTACTGATTTGTGTACGCCGGTGTGTTTTGATCAGAGGTTGGGTCAGAGAGGAGGGAGACGGATCAGAAGGATAAGCTTAAAAATACGAACATGAACTCTGAATGTTCCTAAAAGAAAAACGCATGTGAGCTCCAAACAATACAGTAGACTTTGGGATGCAATCCTCATCTAGTTTTAACTCATTCAGCCCGATGGCCGTATTTCCCAAATTTTGGAGGCGTCAGCTAATGATTATGCACCAGTTGCAGGAGATGGATCGACCATGATAATTCAAGGGCAGTGCCAGATTAGCTTGGCGCCGACAGGCGCCAAGCTAATCTGGCACTACCCTTGAGTTATCATGGTCGACCCATCTCCTGCTGTAATGCGTCAAAGCTGAATGGGTTACTGAAATGAAAAGCAAAATTTGTCTTGCCGGTATTGTAATGCCGATCTCGGTTCTCACAAAAATGGACTTTGGCTGTCTTTTGCCTTCAGAAGCGGGCATCAGTACTGACATTGCGTGGCATAACGTTCGTTCGTTACTCCATTTTTATGTCCCACTGGCACAAAGTGATCGGGGACTCATGCGTGGCATAACAGTGATAAATAGCCTCTTATAGCTGTCTGAAAATATTACTACGCCACTTGAACGTGTAAGGGATAATTCGCTTCAGCGGCTGTCCTTTCTCGTTCGCCTGTCATGGGTCAGTTGCTTGTGTGACGCTTTGTCCTGCGCCAACCACTAAGCAAGGTGCTCCGCTACAGCGGATCGCCTTGCTTAGTGGCTGGCGCAGGACTATGCTCACTCATGCAATATGCCCCAGGACTTGATGGCCAAGACCTTATTCTGAGATTGACCCTTGTCATTTGTTGAATCCGCAGTCACAACGTACGCCGCACGGCTGACATCCCTAGTTGATTTCTTAGTCAGCTGCAGTCACTAGGTAGAAGTAAATGGTGCTGATCGTCGCGACCGACAGGAACACATGAACATCTATGTTTCATCAGTGCCGATGAGAGGGTCTAGGTAAGGGACTATGCGCTTCCGGTTTTGTGAGTTGACCAACTTCCCCACGCCGCGTCAGTGCTCTGTGAACTGCGGATCATGCCCAGTTATAGTACATTTCCGCTCCTACATGCACATCTCATAATTGAAAAGTTCCACTTTGTAATTAAAGTTTGGCATTGACGGGAATGTTCAGGTAATAGTTTGCAGGGGCTTAGCCTGGAAGAATCTAAGGGTAGGATGCGACCGATTCTTTTAAACCCTTGACTGCTACTGACGACGCCGCTCAGGGAAAGAAAACACGTACCGGCGGTTACCGGCCGCCGAGTTAGAACTACATACGACCAGCGAAGAGACTGAGCCGGAAACGAGTGAGACTTATACATAAAAAAACAAAAACATGCATTGTCGGCCGCCTTGAAGAGACATGCCGGACGTCCGAAACGGACTTTGTGGTGTGGGATACACCGCCAGGGATGGGTGACTAAAGTATATGACAAAACGATTTTCAGGTTGCGGTCGAACAATTCATTTGTAACCTATATCACCCCTGTGATAGGTTAATAAGTTGTATTTTGAGTAAGCTTAGTGGATTGACATTAGAATTGTTGTTGTTTTCCATTTTTAGACAGAGACCAATAAATTCTCCTTTTTTTCCTCAAGCACTCAAGCATATTTTTAGTTTTGGTTTTGGAAATGACCTTGTAATAATATTGCCACAATACTTTTTGGTGCAGTTTGTAATATTTTAGTAATTATTTTGGTTCCGATTTTTTACTTCCTGTTGTGGCAATTTCCTCTTTGGTAATTCCTCTTCCTCTGGCATTTCATTGTTGAGCGGGGACAGAGAGCATGCACTGACTTCTTGTTCTCGGATGCTAATTCAGGTTGGTGAAGTGTTTTAATTAAGAAATATTGTTGATTTCATTTAGGGATTGCATTAAATTTATAGGATGAATGTCTTTTTATGCGAATTACATTGTGATGCAGGGGATATCATTGGATTGTAATAGTACAAGGCCGACCACGTGCATCTTTGTCTCAGCATGTATCTGTGGAATTGGTAACATCTTGGGTGTTTTGAGCCATATATATTTTTTATGATTACTGTTTGTAATTGGATTTTCACCTGCAGTCTTAAATGGGGCTTACAGGGTGGATTTCTTGATGTTGGGATGATACAATCGCGCGTAGGGCTGTTGTATAAACCGACATGTATTAAACTTACGGAATAAGTTTAAACATGTGATTTGTATAGCTTCGTTGCGCTTGAACGGCTCGGGCCAGATCAAACGGGCATAACATGACCCTAATATACTGTGTTTTTGCTGTAAGGGGTTTTGCAGTCAAATCGAAGGATCTATTTTGTATTGGGTCCCACGGTGTGCTCAATTATATGTTCTACTTCTAGTCTGAATATTTGTAATGGGAAACAACCATTGCCTTTGTTTTATGTTATGGCACCTATATATCTTTTGTTGTTTATTACAGTGTCCACGGATCGGGTTGCCGTCAGTCTGCTCTCTCATGTCTTATTTTGTCTCTGAGTCACTGATGTTTTTGTGTTGCCATACAACCGGTTAATTGATGCTGTAGTGAAAATAAATATCTTTTAAACTGTTTGGGAAAACCTTTTGGTATTATTTTCTGAGAGAGAGAGGAAAGGGGTGTTAATTAAGGATCATCTTTTCCTGAAGAATCTGGGTTACACATTTTCACGTTATGTTCCAGTTTACAGTTATTATGGCTACATTTTTCTCCATTGTGGTGAATATCGAAATCCACTGAGATCAAAAAGATGACTGCCAAGCGGAAAAAAAATCCAAACAAAGAAAGAAAAACGCTTCGAAAAAACAATTGCAACACAGTTTAGCAGTGATAAATTATGTAATTGTCCTTTCTAAGCACGTTGGTACCACCCACCCTATACTGATTAGTCAAACCGCAAAAGCCTGCGCTGAGTAAATCTGAGTGAAACACGTATTTCTATACCGTAGCCTGTGCAATGGACGGTGAGTTATAGGGCCGGGATGGAATGGACTGTCCGGCTGAAATTCTAATCTCCGGCATTCCCAGGCAAAATAAGCTGCCGCCCACGCGCGTCTGACCGTGATAATTGGCGCGTGCCTCTCTCCTGACATCAGCCGGTCAAGTTCCAGTTCACACTGGTTGTCTCCCTCGATTCACTGAGCTGAACAGCGCAGCGAATTGAAGAAGACAACAAGTGTGGTTCCACTGGTGGACATACGGTAAGTCAAGTTGCACCCGCCCACCCCACTACCCTTACCAGTTACCCCACCCCCTGCTTCCCCATCCCCTTTAAAAAAAAATTCAAGGTCAGTGTTGCCACCAAATCACCACCAGCCTTCTCGGCTCAACCATCTGTAAATCAGCGGACCCTGTCCCTACTGAACTAGTCTACCTCTTTGCCAATGCCTTACTAGCCCCTTTACTGACTGTGGACACAATATTATTTCTTTGAAAGCAAGACAAAATCAACACAGTCAATAATCTCGTCAATCCAATACTGAAGCACGGGTGTAAATAGGTCGGGCTCAGCAAGAGTCGTGTATGACGTCAGTTCATGTAGTATAACACTGATGTGTCTGGTGCTTTTGCGTCAATTCAGAAACGTTGTATATAACACTGACATGTCTGATGCTTTGCGACAATTAAGGAACATCGTGTAACACTGACGTGTTTGGCGCCTTTACGCCACCGTCACTGTCTGATCCCTCGCGCTGGGACCATAATATGGCGTTGAGGCGCGTTCCCTGGGTGGTGGATAGGGGGTCCCTCGTGAGAGGGGTGCACCGAATGAAATAAGGTGCCGTGAACCAACATGGTCTAAGGGAAGGTGACCCCGACAGAAAACCCCTGGTCCTCCTAGTAAGGGGCTTGGGCGTGGGGGTAGCTTCCCCACCCTGCAAAAAAGGAAATAGCTACAAAAACGCCGACGAAAAGACTAACAGTAATTCCTTTCCTGGAGGAGGAAGGTTCTTCTACCAGAAGACTTATGACGTCCTGTGGTGAAAGCCGGAAGTCTTCGGAAGCCACAGGACCGAGCCGCCTCTCTCTATCCAGGGATACAACCATGGGCACATGGAACGTCAAGACCATGTACCAGAGCGGCAAGGCCGCCCAGATAGCAGCGGAAATGCAAAAGTACAACCTTTCCCTGCTAGGTATCAGTGAAGCCAGATGGACGCAGTCTGGCCAGAAAAGGCTGTTAAGTGGGGAGATGATTCTGTATTCAGGTCATGAAGAGGAGAATGCCCCCCATACAGAAGGTGTAGCATTCATGCTGTCACCAGTGGCACAGAGAGCGCTGATGGGCTGGGAACCTCTTGGGCCAAGAATTATCACAGCAGCCTTTAGAACCAAGAAAAAGCTCAAGCTGAACGTCATTCAGTGTTATGCGCCCACTAATGACAGTGACGAGGAAGAGAAACAAGAGTTCTACGACCGACTCCAGAGTGCCTTGGACAAATGTGCGGAGCGAGACATCACCATCGTCATGGCGATTTTAATGCCAAAATAGGGGAGGACAACACCGGATACGAAGAGGTGATGGGGAGACAGGGACTAGGTTCGGAGATGAGTGAGAACGGGGAGAGGTTTGTAGACTTTTGTGCTCTAAACCGACTTGTCATTAGAGGCAGCATCTTCCCACACAGAAGAATACACAAAGCAACTTGGGTCTCACCTGACCATACAACAGAGAACCAAATAGACCATATCTGCATTAGCAAGAAATTTAGAAGATCCCTTCAAGATGTTCGAGTGAGGAGGGGAGCAGATGTCGCCTCCGACCACCATCTGCTTACCTTAAGAATGAAGCTCAAGCTAAAGAAAAGCCGCACAGAGACAACAAGAAGACAGCGCTATAATGTAGGCCTCCTGAGAGAAACTGGAGTTAGAGAAGAGTTCAAACTGGTGTTGTCCAACCAGTTTCAAGCGCTACAGGAGCTAGTAAATGAAGAGGAGGCGGTCACCACAGAGCAGCAGTGGAAGGCAGTTAGAGAGGCGCTGAACTCAACCTGCAAAGACACTGTAGGGTTCAGGAAACACCATCACAAGGACTGGCTGTCGGCACAGACCTTGAAGAAGATAGAAGTGAGGAAGCAGAAGAAAGCAGTTGTCAACAACAGTCGCACGAGAGCAGCCAAAGTAAGGGCACAGGGGGAATACTCGGAAGCCAACCGCGAGGTGAAGAGGAGTATCAGGGCAGACAAGAGGGCCTACACAGACAGCCTGGCAGCAGAGGCAGAAAAGGCAGCAGGCAGCGGCAACATGAAACAGCTCTACGACATTACCAGAAGATTGTCAGGCAAGTATGGCCATACGGAAAGACCAGTAAAAGACAAAGAAGGCCAGCCTATTGCAGACAGAGCAGACCAACTCGACAGATGGGCCGAGTATTTTGAAGAGTTATTGAACAGACCTAGCCCACCCGACCCCCCAGACATCCAGCCGGCAGAGACCGACCTACCCATCAGCTGTGACAGACCCAGCCGGGAAGAGATCAGAAGAGCAGTGGCATTTTTGAAGAACGGCAAAGCAGCAGGGCCAGATGGCATCCCAGTGGAGGCTCTGAAAGCAGACCTAGGAACAACAGTAGAGATGCTGTACCCACTGTTTGGAAAGATCTGGGAAGAGGAGGTGATGCCGGCTGACTGGAAGGAGGGGTACCTAATCAAGCTTCCCAAGAAAGGCGACCTCAGCAAGTGTTCCAACTACAGAGGAATCACCTTGCTGTCAGTACCAGGAAAGGTCTTCAACAGGATCATCCTGGAGAGAATGAAGAGCTCCGTTGACCCCCAGCTGAGAGACCAGCAAGCAGTATTCAGGAAGAACCGATCATGTACAGACCAGATTGCCACTCTCCGCATTATCGTGGAACAGTCTCTGGAGTGGAGCACCCCGCTGTACGTCAACTTTGTGGATTATGAGAAAGCATTTGACAGTGTGGACCGAGAGACTCTGTGGAAACTCCTACGACACTACGGTGTACCCACAAAGCTCATCCGCCTGATCAAGAGCAGCTACGATGGCATGACATGTCGCGTGATCCACGAAGGGCAGTTCACCAGGGAGCTCCAGGTCAGAACTGGTGTCAGGCAGGGGTGTCTGCTGTCTCCGTTCCTCTTCCTACTGGCCATAGACTGGGTCATGAAGATGACCACAGAGCACAGACGAAGTGGAATACAGTGGACACTGTGGTCACAGCTTGACGACCTCGATTTTGCAGACGACTTGGCATTACTGTCCCACACTCATCAACAAATGCAGGACAAGACCACGAGGCTTACTGACATCTCGTCCCAAGTGGGCCTCACCATTCACAAACAGAAAACAAAGACAATGAGGTTGAACACAACCAGGGAAGAACCCGTCTTGCTTGCTGGCACCCCGTTGGAGGAGGTGGAGTCCTTCACCTATCTCGGGAGCATCATAGACAAAAAAGGCAGCACTGATGCAGATGTCAGAGCACGAATCGGTAAAGCCAGAGCAGCCTTTCTCGAGTTGAAAAAAGTGTGGAGTTCCAGAGAGCTGTCACAACACACCAAAGTCCGGATTTTCAATTCAAACGTAAAAGCAGTTCTCCTATATGGAGCAGAGACTTGGAGATTGACAAAAACCACTGTCAACAGAGTACAGACCTTCATGAACAGTTGCCTTAGAAGAATTTTGAAAATCCACTGGCCAGAGAAGATCAGCAACGTCAGACTCTGGGAGATAACAGAGCAGATAACAGCAGAGAATGAAATTGGGCGAAGAAGATGGGGATGGATCGGTCACAGTCTGAGAAAGCCAGCTTCCAGTATCACTAGGCAGGCATTGTCATGGAACCCCCAGGGAAAGAGGAAAAGAGTTAGGCCGAGAAACTCGTGGCGTCGAGACCTCCAAGCAGACATCAAGAGACTGGGAACCACCTGGAGTAGAATCGAAGGAGAAGCACAGGACAGGAGTTGCTGGAGGTCTCTTGTTGACGGCCTATACCCGGGTAGGGGTGACAGGCGTAAGTAAGTAAGTAAGTACTGTCTGATCCTTCTGTAGAAGTTGTACTTTTAAAATTGTTTTCCTGCAATGAATTATTTTTTTTTAACGAAAACGTTGAAAAGGTACAAAGCTGGCTAACGAACTCATGCAACTCTATCTGTAAGCTAGTATATTCAAAATTCCAAGTGAATAGAACGAAAAGTACGGACTCAAATGTGGGTCAACCGACTTTTTTTAAACGGCAATTTAGTCACCCAATTTAAACATGCTCCAGCGGTTAACTTTAAGAAAAACAAGCTAATAAACTACCATCACGACCAACCGTGATACCTGACGGCAGTGCCTTTTTAGCTTGACACTTCTTCCGGGCAGTGGACTGGTCTAACTTTGTACACCATTAGAGTTACAGAGGTTATCCCAACACCAGGTCAAACATAGTACGGGCTTCAAACATTTATCCAGCTTGGTCGCTTCACTGAAGGACATCGGGTCGAAGTCAGCCGCAGTGGGCCCGCGCACGCGGACTGTGCCGCGCGGCGGGCCCACTGCGGCCGACCTCAGCCCGATAGCCTTTTGCGCACTGTGGCAAGAAGTGTACACTCTACGCCTTGTGTTCGTAAGGAGCTGCCCGGCTCACTGATTTGCACAGTTAGTATGGGCACTTGGGACTGCTACTGAAGAAGACTTATGCTGCAGAGATAGGGGGATCCAGCGAATTAGTTCTTACAATAAAGGGGCCCAGACTACGGTCTTTCCTTACTATAAAGGGGCTCAATCTAATGTCTTTGACCAAATTCTGATTTAGGAATAACGTCTATTGTGGCACTAAGTGTTGCGCACTGCTATACTTCGTGATAATTTGTGGTGATCATCAGCCATGTCCCACAATATCATCTTCATAGTGGCAAATGTTTTCATTTTTATTTAATTAAAATTTTCATGTTACCTCTGACTCACGTTACATGAGTGTTTCGGCTGGTGACTAAAGCCACTGCAAGTCCAATCTTTAATAATGCAACTGAATTTGGAAGCCGGTTTCACGGCTCTCTTCTGAATTCTGCCGTGATATGGCAAAAGCCAGTGCCATTTTTGAGATAAGCGAGATTGTTATACAATGAAAATCTCGCTTTCCTAAAAAAAATGGTCACTCCGGCTTTTGCCTTCAAAAAACGGCAGCATTCGTGCGTCGCTTCAGTGTGAATTACTGATTGGTCACAGGCTTTGACCGGCTCAAACGACTGATCAAGTTTCCGCTTTCTGAAGACTGGGAGCCGAGTCATGAGTAATGTGACCCAATGCAAATGGGTCCGATCCGATCCATGCCAGCAAGAGGCATAGAGTCTCATCATCCCCTGCGACTGCAGGGACTGATGAAAATCTATGCCACTTGCACGGAAAAGGGTTTGGCTGTCTGAATACTGTTGTCTCAGCCAATCGGTTCCGGACTGGAGCAAATGGACCAACAAAGCTTCCGTTATTCTTCTCGGCACTCGTGACTTGATCCCCAGACCACCCTGGTCGGAAGCCATATTCACGGTGAGCAGCTAGAAGGTCATTGGACCGACGTCGGCTCGATGACAGGGTTTTGCTCGCTGGGATGGCACGGCACGGTCGCCGGCTGCATATCATCGATTAGGCGCTAAGACAAACAGTATCGTCTCAAGTCACGGCCCCCATCACTGAGTGTTTGTTGGTCAGTTTCTTTGAAGACAAAGATAACAGAAAGTCACACTTCTCCATGGAGACAGCTGCCCTGTAAAGTCAAAATATATTAACTCATTCAGCCCGACGCACGTATTTCCCAAATTTTGGATGCGCCATCTAACGACTATACACCTGTTGCAGGAGATGGATCGACCATGATAATTCAAGGGTTGTGCCAGATTAGCTTGGCGCCGACAGGCGCCAAACTAATCTGGCACTACCCTTGAATTATCATGGTCGACCCATCTCCTGCTGTAGTGCGTCAGGGCTGAATGGGTTAAGTCCGACTTTGTGAAAAGCGAGATTTTCATTGTAATTGAATGAAAACCTCGCTTTTCACAAAGGTGGATTAAGTTGCATTCGCAGGACAGAGAAAGTCTTAGCACCTGCCTGCTGTTACAGCTGCGATCAATTAGGTCGACCGTGAAGCTGAGACGATGCCAGGATATCTCAGTCGGGCTCCTTTGAGCAAAGCTATTCTGGGGCCACTGACCCTTGAACTATCATGGTCAGTTTGTCACCTTATGTCAAGCGAACGGCAATACATTATGTTACGTGGTATTCGTAGTCGTAGTATGATGCAATCACACTCGACACACTCACGTAGGGGTCTCGTAGAAAGAAAAAAAACTCACTCAGATGCAACTCGTCACACGTCAGTGGCACAAGCTTGTAGACCACACTGGAGTAACAGTTCCAACAGTTCTTTATTCTCGCGATGCAATATCTGTTACAAATGCATCCACACTTTAATGCACTATCTCTCACAAATGCATCCACGCTTTGATACACTGTCTCTTATACTATGCATGCACATAATTATTTCCTAACGCCCTCTTTTATACTATTACAGATCTAACAATCCCACAAATTACACAACTCAACCAATCAGAAAAGAACACTAAACAAAATCATTAATATTCATTAAAAAGAACACTCTAGACCCATCTACAATCTTCCCCTAAAATCTAGGTGCATTACGTAAATGTTACGAAATGTAGCCAACACGTGTACTACAAAACTTTGACATGTCATTAAGGTCACTAGAACAATCGCGCCTTTTCCAGGACCTTCCAGCTTAATCTAGGTCGGACTTTGCAACAATTTAGCGAAAACGTGCAACATTCTAGTCACACACAAAAAAATCGATCGCAATTCTCCATGCAAAAGAAAACGAATCATACTAAAAAGGTAAGTAATTAAAATAACGCAACTGAACATCGGATTTTTCCTACGATTAACACATACATGCCCTAAAAAGAATAGCACAACCACAAACGTAACACATTATAGGTTTTCAGAGGAAAACAGAGGAAAAGGTCCAAATTTTGGATTCGACCACAGGGCTAAATGTTTTGTAATGTTAGTTACAACACAGGAGGAGAAAAAAAGGAACAACCACACTACTGCATGAGGTATAGATTCTCATGAGCCCCCGCAATGGCAGGGGCCCATGAGGATCTATGCCTCATGTGGATCTATGGGTTTTGCTGAAACCAGTTTGTATCCATTGTTGATGGGACGCCTGGAGCTCCTCCGCGTTGAATTTACACAGACTTCAGACGTGCAGTGTACCATCAGTGGCAGCGAAGGAGTTAATGCCAAGAGTTGCCTACCCCTGACCGGATCCGATTGGGGACGCTACAGGAGGAGGAAATCGAAGATTTGTTAACCAAGAGTTGTGTGCCCCTGAGCAGCACCGAGTCAGGGGCACACAACGCTTGGCACAACTGAAACTCTTCGATTTTCTCATCCCTGTGTGTGTGATTCCGACGATACTTGTCTCCAAAAGGACAATAAACTGAGCATAGACTAGATGAGTCCAATTCAGAGCTGTGCGCTTGTGGGCGGGGTGTGGGGAGGGAAGGAGAGGGGGGGGGGGACGGGGAAGGGGGGGGGGGCAGTGGTGGGTGTTAAAATGAAATATTATTTCCAGGATAAATGATTATCTACAGAGATCTCTTTGTTAAACTTATCCTTATCAACGCACGCACGCACGCACGCAAACACACGCAAACACACGCGCACACACACACACACACACACACACACACACACACACACACACACACACACACACACACACACACACAAACAATATACTGGTTCTACATAATTCAAACAACCAAATAAACCACACTATAACATCAACAAATCAACAAATCAAACAAGCAAATAGGTCACTTTAAAAAAAAACCTGTGATATCAAGTACACACAGACACACGGCGATACAGCACCTAAAACGTCAAACGAAACAATAATGAGTAGTACCACGAGTACAGCTCACTTTAATTTGAGCTCGAACCCCATGCGAGTGAGACAGACACCTATCAAAAATAAAACTTAATGTTGATGTTGTTTTTTTTTCTTCTCCTAAATAACAACAGCAACAACGACGACAATAACAAGCAACACTTTCACTTAACGAACGACAGCAACAATCGGCTGTGATTTTTTTTTTTCTTTTTTTTAACAGTAGGGGTCGGAAAGTGGAATCGCTACTGCGCCTTTGAATATACTGCAGAACCTGCTTCGGACAACCGAAAAAAATGTGGTCTTAAAAGACGAGTGCTCTCTCAAGAGAATTCTTCAAGGGCAATAAGTGTGACCTGTCATTAAAGACCATCATTTAGGTGGTTGTCGCCACCTAAATGATGGTCTTTGATAACAGGTGACCTCTCATAAGGTGGTCGCTCAGAACAGGCTCTGCTGTACTGGTCTTGCGCGGACAGATCCACCTTTTATAGTGTATAGAATACCTGTGCTACATAGTAAGCTAGGTAAGCACCCAGGAAACAGGTAAGTGTTCTTGATGCTTCCGTCACTATTTGCCTACGTACAACTCGTAACAAGAAGTGTTAGTTGGCGCATGGGTCCAATTCGGTGTCGCATGTTTATTCTTGCCCACGCCGGCACAAACCCTACCCGCAACTGCAAGAGGCATGGATCCCAATGAGGCCCCCGCCATGGCGGGGACTTATTGGGGTCCACGTCTCTGCCTGGTCTGATTCATTGTCTGTGTTCGTTGGCAGGAGCAGGTTATTGGGGGCTCGAGCTAAGATCGACGATCTGTGCACTAGACAAACACCAGCACAGATTGGAGTAACATTGACATGGGCGTCACTGACGCAACATTGTCAAACTTTCGCGTAGAGTCATGTATACGTGACTGAGGACATCCCGATTCCGAGAAACGCAAAGCAAATGCGGCCATTACACTTTGGCGGCAAGAAGAATAGATTCTCACGAGCCCCTGCAGCTGCAAGGGCTCATGAACATCTATGCCTTCTACAGATGGAAGTGTGCCGCTGACGTAACTTGACATTGTCCAACTTTTATGAACAGTCATTTATAAACTCCAAGGACGCCCCAAGTGTGCGAAACACAAGTAAACGAGGCCCGTCACTGCCCGTCACTGCCAGAGGCATAGATTCTCATGAGCCCCTGCTATCGCATGGGCCCACGAGAATCTGTGCCTCTTGCAGATTGTAGGTGTCGGACACTGGGAATCAGGGAGGCTGCCACAGGTGTGTGCATGAAATTCGGCACGAGGTCAGAGAATTTATTTTGCTGGTTCGGTAAATTTAAAGTAGCGGTACTCTGCTGTGAAGTGTGAACGGCTAGTCGGAGGGGAACTTATATGGAGGGGATTCGTTCGGTCATACATTAAAAAGAGAAGAAACAAAATAAAAATACACGCAACGCGCGCAAACACATACACACGCGCGCGCGCACTAATGATAACCTATATACTAAGCAAATCATTCGAATCATAGTGAAAATTCACCTAAGACAGCAAGAGAGAGAGAGAGAGAGAGAGAGAGAGAGAGAGAGAGAGAGAGAGAGAGAGAGAGAGAGAGAGAGAGAGAGAGAGAGAGAGTGAATTAATGAAACTTTATTTTACAACAGTTGAGGCATTGGCATCGGCATAGATGGCCTTTTTACAAACCTGCCGTTTCTAACAACTACAAGATTATCTACGTACAAAAAAGAGACCCATATAATATAAATGTACAGGAATACATCATGTAAAACTTTACACTTCACTTGTAAACATTTTACAACACTGTTCATATAAACAGACGTAAACACAGACAAATAATCATAAAGAGACAGCAACTTGCAGTGTATCGAGCTATTTAAGGTCGAAATTTCCAATTCTACGAGTCGTCCTCAGTCTTTCGACATTAGATTACAGTTGAGAAGGGGAGGCAGATCGGCCATGATAGTTCAAGGATGGTGCCTGAATAGCTCTGGCGTCTAAAGACGCCAAGCTATTCTGGCACCATCCTTGAACTATCACGGTCGATCCATATCTTGCAGCATGTGCAGGTTGAACGTATAACACCTGTCATTAAAGACCACCGTTTAAGTGGCTGTAACGTACAACTTTAGAGATTGTCTTAAATGACAGGTGACAATTTTTGCCCTTCAAGACTTGACTTAACTCATATCATACTGAGGCTAAAAGCTTCAAATTTGTACACTGCCATATGCAAGCTACATTATAGTACTTACAGATAAGGATGGCTTTAGTTCAAGGGTGGTGCCAGAATAGCTTGGCGCCTAGAGGCGCCAAGCTATTCTGGCACTACCCTTGAACTATTTTAGCCAAACTTATTTCACACACTGGTGTATTCTGAATGATAAGGGTTAAGAAAACACCTGTCTTTTAAGACCTGCATTAGGAAGTTGGTTGCTCAAAACATGTTTTACCGTACTTAGTATACATGTACCTGTGTGGGCATCGTGCAAGATCGTAAACGTGTCTTGGTCTCAAACACAATTATCCCACGTGTCCACAAAACAGTACATACTTTTATGTATGTCGTTTACCAACACCGAGAGGCTTCAAACACTACTGTCCCACGTGTCCGTATTTTCTGTCTTGGTTCTGCTTCGTACACAGTCATGTATGTCGCTTACCAATATCTAGAAATAGGTCTCAAACACTACAGTCCCACGTGTCCACATAACTGTTTCGGCTCTATACTCAGTACACGTAGGGGCCTATGTCGTTTACCAACATCTAGGGGTCTCAAACACTAGTGCCCCACGCGTCTGTTTTTGGTGTCATGAAACCTTCAATTTCAAAAGAAAAGTAGCACGTGGAAGATGCAGGGATTAATCAGGTTGACCTCGTCCCCAAGGACGTTATGCGGCTCAGAAGGGGTGGCTGTGATACGTTTGACCAGAAAAGACCGAATCTGCCCTGAGAAAGCAAAAGACAGTAATTCCTTTTTTGTTGTTGTGAAAAGCGAGATTTTCATTGTGATACAATGAAAAACTCGTTTTTCGCAAAAATGGACCTGCTGTCTTTTGCCTTGACAGGTCAGAAATGCTATGAAACTCTGCGACCCTAGAAGAAGTCCTAGACCCACTGACACAGTAATATAAAAAAAAAAATTCGAACATTCCTTGGCCTGAGGAAGAAACAAACAACGAGTAAGATCAAATCAAAAGATACTGTCCCAGTAAGTGAAGGTCCTAGGGCCGACGTCGCGCACAACGTCTGCCCGATGAGTCTTTTGCTTCCTGGGATACAGTCATGTACTGTCATTGATATCAAGGTTACTATGGTCCTTCACGTAGTACGTAAGTACGCAAGTTTAGCTTACTTTATTTCACAATCTCTGTTTCACCTCACGATGCCGAGTGCACACATTTCACCTCACGATGCCGAGTGCACACACGCTTTTCTAATATTGTGAATCATACGGTCCTCGCGCTGGGACCATATGGCGTTGAGGCGCGTCCCCTGGGTGGTGGATAGGGGGTCCCTCGCGAGAGGGGTGCACCGAATGAAATAAGGTGCCTTGAACCAACATGGTCTAAGGGAAGGTGA